>CABPRJ010000951.1:1560319-2045596 GCA_902439185.1 Cinara cedri | reverse complement strand
TTTTTTTTTTTTTTTTTTGTTTTTACAATAATAATTTTTTTCCCCTTAATATTTAAATGTAATATGTAACATAAATAATTCTATCACAACGAGATTATATATACTTACAACAAATACATTTTAAATATTATTCAAATTTCACAAATTAACACGAAATCAAATTGCAATTTTAAAACGCGATTTATATAATTCAATCAAGTTTAATGCTTTTGTAAAAAAAAAAAACAACAAACGAACAAATTTAAATTTTATATAAACATAATTATAGTAACGAATAAACAATTTTCTGAACTACCGTATCCCTGTGTATAAATTAAGTCAATGGCCTTCCTTTAAACGTTTGAACTTTTTCTCGCAATACTGTAACTTCCGTTTATATATACGTAATTACGTTTGAAATAATCTCTACAATTTCTCAATTTTATCAGAGTTTTATGAAATTATTATAATATACTATGTTTATGTACCCAAAGAATCTACATAACTTAATTAGGTACATTGGTTTTTTTTTTTTAAAAAAAAATGTCCACGAAGAATACGATTTATCGAATTTATCACGGCAACATATACTGCCAATAATAATGTTATTATTAACTAGGTCAGAGTTAAGTTAATCGTACACACAATTTCAAAGATTTAATACGTTAAATGATAACTGTCTTTTAGTAAAGACATGTTAATTAGTATTCAATATGTTAAGTTAAAAATTAATTTGACTTATTACAGCTTAGTTGAGAACATTGTTTTTGTTTCTCCTAAACATTTTATTGACGTAAGTATTGTGAACCTAGAGTTGATAATTTTTTTAAATAATAAAGACGATTCGTGTTATCCTCAATTGTATCAAATTATACTTATTTCAAATTTCAAATTTTATTATTGAATAAAAAAAAGAAAAAAGATGGTAATTTTAATATCGTTTGTTGAAATCGAAAGAAATTAACATGGATTTTAACTTGATATAGGTAACTATAATTTAAAATTAGCTCAATGTTTATTAACCCAACGTCCAAACTGAATTAGTTTTTAACGTTTTAACTCGTTAATGCCCAAACTCGCTTTTGACTACGTTTACTGTACTTTGTTTTTAATGTTTGGACATTTTTCGTACCTATGTTATTATAATATTTAATCCAATTATTATTTTTTAAATGACTTAAAAGTAATATTATGCATGTAAAGAATTTTGGAGTTGGTAATGTTTTATTATCAAAATATATAGTATTTATTCGTTTATTTATCATACATAATATGTTATAAGTTTCAAAAATTTAATGAACACGGTTTCGACACATTTATTATAATATAATATTATAATCGTTTACTAAGCACATGCATAATAGTTCTGTGAAAAGACATTTCAAAGTTTCTAACTTATAAAAACGTACAACAGCTAAAAAATAATTAGAATTGTTTCGATTTAATAAAATATAGTTAAGGACTTTTTTTTTTTTGTTTTTTTGACATTTGTTTATCTTATTTTAATATTTAAAAATTATAGGTGTACGCGACGCGGTCTATTTATTTCTATTTTATCAAAAAAATGATGTACACCAATGAGCAATCTGACACATTAAAAATAATATTTATACATAATATTAGGTTATGGTAATCAATATACTTAAACACCTTTGCATATTTCACGAAGTTAAATTAATTTTGAAATCAAAGTTATTTGGTTTTTGTTAATTTTTCGTACAATTGATGCAAGTATATTATGAGTTGAAAAACAATTTATACCACAATAACTCCAATGGACTTCTCTTATAAATACATGTATTGTATCGCTTTTTTTTTTTAAATTCTTGCTGCATATTAAGAGGATGTTAGAACATAAGTTGTTTATTTTTTTTGACCCACGTAGAACATAATTTGTTAAATCGACTGAACTGAACGAGTATTATTAGCTTAACTATTAGAGTGTATATTGAAATAGACCTGTCATGATAATTGTACCAAAACGAAAATTAAAAACAACATCCAAGTTTGTACATAGACTTTTATTACGATATTTCAATCTTATAATACAAGTTATGAGTGTGTTAATATATTCCAATTTAAAAACGCTCATATATGGTTTTTAAATTGGAATATCGTAAAAAAAAAAAATCAAAAAATCAACGCATAAACTCAGGTAATATTATTAACTTAAAATTTGAAGATTATTACGTTAATTCACTCTTTTACTAAAGCTAATGTCACAAGTTTGATTCTGTTGAACGCAAATTTGCTATGTTACGCGGGTCAGAAAGGGAAAACAAATAATACGCTGGCATCTTTTTAATTGGTTAAGTTTCAAATTGTAACATTTCGATTTGTATATGCGGACTTTTCCGGAATATTGTATTTTAACATTCCTGCTAGAAAAATCCAAGGAGGGGCGATCCACACATTACCCTCTCCTTAACTATACTAGTGTTGATAGCACACTTTTTAGAAACACCTTATATATTATTGTGTTCGAAGTATATTTCATTATCCGTGATATAGATTAATTATTATAATTTTTTCATAACGTTTTCAAAACCTATTGTTGTTAGGTATTAAAAATAATATGCCTTTTTAAACTTTTTAGTTCAAATTGAAAAAAAAACGGAGGGGAGAGGGGTAACGTTAATAAGATAATGAATGGAGGGTAATGTTTAATTCTCTGTTAATAATTTAGTGATGTAAAATTCCAAATAATGTATACTATTAATAGTTTTTGATATCTTATAGATGCGTCATCGAACATTTCATTCGGATATTTTTTTCATGATTGAATACTTTTTTCGAAAACTATTGAGTATGTCAAAAAACAATTTGAATAGTTTTTTTCAGTGGTGGATTAATAGAATTGATATTGGGAATACGGGAGTATAGATATTATTAAATTTTACCATCTCTCTTTGTTTTAAATACAGACCCCGCTACTGGTCGGCCTGGGTATAAAAAGGGGGCATTTATGGGATTCGGCGTTTATGTACTAATAAAATAAAATATACATAAAATATTCATTAAAACTCTTTGTAGAACACAAATTTACGTTGCAAGTTTATACAGAGGCTTATTGTTAAGCACTTAAAGTTCGGGCTGGGATAAACTAAATCCGTCCTTGACCACCGATACAGGAAGTATAAATAAAAAAAAAAAAAAAAACATAAGATATAATTATAATAAGTATTATAACTCGAGATTCTATAACAAACTAATTCACATTAAACAGTAACAACTGATATTAAAAATTAGAAATTTCCAACTATCTATTAAACGCCATGAGGAACCATACCCTTTCCTCTCATATTTTTCGGTAGTGCAGTGCACTTCTTATAAATACGTTCAGGCACCTTTGATTTTTTTCCATAATCAACTAGTTTATCGGTTATGCCCATCACTAATAGTAAAAGCCATTAATGAATATTGGATAGGAAACACTATGAAAAAAAAAAAAATAATTGAATATGACAGTAGTTCAGAAAAATTTTTTTTCAAAAATTATGTATTTAAAGCATAAATTAATAATGACGACACATCGATTACAAAGTGATCGTGTAACAGAAAACTTACAAACTATACGAATATTACATATAGTTAATTTTATTATACATTCATTTTAATATATATATATATATAATTATGTTGTTTATTATTTTTGATCACATTGTAACCGTTATACCGATAAAACTTTGAACTTAACATTATAAAGACATATTTGTAAAAAGTGTAAGACAAAAAAGAAACAAATGTTTAAGTATGTTAGAATATAATGCATAGGTATATATATAAATATATATATATATATATGTATAGTTAAAAATTAAATTCTGGGGACGATTTTGCTAATCGAATTTGAAACCCTGAATTTTAAATCATTTAAAATCATATAAGTAATAATAATAACATAATCTTAATAGTGATAAAAATTATAAAGTCATAATTAACAAAATATATTATTTATCATTTATCAAGAAACTGTACTACCTATTTTTATCTATACGTAACTCTAATAAAAAACATGTTTGTATTTTGATTCATTTAAACATAAGTAGGCACTCAAATGTAAAGGGGCGATGATTTATGATTTTTTATAAATAAAAAATAAGTTTTATGAATTTTATTATTGTTTAATTTTTTATGATTTGTTTAAATGTTTTATTATTTTAAGGAACAGTAAAATATTTATAAAATGTATTTGCATGTTATTGCAATATACAATACAAAATAAATAATATTGTATAAGCACGATACATGCATTTACTTTTGAAGCATTATTTTTGTATTTGATTTTTTCTAAAATTTAAATTGTCGAATTTTAATGTTAATGTTAATAGTAACGAGTAACCTTACATTGTATGAAAAGTTACGTACCTAGTAGTACAGGGAAGTGATTTTTATCGCTACTCATTGAAACATAATATTTTAATAGTTTAAATTAAAAGTGAACAACATCGAAATCATGACCGCTAAACGAGTGTCTTTTATTTAAATAAGACAGGTAAATAAAATAATATAATAATTATATCTTATAGTACCTAACCGAACTGATAATTTGAAAAATAATCTCGGGACGACACCCTGCTTTTTGGATCTATTTATTTTTTGATATTCTGATATCGTTTAAAAATTTAATTGAAATAATTATCGTACTTATACAAGTATGTAGGGTACCGTATACGGTAACGTAAACGAACAAATCGTGTCGGCATATCGATTTATCTCGAAATGAGTATAATATAATATAATTATTTAGCGTAAATAAGCCCGAGATGAAAATTAAAGAACACGACTTTATCTAGTTGACGCAACCGTTTAGTTAAATTATTAGTTTGTAAACTAGAGTTAAGGCATTTTTTAAACCGTTAATATAAATATCTATACCGTTTCGTTTGAATAACCGTACGGATAATATAATTTAGTTGTCTTCAACTTCCGGGCATAAAAGTCACTAAAAATCATTTTGAAGAGTATGATTAATAGCTCGCGTTTTAAGTGAACAAAATGTTTCACGTGTAGGTATACTGCAATAAATAGTGTTGCAAAAATATTTATACGGCGGACGCGGGACCGAATAATTTCGAATCGATAGGTTATCAATTGGTTATCAATATGTACAGAATTAATATGTTCATCGTGATTTCTCGCCACCATTTTCTCGATTGCGGTCGGTCCATTCGAATAACAATAAAAAACAAACAATAATAATAATTATACTGTCGTCATGATAATATTATTATCACTTATAATATTATCAGCTTGGATAGCTAAAGAAACGACTCGGACGCAATTGTCTGCTGTTGGCCGCCGGTATTATCGGCGCCGGCGCCGGTGGTGGACGAGGTCCGCGTGTCGTCCGGTTTGGTGGGCGACGGTTGCAGCGGATGCGGCGCGAAATTCGATTCTCCCGGAATGACGCAATAGTGCGTGGAGTGCTGGGGCTCCGGGTCACCGTATTGGGAATGATAAAACTCTTCCCGCATCATGTGATTCAGCGAACCACATTTGAAGTACAATATTTGCTGGAACGGTCTCCGGAAGTCCCGGTTCAGCGTAGCGTAGATCACCTGAAACCCAACCGTAAACAGACATTAGCTACTCGGACGGGTACATAATGAATTCGGCGTGGACTTGAGCAGATCGCGGCTGAATAGAAAAAAATCTCACGGGAGATGCATAATATGTTCCGACGACGAGGTCGTACTCAAGAATAAAGTCACGTTGTTATAATTCACGAGACAATTTGGCATTTTCGAAAACAAAAAAAAGAAATATATAAATATAAATTAACAGAGTTGGACGAGTATTGGTTATTTTTTTCTTTTTAAATCAAGTCGAGTCAAGTCGACTATTAATTATTTCTAGTTGAGTAGAGTTCAAATGTCACTTACTCGAAAATGTTCGATTATTTAAAAATTGTATGAGTATAAGAACTCGAATAAAGAGTCACTTGTTGATTGGTGGATATGTAGTGAGCATTGGGATTGGTAACCGCGTAGACAACTATGAGAAATTGGACAACAATAAGCATAAATAACGTTAACATAATACTAAAAATCAAAATAATAATAATCTATTTTCAACTTAATCAATTTGGTATTCATATCGGATATATTTGATTTTGAAGTTATTTTATTACTATATATAGTTTTTACATAATATATTTTGTCTTTTTTTCTTATGTATAGTCAAGTACACAATCGTGTTTATGGAAAAAATGTTTCCAAATTCAAATACTTGCTTGACTGTACGAATAATTTATCAAATGTCAAAAATATTCAATTGTTTACCTATCGAGAGAACCTAATAACCATGTTGATTTTGTTCGAAAACAGGATGCAATAATAATAATGCAATATTACGAATTATTAAACGAAAAGCTCGCGGTTCCGTTTTACTCAAACGATAATAACGCGAGTTCGTCAATCATAGAGCGGCTGCTTAAATTCTATCGGAAATAAAACCAGATTAATCTACGGAAATTGCACTTGTTACCAACAACAGTGCAAATAATCGATAATTTATTTATTTTTATTTAATACAAAACTACAGTGTCTTATTTAAAAACAATAACAAAATAGCTGATATTAGGGAACACATATGCTACCGGTAAGCTGGAAAGGTAAGATACACAAAGTTATTTAATTTATATCTGTAAGAAACGACGAATCATTGCTAACGAAAAACGTTTCTGAGCGATGTTCAATTATACACAAAAATACCGTTTCGATTTTTGTAAAAATTTGAACTTAAAACTTGTACAAAAATAATTGTTAAATTACACTTTATTTTTTTTATTTGACTACTAAGTACTTAAAACTTAACCTTGTGTTAAAATTTCAAGCATTTTTGAATGGCCAAACAATTTTATACACAAAGTACTAAATAAAAACTATGTACGTAAAAACCACTTTAATATAAAATGCATATAAATAGCTCAATAATATTTTCAGGATATTTTGAAAATTTCACCAAGTCTAGAAAAAGCTAATTTCAGTTTTCTGTATAAAATGTCAAGTTTCTATGAATATTTTCAACTGTACTGCAACAAAATTAAAATTTAAAATTAAAAAAAAAACCATTATTTCCGTAAATTTTCCCGTTCTTTCTACGTTTTATCCAAGTTTAAAAATCTTTTAAGTACTAATTAAAGGAGTTTAGAACTAATCTCAAAATAGAGATATAACGCTGATCTATACAATTACAATCATGCCGTCTGCTAGCTAATTCGACCATTTCTATTGTTAAACTTACTTCGGAACTTCAATCGAAAAAAAAACCCATGGATTTGTTATGTATAAACCATGTCAGTTACCGGTCATATATATTAAAAAGCAATTCGAAAGACCAAAATCCACAAAAACAACAAATTTATACTAAGAATTCAAATTTACTTTAGGTATTTTTATATTTCACAATTGATCTACAGCTGAATTTTTTTTATCATTTAATGGAGTAGTTGATCAAATCCCATTAGGATTTCTATCCAATTTCCTAGTAAAATTTAATAAACTATAAGGTTGAAGGTAGAATTGATTAATGGAAATAATTAAAAATACACTTTTGCATATTATCATATGTATTTAACATATAATTTACGAGCAAAAATGTATCGATTAATACATTTTTGACCCAGTGTAATGTATAGAAAATATTTTCAGATTGGGGAGGGGGAGTACGACACATTGTGCCCGACCTTATATATGCC
Organism: Cinara cedri; assembly: GCA_902439185.1. NCBI lineage: Eukaryota > Metazoa > Arthropoda > Insecta > Hemiptera > Aphididae > Cinara > Cinara cedri. The sequence goes on along the minus strand of CABPRJ010000951.1, from coordinate 2,037,915 downwards.
ATTTTGTCCCCTCTTGGTGTATGAAGTGCCAAGCTTCCTATTTAGTTATAGAGGCAGCTGTCTATAGTTGTTTCATAAATATATATATATATATATTACGCAGTATGCACGTGTTTATAATGTAGAATTATTGCGAAGGTTTCAAAGTTAATCTACCGACTTAAATTACTGTATATGCATTTTTTTTTTTTTTTTTATGTAAAACTTAACTAGCTAAATGCCTATAGAGGTAGATATTGAATCACAAAGTAACACGAATTTTCAATTAAAATTACATAGAAGTGATAATATTATATTAGGTGTTTATAACGGTTTAACTCGGGACTCATAATATTATCGAAACACCCGCATATGTTATAATAATATTATATATTAACAAGTTGTATTAAATCCGTTTTATACTTAATACTATTTAAATCGATTCGCTCGTAATATATTATCACACTGTCGTCAGCTATGAAATTGATGGGGATACATATACATAATATTATTATGGATAACGATCGGCGAAAGAGGGTATTATTGGTATCAGTCTGATGTGATCGATCCAAAGCACTATAAAGTGGTATATGCGTAGTCAGTGGTCGACGAACAAAACATTATTGAATAATAACTTTAATAAAAAAAAAAAAACTATACGTGCATGTACCAAATTCGGTGATTGAAAATCCAAATGACAATGTACCCTGTTAAAATAACCGACACATTTTTAAGCTAATGCGACTGGTTATTAATGTCAAGCGTTTATAGTCTGATTTAAGGGTTGGGATACAAATTTCAAACAAAAAATATTTAAAAAATGTTCCAGAAATTTGATTTTGGATGAAAGTCCGAGTTTTTTTTTTGGAAAAATTGATTTTCTATAATATTTGTCTTAATTATCTATTTTCGTTAAATAGAAATTATTGTAATGTATTATTTCTGTAATATATATATATATATATATCATTCTTTTCCCCATTACTTTGGTAATCTCTAAATGAAATGAGCTAAAATTCAGCAAATTAAAGTTGTTTTATAAGCGGATTGAAGTGATACAATTTTGATTGGATTTCATTACGAAATTCATCATGTTGCAGAAAGAAGGTATTTTTTGTGAAGCAACAATGCACGGGTATTTTTTTTTTTTTTTGTATACGTTGAAACTAGTTTCGTAACTTATTATAAATTAGTTTTTATGCAACGTTTTGAATAATTTGTCCATTAAATTTTCCGAAAATACCGGGGATTTTCAAAATATTTGCTTTTTAAAATTTGTCAATTTTTTTCTCGCGGAATTAAAGCAAAAAAAAAAACCGTTATCCCCCTCGAAATTTTAGTACTTTTTTTATGGGGTTTCAAGAATTATCATTCTTTACAATATTAGCGTCCTCTAAGTACAATATTTTCATCCTATATTCATGCCACCACTATGTATAAATTATTTACCATATTATTACTGTGCCTAAACAGCACCTGCACGTTAGACAAGGTCCACAAGGGATGATAAATAGGAAACTCCTACGCAACGTATAATATTATGATAACGGCGAAAATCGTGTGCAAAACTACGGCGCGGATGATCCCTTTTATATTCGTATGTTTTATAAATACTCTCATAAACTCTCGCTTTCATAATACGACTAAGGGGAAACGGTCTAGTTTCGGGAACGACAACGACACCGTTAGCGAAATGATAAATAGCGAGCGTGTGAGCATGCGAGGTGTCGTAGTTAATATTTTCATGGAAAACTTTTGAGAATACGAGGCGAATGCAAAATAATTCCTAATGGTTACCGTAACTCAGAAAGTCGTGAATTCAAAATTTTAACCGCTCAAACACATTTAGTACTTTCAATGCACTATACAGATCACTAATTACACGCTTAATGAATTTCATGTGTTCGTATCGTACGAGGAAAGCCTATTTCTTTTTTACTAAACACAAAAATCTATTTGTTCAAATAAGATTCTCTGGGAAATTTTAACGCTTTTGTTTTAAATTTTCAGGTAGTAAATTGAAAAATTAACTATAGACGAATTTCATATGTATATAATATAAATTAATGTAGAATAAAGTTGTTCTACGACAAATGGTTTAACATTCAAAATACATTAACTGATGTACATACAATGTGAACGGTGTTTATACTCATTTAACGTTGATGGTTTTTTTGACATAGTTACTTTATTTTGCTTACATTAATACTTAAACCCATCAAAATATTAAAAAAATACCCTGCGAAAACCATGTTTTGGTATCGCAATGTCCTTAATTTAAAATATTTAGATGCGATTCTCATTAATGGGCCCCATTTATTAGTACTTTTTTGATTCAAATGATACAATGTGTTGCTGCTTCATTTCGGTATTCGTAGTAACGACTTATTATAAAATTATTATAAATAACCTATGGTAAAACTCCCGTGACGCTTTGGACAAAGGTAAGAAAGACCAACACTCGGGGCTCATGAAGCTTAACGTGCTGGTTTGTGGAAATTTTAACGCTATTGGCGTGCTCAGAAATTATGAATGAGGGAGGGGTTGACATTTATTTTATAAGATAAGTCGAATTTATGATATAGAAAGCTATGAATCACCTCTTGTAATATGTAATTAAGAACATGACAATACTGATCTCCTAACCAGATTGATATAAGATTGTATATTTTAATTAAATAACTATAACTAAATCGTATTTTTTATAGTAATCAATATGAATATGATAAATTTGTTATAAAAATATATAAACAAATAATGTAAAAGTTCAATTTTTTTAATAGGATATTTTTATTCCAAAGTTGTAGTTGCTGTAGGATGCTTTGTTTATAATTCCATTATCATTCTTTTAACTACTAGGTAGATATTGTGGTTAAAATTAATGTCAAATAATATAGGAACTGATAAGAAAAAGATATAATATATTTGTTTAGAAAAATGCTCGATATCAGATATGATATGAACAATGAAAAATTAAGAAATACAGTTATTTAAAAATAATTAAAATAAATTTATAACAGTCAATACTCCTCGGTTGGAGTTTTAACCCAATAAACCTCCCGCCTTATTTGAGCATGTCCATGATCGATGCCATAAATTGCTCACATACAAATTTGTTTATTATCGATTGTAATAATTTGAACTTTAAACCATAGCGATGTGGAATGGATTTATTTTCCCGTTCACCATATTAAGCACGTGATATCGATAAATTCTCGCGGGACATTTCGTATATGTGCTACGCCCGCGGTTTAGGAACGTTAAAATATAAATGTAATATATCTACAGTGTATGATTGATATTTTGTAAACTTTTATGTCTATACGATTATACGCCGGGTACAAATAAAATTTCGTAAAACATATAAGTCGATTTAAGTCTGATAAATGTAGTTTTAAAACAAATCCGCAAAAATCTGTAACTTCGTATCGTTAATAGCAAAGGGCGCGAGGGAAAAAATAACTCCAATTTTGTGTAAAACGAGTTTTTAGTTTACAAATAACGTGATAATTGAATCTGAAAATAGTATAAGTATAATAATCATTGTTAACGTGATCAAAGATTAAATAAACAGGCATATTTATTACCCTGCTCATTTATCTAGAGTGCTATAAACTTGGAATAAACGACGAAGAAATAAGTGATTTAATTTAAATTGGTTTGTATTGTTCGCTGTTATGATACCGAACAGATGATTATTTTTATACCGTTTCTTTCAAGTCTCACGCATAATGACAAGAGAAATACGTTTTTTTGATAATCATTTAGTCATGGTGTCATTTTGGTAAACAAGTTTGGTGAGAAATTAAATTAAAATCCTTATCCGATCAATGAAAAGGTATCGTATGGTAAAATAATTTAAGTTCAAAAACAAAAACACTTTCCGAGGATTCTGTAAAAATCAAGAAATGACTGTAACATAGAATACTGAAGTTAATTAATTGCGACTGCGATTATTTTGAACAGGGAACAAAAAATGTACACTGTTGTATTATTATTTTTGTTTTAATAAACGGTGGTAAACATGCAAGAAAAACAATATTACTGTGCGGTTCTCCAGTCCTTAATTTATTTAGTAGGTGTAGATTTGTTTGAACTACAACCAGGATTTGAGACTTATAGTACTAATCAATTCATATTATAGGCCTGAAATAAGCACTTAAACATATTTATTAACTAAAAAAATAATAAAAAATACAAGTAAGATGCATTCTATTTAAAACTATAAAAATACGTAATAAAAGGCGCTTTCAAATGTCATAATTGAAGTACTTGAATTTTGTTTTAAATTTTTGTCGTCCAGCGACGACCGAAACGACAAGCAGATAAGCAAATACGAACAATGAAATGAGTTGAAATAACTGGACACAACAAAGGCGAAATTATTTATAAATCATATTGGATAGAAGAGAAATATGGAATCTGAAATTTGTCAGCGGACAAAAACCGGGAAACTAGTAAAAGTTTTTTTTTTTTTAAAGTTAGTTTTTAAGATAAAACTAATATAAACTAAACTAAAAAAAAACTATCAAAAAAATACTCAAATCTTATATTTAAAATGTTGAGCTCAATGTAACATGATGTAAATTTCAAGAGCATTATGCTAAATTTAACGACATGCCGGAAAATTAAGTCCTGAACTATTTTTTCCCGGTAAACATAACGATCTAAAATTATTTTTCTGGCAGGTTGAACATTTTTTGATATACATTTCGTTTGGACACGGAGAAGGCAATAAAATAACAACAATAAAATGTTGAATGATGACCAATTGCTGCTCTATTAAAATGTTTGATTTTATAATTTATTTAATTTTTTATATTTACTGATGTCGTGATGGTCAACCAAAATGTATTTTAGGCATTTAAACATAAATTAAATAAAATGATGATATTCCATTTTCGTGACCTAACTGTAATTATTCCTACGCGAAAAATGCCCACGCCAAATTTTCGAAAGAAGTTTTAGTGTGTCTTATACTCATTGCGCAACACACGTGTTTTTTTATAGAGAAAAATTATTGTGTAATTGATTTGACGGTGTTTGAATTCCTCCGAGTTTTGAGTTTATGAGTTTTTTCAACAAATGTGAAAAACAGAAAAAAAACTGATAAAAAACAGTACATAAAAAAATATTATTAAACAAAATAAATATAATACCTATTTAATTATTTTACCATAATATGACATATATATATTGTTGACAAAGCAGTACTGTCAGCTGAACCCCACTCAGAATCGTTTTTTTCGAAAGAAATGGTTTATCATTGCTTACAGATATGCATTAAATTCCCTACCTTTGTTGGGAAGGTATCCTACTTTCCCAACGTCTCACCAACAACAGTGGCTGCACCCATCGTGCGAAGTATGTCCATCTTTTTAAAATGTATTTCGAAATTTTAAACGTTGGGAAAATCCGAAGAATTGAGATGTGCGGTTTTCGAGATCCTAAGAAACTAAGCAGACGAAGAATAATTTTCTAAGTAAGAAGAGAATTTCAATAGTTTTGTATAATAGGTACTCACGGGGTTCAACAGCGAATTGGCGTAGCCCAGCCACAGGAACAGACTGCTAAGGGAACTGGGTATGCTGGATGGGTCGCTGAGGAACGGCCTGACCAACGCCAGCACAAAGAACGGCAACCAGCACACTGTGAACGCGCTCATAATGATGCCCAGCGTGGTGGACGCCTTCCGCTCCTTGGCCAATTGGAACCGGAGCTTCTTGCCACCCGACTCGGGTTTCTTAGCGGCTGCCGGTTTGCCTGTGTTGTGTCCATTGCTCGGCACCACTACCATCACCGGACATTGATACTCACCCACTGACTGCCGCAACATAGAACAGCAACGACACCCGTCGCCACGCGTTCCACTGCCACCCGTACCGCTACACTGTTACCCACCCAAATAAAAAAAGTAAGTAAATTAAACTGGCGTTATAAACTTCCATTCAAATTTTGAAAAACTTCTCAACTTTATGGCTATGAAAATTTATGGGAACGTTGTTTGGTCTATATTTTCATTACAAAAATGAGCACTAGGAGCGTTTCCTAAGTATATTAAGTAAACATCTTAGGAGATGATTATGTGAGTTTAGAGTCCGAAGGGACTGAGATAAATGAGTTAGAACTACGGTGTTGACATTTATTCATGTCCTGTTTTTCGTTTCTTTAAAATAAATTTAGGGGGTTGTTGGAAATGTGTTGACAAAATAAAAGGAGGGGGAGACTAGTCGTTTTCTGACAAAGTGTAAAGGTGTCTAAAATGCAAACTAATGTAAAAGTATTTTCTATATTATTTTTTTTTAAGAACTATAACTTTCTAAGTAATTAATATTTCAAAAAGAACTATCACAATGTATCTCTAAAACCGATTTTAAGGATTTTTTAGTGTGTTCCACGTGAAAAATGTCTGGTTATGTTTTCAACTGTGATGCCCTCTTAAAGCACTAGGTGTACAATAAATATTGTTTTCATATCGACTATATTACATCAGAGTAAGAAGTATCTAAAAAAAAAAACGTATGCGTAAAAGCTGTGGTCCGTCCGTCCGTAACGCTGCTTTGTTGATTTACTATAGCCACCAAATATAAAATCATTATCAATCGTCATGTAATACATTTTAATTCATAAAAGCATATTATACATAATAGTAATTGGAAACAAAACCTACACGAGTTAAAAAACCTCCAAAAATTCGGTATGTTATTTCGAACTTCAACGATTTCTTTTCTTTGGTCCAAGGAAGGTCAATTTTGTATATTTTTCAATGATAGTGGATTAAATGTTAAAAATACATACACTTCTACTTACATAAATTAATAAATTATGACCAAAAAAATAAAAGGGGAAAATATAAAAAAATTTTACTTTAGCCCGTCTTTCTTAGGAGAAATGTTTCTTAAATATAATAACATGGTGTCAGTTAAAAGCGTATCCTTTTACCGTCACGTTTGTTTTCTGAACGTTTTCGCTGTTATTCGATTTCAAATGTTATAATACATAGGTACAGTTCGGTATAATGAAATAAATAAAAAAACAATAATGATGATAATAAAAATTATTTTATGAAACAAAATGCATTCCTAGAGTATAATTATCTACGTTGATAAATTGCGGTTATTTTTATAAACGGATTTGACACGTTATCGATTAATCAAACTAGGTGCCCACCAGCTACTTACCTATATAGTTGCCTACTACCTATACTATGTAGTACACAGTTGCCGAGCTCCGAAAGAACATTAACTTTTAAAATCGTACGCGAGCATTTTTTTTTTTTGTTTTCGCTTAATTTCACATTGTCTAATTTGTCATTTGTGTCCAAAGGACGGCCATGGCGACGATGTCAGCCGATTGTTGTTGACAAAAAGTCTTGGCATATAGGTAATGCACTGCATCATGGTACAATAGAAAGTCATTTTTGGCGCACATTAGCTGACCCGATAAATTATTTAATAAACTATTTTTATATAATCATCTAGTATAAGATATTTGTACAACTTTTATATTTTCTACTATGATCAATACATTAGGTAAATACAGCTGCCGGTACAGTGTACAATAATAAGTAGGTTTAATTTTAAAAACATAGATGTTTCTTTAAAAAAGGCGATTTTTTTCATTTTACCATGAATCTGGTTTACCTAGAATAAACAATCTGAAAGAGAATCTAGTTAATGATTTACTATTGCATTTTATCTAGATCAAACCGAAATATCATACTAGAGTGGATCGAAGAAGCTTATGATTTTTACAAAGATGTTTTTTCTTTTTTTTTTTATCTGTACGCAATGGATTTCTACGTATAGCCCTTTTTCTGAAAAGAAATCAAAGGGAGGTATTTTAGGGAGATCATTTTTTGATTTTCCCAAGAATTTTCTCAGAAATGTGAAAAATTGGGATAAAACATGAGAAAACCGGGAAAACGTAGGGAAGTTGGGAAAATCGATAGAGTATTAAACAAATTTTAGTAAATAAAATACGTGAAGCCTATTTAATTGTTTTACAATAAAATTACATATATATTGTTGACAAAGCAATGGTTTATTGTTCCAGATATACGTTAAATTCCTGTCTATATCTTACCTTTACCACCTACATTAGTGGCTGCACCCGTCCCTATTATTTTACCTTTTTCACTATTTATCTTTATCATCTTAATTATTTTTAGTAAAAATATAGACGATAATTTGTTACTCAGACACTCAGTATATAAGATTGAATCGTAGCGAGGGATCTATTGGTTTTACTATGGTGTGTTTTTTCTTTTTGTGTCTGTGAACAGCTTTTCTACCAGAAATCTCCCTCCGATATATGGATTACAATATCTTTTCTGAAAGGTAATTTTGTCTTGTTGATGCATTAGAAAGGGAACTTTTTGATTTTCCATGGAGTTTTCAAAATAATTGGGAAAAGCCATATACCGTTTTTCATTGTTCACTATGTTTTCCATTATTTATTTCTTTAAACTAAAATATTATAGATTACTAGTAGGAGTTTTATTAGATATAATTAAGTCAAAAATAAATTAATAATAATATATGCAGTTTACCGCGAATTGTTATAGATGTATTGTGTAGAAAAAAAATACAAATATTACGGTTTTCATTGTGAGTTGTCTGTGGGTTTGTTTACTGTAGAGACGGTCGTAGGTTATCGAAATGTAGATAATATATTTTTCAAAAAAAAAAAAAAAAAAAAAAAAAAAAAAAAAAAAAAAAAAATCAAGGGGCACTTGAAAACGATCACGACGTGTTAAACACGAGAGATTTAGTGTTCTACACTGCGGGATAATTAAAAAGTCGCTACGGGAATACAGGCGGGTAATTTGTTTTTTGTTTCGAACACTAAAAGGAACGATAATTTATTCGGACAAATTATATCCCGAGTAAAGCTGATGACACTGGACACATTTATATAATTTACATTTTTTTTTTTGTAAATATCTAAATTAATATATTACGCTGTGTTCATCAGAATATTATTATTTAGACTCATGGTTCATATTTTATGACATGTTGAAATCATTGATCTACAAAATATATCGCCCATGAAAACTGAAATAATACAATTTATTTCATTTAGGTCACCTGTAAAAGCAAGAATCAACACTACCCCTCCCCTCTTGTAACCATAGGAAACAATGCAGAAATCAATAAATAATAAAATAAAAAATTCAAGGGTAAGCGCACGCATACGTGTGTACATTTCAATATCTCCATATGGCACAGAAATATTAAAATTTAAAAGCCGATTTTGACGTCTAGAAAAAAAAGTACAAATGTATTACGAATCTCAGGGTGAGAATATTATTTTTTTGAGTAACGACAACGAGCCCCTAAACTGAAATCAATATTTGTTAAAAACATGTGTAGGTATCATAAATGTGTATATTCAAACTGTGTGTTTTCAAAATTACCTACATCGAAAAAGAGTGGATACTGCCACTAATTTTAGGTGAGAAGTCAGGAAATTAAATAGGATTTATGTACTGCATGACGTGTGCTAAAAAATCATTGTAAATAAAAAAGAATCTGAGTAGTACTCGGTTAAGTATTAAGCCGATTATTATTTTACTTTCCTAGGTTTTTTTATAATGCCGTTAAACGAAGTAAAAGTAAAATCAAAATATTAACTCTCTAATACACCGATGAGACGAAATGCCCAACCCGAAATCATGCTTGAAGTTAACCCTTATTGGAGCAAGATATTTGGTCAAAAATGTATTCACATAAGTACATAAAAATTAAGAATAAAACAGGAGCACACATATAAATAAATAAATAATACAATAATGCGATTTATTATATTATCATATTTTCGATTGAAATTTAAGTAATCTTTAGACACATTATTATATTATCAAAATTACAGGTTTAATTAGGCAATACAATTACGAAGAACGTTTATACAATAAGTGTAGAGATATTCAGCACGATCGGTTAAAACGAAAAGTTTGTAATGCATTTCGTATGCAGTGTTGAAATCGAGTTCAATATTGTCGATGATATAAAAACAAAATAAAGGTGAAAGTTGTTCTTTTTTTTAATCTCTTTAAATCAACAATAACAAAGCCACCGTGCACTTTACCACCGAGCGCTTAAACTTTAAATAATATTATGTTCAACGACACTCAATAAAAAAAAAAAAAACCCAGTGGATTACAATAATATTATTTGTTATTATGTTATTCCAGTAGGAGCGCCCAATATTAAAGTTTTGTAGGTATTTGAAATAAATTAATGTGCCGTACCGAAACGAATAAATTCGATTTATCGGGTTTTTGGTTTGGTTTAAGTTTCTTTTTTATAGATATTTGATATTCTAGCGGAATAAACTCTCTGCGTTTATACATTGATAACCATTATTTTCAAAATTGATAAATTGTTTGTTTAAACGTATAGGTTTACATTATTACAGTAACAATTTTCGAAAATTAATTAAAATAAAATCGACTTTATTTAAATTAAATGATTAATAATATTTAATTTAACTTCGTTAAATAATTTAACATGTTAACTCGTTGACTTTTTTTTCAATTAATTTAAACGATGTATCCCATTAATAACTCGTCTAGCCTTGGTCAAAAATATCCAAACAGTTCACAGTGTGCATCGAATTACTCTGAATCATTATAATATTAGTCAACAACTGTTTGAAGTTTTCACGTTAAAAACTCAAAATTATAATTTCTACAAAAACGTCCGTACTGACAACGAATACGACGTTAATAAATGAATGTGCCAACGATAACTGCCAAAATCGGTATCAAAACCGCAGATAGCCGAAAATGACACGCTACAATAATTGAAAACCGTCCAATGAGTTTTTCGAGGGAACAATCATACCATACAGTGCTGTCGCATTTCGGCACCGGTTCTAGTGGAATCTAATTAATATGAATGATCGTTAATCGATCCTATATAGAGATATCGTAAATCGTATAACTGCGTAGCATAGGTAGCATGACGATGTAGTTCTCAGTTTTTATTGTAAATTAGTAGTTAAAATTCTGAAATAAATATAACGACTCAACTTCGCTGATTAAACATTTTTCTCTAATTTGACAATACCATACGTTTGTGAGGACTCCGATCCTGCATTTTCTTCTACAACAGTATCAACGATGATGTTCATTTAGCTAATGAAATTACTAGTTTCTTAAGAACGAACGAGAGATAAAATTGTTAAAATTAAAGATTCGAAATAAACTTAGTTAAGTGACATAATAATTGTAATCGTAAAATAATTCAGGCCCTTGTATAATATCTCCTAAAATAATTGTAGTTTAAGAAAAATAAAAAAAATATATTAAAGAGTCAACTTTTTCAAATTAAATTCATGTTTATAATTAAGTTTTTACCACACTATTTTTGGGACCCATATTTTTGTGTTACACTACTGACATTCATCATGCTTGGTCTACCCGAGGCTAAATTTTCAAGCTATTAAATAGATAAAACTACATAAAACTATCGTGAATTTCTAGATTGTTATCCTAACTTGAAAAACTAGCCTTTTTTAAATCTTTTTATAGATAATAAAAATAAAAACATTTTCGTTTTAACAAGAATTTTGGTAATTTACTATTTTTCATAAAAAATAATTATCTAGAATAATTGATATGAAATAAGTTTTTATCCAATATTAACATTGGATAAAAATTAATTAAAAATTAATAATGTGACTTAAAATTAATAACATATTTAGATAGCCTTAAATTATTTACCAAGATATATAAATATAAGTATTTAATAATAATACATTTTCTAGATAAGTACATATACTGACGACAACTCCGTCCATGACCTAAGATTCCCACTTACTGGTGATCTGTGTCTTATATAGTACATTGAAGTGGCTTGCTGAAAATCTGCCTTGGTTTTATTAACAGTATCTGAAATATCTTCCACTAGTTTCGTCTCTTTTTACACCATTAAAATCTCATTACTGTACTCGTCTATCTATGCCTAATCTTGGAGTATATTTCCGTCCACTGAGACCATACAACTTCTGGTCGATTTTGACAATAATATGCTCTAGCGTAACCAGAGAAAGTCCTTCAGATGGTTACTTTTAAGCTTAACATTCCTTGCCCACATCACATTTATTCACCCGTCCAGCTTCCGTTAGATCTTTTTAGTGTTACTAACCATATAGAAATTTGGCTGACGCTTGTTTTACGAATTCCTATACAATCAAATCGACTCTACTTTTTTACTGGCTAATAATAATTTTAGAGGTTATTCGCCCCATACTTTTAAGTTTCAATTTACATTTCTCATCTTGGTTCCTTAGAAATTTCCTTGTTTTCCGCTAACCTTAAACCCGTTTCCATGTCTTTCTAAATAAATAATCTATAGATTTTTTAATAATTTTTTTTTTGAATTTTTATCGCTTTTTTTTATATTTTTTAAGTCGTAAATTTATTTAGACATATATACCTATTTTTTTTCATACATTTTTTATCTAAATAAATACAATAAATCGTATTAGAACAAACGTACAGTTGTTTAAAATGTTTATACATTTTTAGAAACGTGGTTTGAATATCGAGACATAAGAATGTAATACAAAAACGTAAAACTTATAAATACTTGATATTTTTTTTGTTATCATGACTTGCAGATGTTTAACAAACTACTATACAGTGCGATCTTCCAAATCGCTTTGAATTCTCTTATATTCCTTGTTATTATATACTGATTATTATTGGCGGCCCATAAATCGATAATTTACTAATAAATCAAAATATAAATTGTTCACTCAAAGATATTTTGCTGTTATCATTTGTAAAAAGCGAAAACTTTTTTTTTACCATAATTTCGATACATTTATTGTGTTATTTTCAACACTACCGTAATATTTTATTTGCATATTATATTTTGTATACGAATCAAAAACATTTTTTAGTGACCCGTATCGGAATATATAACTTCCATCGCATATTAGTATACATCATTAGACAGTCGTTAATAACCGGAAAAATTACAAGCTACAAGAAAATTTGGCAACTATACAGAACATTCGGATGATTTATTTTATAACACAAAAATAAATAAATCCCCCGCGTACCTACTTATATCATGTTATAATAATTTTCAAACAGTTATAATATTATTCAAATCCAATGCCTAACCACTTTATGAGAAATGGCAAGATAAAAAAAAAGACATTCTAGAATAATGGAGTTAGGTGCAGCCACTGTTATAGATAATTGAATGTATAGATAAACCATTGCTAATGAAAAAACGATTTTGAGGGCAGTTCAGTTGACAGTGGATGCTTTGTTAACAATATATTTGTCATTTTATTTTAAAAATAACTAAATAGGCATCATATACGAGGGCTAATCAAAAAGTATCGAGACTGATAATATTACTCGGAAACCGAGCGTTGAAGAGCAAAACGATTTGTAAACCTAACTTCTATGACTTATACTGAGCACATCTATTCGTATAAAATCTCTATAAACTTCTTCGTTTTGATTTGACGATATTTTTCTAAAATTTGTTTTTCACGTTTGGCGATTTCGTAATGAATCCAAAAGAAGCGGAACTTGCTACCACTCGAGAGCACATTTTCAGTTTTTCAATTGACATTTAATGGTAAAAACCATGAAATGTTGCATCCCTCTGGAACTGGAAAAAAATGCAGACAAATTTTCTAAAATCTCCAAATCTGTCAAGTTACTCTTCTTTTGGGTTTATTACAAAATCGCCAAACTCGAAAAATATATTTTACAAAAATATCAGTGAAATCAAACCGAAGAATTTTATAGAGAAGCAATAAAAACAAATGTACTCAGAAAAAGTCATAGAAGCAAGTGAGACCAATCCTACTGCTCTTCGATGCTCCTGTTTCGAATGATACTACCAGTCTTGATACTTTTTGATTAGCCCTCGTATTTTCTTTAATTATATTTTTTTCATATTGTACCGAATTTATCGTTTTTCCTGCGTTTTTCCCGGTTATCTAATATATTTTTTCCGGTTTTTCACATTTGCTGGGAAAAATCTTGGGAAAATCGAAAAATAAATACTCTAAAATACCTCTTCAGTTAGATTTACTTTTAGAAAAAGTACTATCATTGTGAATCACAGCAAAATTTCTAGTAGAAAATTTGTCTACAGAAAAAAAAAGTAATATTTTACTAATTTATTTTGTACATTTTCCCGTTTTTCGCATTTTTTCATGATTTTTTCTTTTTATTGGGAAAACTCCTTGGAAAATCAAAAAACGACCTCCTCAAGTTACTATTGAAATTGAATTTCCTTTCGGAAAATAAGCTACACTTGATACATCGAAACAAGATTTCTGGTAGAATTTCTGTATACACTATAAAAAACGAATAATAATTAACATTTTAGTAAAGCCAATACATTCCTCACTACACTCAGAATCTAAAATAAGATTTAGTTATTCTACTATGAAAAAACATTTTCGACTGTTATTATTATAATTATAAATATTTGCTTTAACTAAAGAGTAAAACAAAAAAATCTTAAATTTTACATCAAATGCTCTATGATGTATAATAATGATCGAACCTCGTTCAGATCACACTGTAGAAACAATAGGTGGTGGATAGCTTCCAAATTTCAATAAATGACAAAAACCACCTGTAAAATCAATTATACATATACGCCCAGTGGAACGAGAAATACAAAATATGCTTATTAAAAAACAAAATTTACTTTTACCATACTTCAAAGTTGTAACATATATTTGTATGTATTATGCAAACGTTATTTTACTCTTGTGTACGTATATTTCAGGTAAATTGGTCGTTGAAAAAATATTAATACTAAAGAAGGATAAATCGAAGTGTCTCCGAATCCCATCTAAGGTTTCTAAGGACATTTGGAAATGAAATATTATACTATATCGAAATAAACTTTTTTTTAGAAGTAAAAAATAAAGGCAATCGTAATTAATAAATGCGAATTTTGTTTAAGATGCTGAACGAAGTGAATAGTGTACTACATTTATTAGCAAGTGATGTGCTTTTTCCCTTTGCTGTCTGTACACAACTTTTCAACCCATAAACCATCATGTTCCGATTATCCACTTCAAAGTTGGTTTTTAGTAACAAATTATATCTGATTGATGTACCGATTAGTTCTTTCTGGGGTTTTTCTTGTATGTTTCTTAATAATGGGAGACCGGGAATATTTACGCATTAACGACTTCTGTTAGTTTTGATTTTATTGTTTATAATTGAATAAAAAATTGTAGTATTTAGCTTACAGTTTCACAAAATTCTGATATATTGTATTATTTTTTTATTAAACGAAGTATAATTTTCAAATTTGTTTAGAAATTGTTTAGTTATTTAAATCTATCTATTTGTTTAATTTTTCTCGAAAATATATTCTCTCTCTATAATTTCTATACATATATATGTGTATCTTTTACGCTATTTTTATACAGACTTCTAACAGCATCCACCGGATTAAATCAATCTTTCACTCGAAAGTTACAGTTGTTTTAAAGGTGGCTGAAGTTATACAAATTAGGTTCAATTCCAATATGAATTTAAACATGTTGATACGGGAGAACGTTTTTTCTTTTTAGCTTTGCTCGTCTCCCTCCATATGTACTGTGTTAGTGATAAAAAAAGGGTTTTTTCAACATTTTCAATACCGATCCTCTACACCAATCATTTATAAGCTTAAATTTCATTACAAGAAATATTAAGTTTTAAATATTCTGTGTAAACTAAACGACGAGATGGTTGGCGAAAAATTCGACTCTAGTGATGGAGCTCTACTGCTGTCATAGGGGTTTTTTTTAAAAAAAATATTTCATGATTTAAAAACATCTTATTATTGTACTCTTTTATTTATCGTTTGCATATAAATATGTGTATTTTTTTTATTGTGTGATTTAAAATAATATCTTTATTAACATAAATAAAAAAGATTTTACTCTAAACAGTCATATTTGTCTTTTTTTTAAATTGGTATACCTGATGAATAATAAAGAATTATTTTTATCAATTTCATTTGACACTGAAAACCACCTCGGGTATTAAACAGCTGCAGTGATGTTATTACATTGGTCGTGTTACCTATATTATTATAACAGCGTTATGAGTTTTTGTTTAAAACCGTGTAAAATTCCTATGTGATAATCAGAATAATCTAATCCTCGTGGTATACTACGTATATATATATATATATATTTATATGTATAATAACGAAATCGCGTGGGATTAAAATTAATAATATTTTGCTATACTGTTGGTGGGTGACGAGGTTGATATTAAAAGGATTATCGTAAACGCCGCCGTCACGTCGGGAAACCTCAGATGGTTGTAATCACCTGAAACGAAATAATGAAACTCAAGACGAGACAAGAGACTTGTATATTTTATAGTCACGACACGGACGACTATGCTATAATATTTTTAGAAAACCAGATGACCGTCGTGACATATTTTATTTTTTCTCTTTATCATGATCATGCGATTATTTGCGATACAGAATCAATGAACTGTATTCACTATATTTTCAAAACATCACCATTTTCCAATTCTCCATAAATACAGTAATGAATTTTTTGACTTTCAAATAGCAACACATTTTTAAAACCAGATCCGAAAAAACAATACGGATTAGACAATAAGAATTATTATCAACTAATGATTATGAAATGTATTACCTTTGCACGATTCAAATTATTATTTTTTTGTATGTGTGTTAAACAGGGAGAGGATTTTATCACTTGAAAACCAACATTTATTAAAAGCTTATTTAAGTTATATAAGAGTTAAAGTAAACTTTTAAATTTGTATTAAAATATTGCTTAAGCAATTCTATAAAGATTAAAAATATGAAAAATAATTACAACAGTTAAACGGGTGAATGCCATTCAAGTAAAACATACTTCGCAAGATAAATGCAGAGTATTTGTAATAAACATTTAAAACTATCGTTTGACCACATAATATCATTTGAAAATGACTCAAAATTGGAAAAAATCGCGAAAAATTTAAAATAAAAGTTATCTTTTTGATTAATTACCTAATTTCTGTTTTATAAATCTTATTATATTATTATTTTCATAATCTTGTGCTATAGATCATTACCCTTTCTCTCTGCAGTAAAAAATGACTACGAATAAATTGGTATACATAATAATAATATTGCGATTCGAAGATGACTCGAAAAACTTGATAAGTTGATAATAGACATTTTAAATAAACTTGAAGACAATAAAGATATAAGTAACCATTAATTATTAATATCTTAGTAAAAATTAAAATACTCTTATGAAAACGAATCATCACGGGGATATTATATGTTTAGAATTATGTAATTTTAGACTACAAACAATTATTCAATAATTTATTAAATACACATAACTAAGTAATAACATGACCTAGATACTAAAATCTTAGTAACAATTACGTGAATCGAATTATGTAAGCACTTGTATGTACTTAGAAATCATTATTATTGTAGAGCAAAATAATGCACTTAGATTTATGCAAAATGACCTACTCTCTGAAGTGATGTAGGTATACAGCCCTCCCCTCCTCCCCCCAGAAAATAAACAAATTCTGCAGCTTCCACCTAAAAATGACCGCCCAGAAAAAGGTTTTATCGCTATACTTTTTTTTTATTCATAGAAATGTACAAAATATATCAAAAGCTTATTTTATACGTCGATAAAAAATAAATGTTCAGTAGTTTGAATGTAGTTTTTTTGACGAATTACGTGAAATATAAATCAAAATACAAGACAACAATTTAAGATCTAAAATGCTATATTTTTATTTTCTAAATAATATATAATATAATATTTTATTAATAATAATAATTAATATTAGTATAATATTTTTATTATTTATATTTATATTTAGATTCAAAATTTAGATAGATAAATTAAACAAAAAGGTACATATAAGTTATGAGTAATAATTAAAATAACTTAAAGGAGCAAAAATAAGAAAACATTTCGAAAGAAGAGGAATGATGTTTGAAAAAATAAGAATTTCTATGTAGGTATTACAGGGGCGGATTTGAGATGAGGGCGACGTAGTAATCGCTCTTCCCCTTGGAATTTTTTTCTCGCCACCACCGGCGGCTTAGTAGTATACATAAAGCGAATTCCAATTATTTGGAAGCCTGCAGCTGATTTGAAATGAATTCATCATCATCGCGAAGGGCTACTATATACGATTTATAGGTAATTCAAATATTGCGTAATTTGCATCCATTATGAATTTATAATTAATGAAGTACCTACGCAATATTATCTTCACAACGTTCGGAGTGATCGGTCTTATCGTATAACAACGATTAATTTTTAATTTAATCAATAATTATGTTATAGGCGTAGCCTTACTCCTTAACAATATATCGTACTATATTACACGAGTAAGTGCCTACAGTACAATAATCGGTAATTCACAACTGGGGTCATAATAATTTAGACTCGAATATTATAACAGAAAATCATACATGTGCAACGTACATTTGCATATTCGGAAAATTACAATAATGCGGTCGTCAATGGTCAATCGAATACCGTATTTTACAAGATCCGGATATTAGGGGCCAAATGCGTGAGGTTATCGTCCGATCATTCAGTAATATGTTATTATCAAAAAGTGCGAACTAAGCATATCTAGCTGGGGGGTCCAGGGTATATATACCGGCCGGCGAAAACAACTTTTGAGACGAGTCTCACCTCTATCATCTGCAAGCACCTTCACACCTTCACCTCAGATAGATTTGTAAATTTAACTAAAAGTGTTTGAATATTTGTAAGGACAAATTATATTTACATAGAAACTACTGAGTACAATATTTCCGACTTCGGTCACAAGTATATCTGAACTTAAATTTGAAAATACGCCCGCAACAATAATAATATTACCGTCGAAAACACGAGTATCACGATAAACCTCGGCCAAGTGGTTACGGGTAGGTTAAATTATACGTGTTTTGAATCGTTTGTAGTGTATAGGAGGCAGGTATACCAGTAGCAACAATTTGTTACTTCAACATAGTAAGTCTCTGCATGTTTTTATACCGATGTTTTAATATTTTTTGAAATATATATATAGTTTGTCTTTTATGTAGGTACTATATCTTTTTTATACATAAAATAATAATAATAATAAAAGTATAGCTATCGTTTTTTATTCAACTTATTAAAACCACAAAGTGTAGTTATGTAGACACACTGATGTAGACACAATAATTTCTGTACGGTTTTTTTATTTACCTATTCACACTATTTAATCATAAACTCTGTACGATTTTCTATTAATTTGGTTACAGTTTACGGCCTGAAATCCGAATAATTATAAATGGAAAAAAAAAAGAGCTGATACTGGGAGCGGCTACTGTTGTAGGTGAGAAATTGGGAAGGCAGGATACATAAGGTTATTTCATTTACATCTGTATGCAACGATAAACCATTGCTGACAAAAGGCAATTCCGAGCTCTATTCGGTAATACATAATTTGAAGTGCAGTAATTTTTTTTAACCTAACCTTCCTACGTTTTTTCCAGATTATTATGACATCTAATTCGGAAATAAAAAAAAAAAAACGAAATGCATCATTAAAAACAAGATTAGTAGTTCAACAAAAAAGGTAACTAGTTGTTTTTCATTCGGAGGCATATTTGTGCTAGAAAACGTGGTATGTACTTATTTAAAATAACGATATCGTGAAAAAATCGTATTTTTTCCCCGGTTAATCAATTTTATTTTGAATACCGTTTCGAAAATAAAATAATCATCTATGTATTCATTAAGTAGATAAAATTAATTTTCAGAATAGATGTTACACTTATATATCGAAGCAAGTTTTCTAGAATAAAAGTGGTTTACAGCATAAAAAAAAAAAGTACAATTCTAAACAAATTAAAAAAAGGAAAAAAAGTCGTCGGATGATTTTGAAAATTTTACCACATCTAAGTGAGTCCAATATAAGTATTAATACTAAGTTTCAAGTCTCTACGTGTATTTATAACTGAATTACAGCAAAAAAACTCTCAAAAATTAAAATTCCTTAGAAGCTCAAAAGTTTTGGTGATGATACCTTAAGAAAGTAAATCAAAAAAGCAAAAAAAAAAGGTTTCGTGTAATTTTTCGATTAAATCATTTTTTTCTGGTAGAAAACGTCGTCCTTGTTTTTATAAAATAATGAAATCGTAAAATTGTACGTTTTCTTACGTTTCTCCAACTTGAGTGTTTTTATTTGTTTAAAAAATTAAAGTACCATCTGGACAACTTGAGCTTTCAGAAAAGTAGCTACACGTAAAAATCGGAGCAAGTTTACTAGGAAAAAACGTGTTTAGAGACTAGAAGAAAAAAAAAGAAATAAACATCTTAGAAAACCAAAAGCAACGCTTGGTTTCTAAAAAACAAAAAAAAAAAAACGATATAAAATCACATATTGATTTGCTCAGAAGTTCCTACGGCACTTGATCGACTTTTAATTTTAGATCGAAATCAGTAGCGCATTTCCGGTAGAAAAACGCGCAAAGATTTGCGGGGTAGCCACTGCACATTATTATTATATTATACTTACATCGAAATCGAATCAATAAAAATAAAACGGAAGTACTATTGGAACGACCGACGGTATTACAACGCGAACACGTGTAATATCGTTTTGATTTACGGTTTTACATAACTACAGTCAACATCAATTTTGATCGAATCTGTAAACACCGCCGTAATACCGCATTATAAACTTTCTAGTTTGTGGGTTTTTGTATTTATTATAGGTCCTAACCAGCTATATGTGAGCGGAAAAGGAATAAAAATGTATTATGTATTTTTTTTTTATTATATAGTTTGGCGTTTGTATTGCGGTTAAAAAAGTGATCGCTCAAACGTGTCCGAAATAAATTCAAGTTGATTTATAAGGGTGGTAGATACCTGCTGTATATATATATATATGTTTACATGCACACGAAAATAATAATATGTAAAGTACGCGTTTTTTTTTTTTTTTTCTTTTAAATTGACGTGCGAACGGTTTAAATATGTAAGTAGCATTATGATATTCGGGCATGTCTAATATTTAATCGTCTATCGGTATAGATATATCTAAACTTACCGATGTACTTTGCAACACCGATTATATAAATATGACGAATATAACAATAATAATATGAACTAACTTTATCACACGGTGTGTACATTTTTAGTATGCATTGGGCGCATAAAAGTGCTTTATGATTTAGATTTATTGGTTTCAAGTAATATTGTCACGGTGTGTTTAGAGCATAAATAAGTATAAACATTAAATAATATTATTTTCGACGTATGCGATATTTTTGTTATTTGTTTAATCTTTTTAAATGCCAGTCTGCAGTATATAACTAGCGGACATTTTGTACGGAAATGTAAAAAAAAAATTCTATAGTTTATTTATTTTTGTTTTTTTTGTTTTTTTTTTTTAACGGGTGTAATAGGCTGTTTCGATGGCCTGCATTGTTTTCTTTTACACTGCGACAAACTTTGTGTTTTACGAAATTTTAAAACGCGGTATTGCGATTTTTTTTAATGGAAAATCGTTCGAAAATGACTGCTTATTATTGATTTTATTAAATCGACGCGTACTGTTCACGTGAAACGATTTTAAACGTACCATCCTACAACAGTCATTACCTACCGTTTTCGAGAATTCGTGTAAAGTATAAAAAAATAAATTCTCAACATAAAGATATCATGGTTATTTTAAAAAGTATATTCATTTTTATTTTATTATTTTTGAGGAGCGGTGGATGAAGAAGCACGATTAAATAAAGTATAGCGCGTATTAAGATAAATTGATCGGACCCCGTTTTAGGCCTCGAGGTATAAATTCTGTCAGAGACGTGCTCACGAGAGGAATAAGGATGTTATACTCCCTTAATCTTTTTTTTTTTAAATAATGAATTTATGTTTTGTAAATTTCCTGTAATTATTGTGTTTTTATTAATACTTGCAAAAGACGACGTTCAATATTATAAATCTATTACTTGTTATAATATTTTATTATTATTTGTAATAAACAGATGAACTGTTTGAAGGTACCAAGTATTGCACCAATTTCTATCTAAAAATATTTGTAATAGTTTTGTACCTATAACTAGTTGAATTTGGATCTCTGCCTTCATATCCCCGCCAATAATTAATCATTAAACACGCCAATGTGTTATAAAGGGATAATATTTATGTTATTCTAATTCAGTACTTAAATATTATATACTGAATTAGGGTTATAGATTTTGTTGCGTCTTTTGAATTAATAAACTTTTTGTTCAGAGTACGTGCCAATGTTTTGTTTCGTATTTTGCTCGATCAGTAAATATTAGCCGATTGCTATAAAATCAAAGGTATTTATTATCATACAGTTGGCAGCCTTTCTAAAGTTTCTCATTAATTCAAAGAAATAATATTAATATGCAACATAAACTATACGTTTTTCCATACTCGGAAATTCTCCGCCATATGTCATAAAGTCAATAAACTATTTGTGTAGTAGTTTTTTTGCAAATGATAACATCATCACAAGTTTGTTGTAGGAATCTGAATACTCTGAATGCTATAACTATTCGAAGTATCTATACGTGCTGTAAACTATGACGAGAACTTAAAAATACGAGCAACACGCTATTATTTTTTCGGAAAAACGGAATACATTGTATTTTATATAGCTAAGAAAAATGTTATTGATTTTTCCGTCATTCGTTTCTATTTAAGTTAAGGTAGGAATGTCCGTCACGAGCATGCAATTTCATGAGAAAACACAATGAACGCGTCTGTCGGTAAACTTGTGTTAAACGGGACAAAGGTCAGATTAGATGCGAAAATTGCCGTTGTCATATTTTAAGGAGCTTGTCAAACATATTCTAAGCAACGAAAATTAAAATATAGTTGGCGTAGATGAAAGACAAGAAAAAAATTAAATATATTTTTTAAAAAAATATTTTTGCGTAATAAAGTGCATGCACGTAAAACGTTGTATGAAAAAAAATATAAGAAACTCTTAATAGAACGCAGTCACGTAGGTCACGGTTTATAAAATTTTTTTTTTTTTTGGTTATCACAGAAGAAAACATTGTTGGAAACAATATTCAACCATCGTCGGTGATAAATTAGAATAGGTAGGTATTTTTAAAGTGAGAGTTTCAGGATTTATTTGTTTGAGAGAAAAAAAAAACATACACACTATAATGTTCAATCCTTTTTATCTGCGCAAAAAAATAAAAATATGTTCTTAACTATAACAAGTGTATATAGGTATCTCACATTTTCATTTTTTGGATAGCTTTACATTTTCCCTAGGGAACTTTGAACTAGAAAACGGACACCTTCAAAATTACCGACTTTTTTTAGGATACGGTCTAAAAGTTATTTGAAGTATATAGTGCATGCGTATGTGGTTTTTACTGATCGTATTTTCCACGCTTTCTATTGTATATTTTACTGCGTAAAAAATAGTTAAAAACCATATTTTATTTCGTAAAGCAAATTTTTTACAAGTATATTTGAACGTGAAAGTGAAAAAAAAAAAACACTCCGAATAAAATAATTCGTGTTTGCGGTACGGACGAAACTTCGGGATCACTTTATTGACACGAACCGCAGTGGCGTTTTCCGACGTGAAACTTCCGGTAAACCCCTTTGAAGTTATAATTTACAACACGGTGCCTATAGCTGTACCTAGGACTCACTATCAGCTATTTTATCATTCCTCGGCGGAGATAGACTACCCACAAAAACCTTTGTAATAGCTGTTATTCGCGTGTTTTGTTTTTTTTTTTTTTTAAACAGTAAAACGACCAAGGCCATCATCCGCAAAGGATAATCAGACACGTCAAGAAAATCGCTCGCAATCGTTATCGCGCGCGTATTGCGAAAAATTACACGAATACTGCGCAGTAAAGTAGTGTAATATTTTCTTTTCCCGTTTTCTTGTTTTCCGTACTAATGTAGGTACCGGCACGGTTCCATTGAGCATGCGAAACGCGGAAGACTAATCATTTTCGACGACATTTAGACGACATTCCCGGTGACGAATAGCCGCACGGACGGATGACACTGCAGAAATCTAACGGTTTTGTATTTGATAATAATAATTATTATTATTATTAGCGTCAGGCAGTTTTAGTAATTTATCTATGCGAAGAAAAACACCTGTTATATGTTTTGAAATTATAATAATCATCATAATAGTATACGTTATTGAATATAATTATCATATATGTATGTTAAATTCCAAATTTATTGAAGAAGATGTGAAGTTTTACAGATGTATCCTTTTCTTTTTTTTTTTTTTCTTAAAAAGGCTTTTTCGGTTAGTGAAATACTTTTTTTTCCATGCTATTATTCGCTCGATACCTAGTATTTTATTTGAACAATTTTCAAAATTTTCAATAATTTTCTAGGAAAATGCTATTAATGTTTTTTTTTTTCTTTTAAATTTTCGGTAAATTAAATATTACGATTTTGCATACTGTATTTTAAAAAAATGCTGTAGAATTTCCGGATTGTGGTATTTTATTTTAAACGTAATATATTGATACTTTCAATAGTTCAGCTCCCAGGTAGATTGTTTTTAATTGTTTTGATTTCTGAGTCCTTTTGGTGACAAAGAAAAAAACACAACTAATACTATTCCACTCAATATCTTTTTTTTTTTTTTGTTTTGATGTGCCATTACATACAGTGTATAAAATAAATTACCCTGTAATACAGAAGTTTCCAAACTGGATCCCGTAGGTAGGTCGTGATTATATTTTTGACGAGTCACGTATAGTTTGTAAAATATATATTTGTACATTATAAACGTGCGAAATGAATATCAAAGCTAATAGAAATCAAATAAACCCTCCTCATTAAATATAAAAAAAAACAATCATAATTAATATTTTTTAAATTTATTCAATTAATTATAGTTTTTAATATGATAAATGTTAGTTAATTAAGTACCTTTATGCTATTACTGTACATGTACGTTTAATATATTGTTTTGTTTCATTTTAAGTATATTTTCTTTATTTAAGGGTATATACAACAAAAAATTAAAATATTATTAGTACGTGATGAGTCACCAAAATTAAAAACATAAAAACCCACAAACATGGGTGTATTTCTCTATCAGGAACATAAATAAAATTCTTGTACATCTAAAATATTCTGATTTTATAAGATGTGTACCTGTCTGTTTTTGATCCGTTTCCCGTGACTTACCCAGTATATGTTCCACGTAGCATAGTTGCATAGCTTTATATTTATGATAGTGTTAAATTCGATTAAACTGCGGAATGTCAATTCGTCTCAAAAACTCATTGTTTGCAATTTCATTCTTCCGGCTTATGTGTAGTAATCAACGATAATGCCAGTTTTCAAACGAGGTTATTCGGTTAAATGTATTTATTTTTTTTTTAAATTATCTTTTAAGCACGCAATTGAAATATCCGTAGATTATAATAATAATATGTTTACGAATATAACATACCATACGATTGTTGAAGATTTTGTATCCGGAACGAAAATTATTGAAACGGAAAATTTACGTCAAATGAATTCCCCCAGCGGAACAAATGTGTTTTTTTTTTTTTTTTTTGAATTCGAAATAAGTATACGAAAACGCACGGATAAGTTGTAAACACGTTTATTGATTTAGAAATAATTCGTATCTTGTCTGGGCTGTTTTTGCTTCAATAATAAAAATAATACTTGCAATATACAGTGTGATATAAAATCTAGATGGTTATTTCTTTATCTTGAATAATATATAAATAATTGAAACATAATTAAATAATCCATAAGACAAATCTTATTAAATAAAATATTTTCTAGAAATAATGGGTAAAATATTATTAATATCAATATACGATTTCTAAATTAATTTTGATATCACATCGATCATTTTGAAATTCAAATGTGTACTAGGTAGGTACATCTGGTAGGTACACTTCACCACTTAGTTTTGGAATAGACACAATAAGAAAAATTTTAATTCGTTTTTAGATTCTGAGTGGAGCGAAGAAGATTATGATGGTTTGACAAAGTTGTTTATTTATTTATATTATTTTTTTCTGTCGACAACTTTTTTACCAGAAATCTTATTAGGATTTTTAAGTGTAGCGCCTTTTCCAAAGTAAATCACACTGGATGGGGGGGGGGGTAATTTATGTAGGTTATTTTTTGATTTTTTCACGAGTTTTCCCAATAAATGGGAAAAACAAGGAAAAATATAGAAAAGAAAACGGGAAAATTAAAATAAAAATTAAACATATATTATTGAAGAAAATGTATAATGCCTGGGTAATTATTTTACCTTAATGTGACATATATAATAAATATATAGTTGAGAAAGCAACACTATCAACTGAACTCCACTCAGAATCGTTTTTTCTTTAGCAATGG
The DNA here is from genome assembly GCA_902439185.1 of Cinara cedri. NCBI lineage: Eukaryota > Metazoa > Arthropoda > Insecta > Hemiptera > Aphididae > Cinara > Cinara cedri. Next base: position 2,011,542 of record CABPRJ010000951.1, on the reverse strand, counting down.
TTTATCGTTGCTTACAGATATACATTAAAATTTCCTTTTATTACCTTCTCACCTTCACACCTACAACAGTGGCCCATCTACGTGAGAAGTATGAGTTTTTTTTTTGATCCAGATGCGAAATTTATTGTTTTCATCTAGACAATTAAATTGTTGTGTATATAGTTTATCTTAGTCTAGACTATTATTCTAACGATTATATATTTTCTTTAACTAGATATTTTTAAATTTATCTCTTTACATACCACTGATTTGTATATACAATATACTATTTTATAAAATCATAATATTCATTGCTAGGTAGGTATTCAAATATTCCAAACACGTGCGTAATACGAATCGAGTACCTATGGACTTACGATTTTTGTAGACCTTTCGTTCATCATAAAAGCTTGTGTTATAACGTAGATTCGTTTATTTTTCATAAAAAAAAATCGAATTTCCTATTTTCCATTTCACTGCTCAGAACTATAGGAAGCTTTTATAGTTTTACAGCAACGTATTTTTAATATTTTACTCGTACCGTTCGTTGTAATATAAAAGTGCAGTTGAATATTTATTTTAAGTTTTTATCCAACGAAAATACCGGCGGGTAATTATTTAGAACATAAATAGTATACATGATGTAACACCACTTAGATCAGTAATTTTTTCGATTCTCCATGTGATTCAAAAAAAATTTAATAATCAATCACTTGATTGAAAGTTCCGGCCGATTCCTATATATTTATAATAATCGATTTTTGAGTGTAATAATTTATTATTGCTTTCAAACTGAAAATACTTCGAATTCACGACAAACAATTAATCGCTTATACTTTTAATATTATAAACGGGAAATCTGTATGTATTCATTTTTTTTTTTTTTCATAACCTAACTTAATTGGATATACTCAAATAATATCATTGATTTTTCTTACAGGCGCTCCCTACGGAAAGATTTATAGTATACCTATTACCTAAGATATTATTATCACCTACCTATTTATTGTTCAAAACATACATATAGGGTCATTTAAATTCCACGATACAATCAAATTTGTTTTGACATATTTATTTTTTTAAAAGTAACTTTGGTAAAAACTTTTTAGAATGATTCTAAAATTTAAAATTGTCTTTATTTTTGTCATCCTTATTTTTGGGTGTAAACTATGTAATTTTGATTTTAAAACGGTGACCTATGTTAAAATTGTTTAAATAGATGGAGTATATGTTTGAATACATTTCTGTGTTAAAACTTTTGACTTTTGTTAATCCGTTTGCGAGATTTTCCACTGTCCAAGGGACAGTTCGGACGTTAACGCTCGTGACACACAGCAGGCGCTTCGCCGAAACCGGCGCGACTAAGCAAGTCTTTCCAAAAGCGCGATTTCCTCATAGGTCACACATAGAGAGCGCTGCACGCCAATATGTCTATCGCTACGCGCTACAGTATGTGAATTACTATAGTACCGCGAAGTCCACTACTCAGATCGGATACGCCGACTCGTATAAATATAGGAGCCGAATTTCCACATCACACATCTCATCTCTTTTTTTCTTCCTCTCTCACTCTCTACACCAGCAATCTCACACCTAACGCCCTAACCGACTAAGACAAACCAACGTTGCAGACGGGACAAAGTGCAGTCTAGCCTGCAGCTAGTAGCAGGCGTTCGCTTAGTAAATGCCATTGAACCAATTCAGCTGCGGACGAATCGACGTCGGAGCAAATCTACGGCACGAGGCTTAGCCAGTAGCTGTTCCATTCCACTGTATTATACGTCCATATTGTTGTTGTTTTTATTCGTTGTATATTTATAAGAAATATAATCATTTATTTTTTTGATTTGATGTTATCGTACGGTCCATGGGAGTGAATTTCACAAAATGTAAATTATTATACGTTCTGAGATATAGTTCGTGCAATATCAAGTAACACAATAAACAACCAGTTAATACCATAATCGACGTGTTATCTATAACGCTGTGTTACAACATGCTTAGTAAAAACACGCCTGTTTCATTTTGATATAAAAACCATTGACATATATAATTTTTATTTAAAATAATACTTGTCTTAAAAAAACACTCATAAATATTTTTTCGATTTTTATATTTGTAAATATAATTGCTGTTCAATATTCCTGAGAAAATAATAATGTTAATTACACTTCTTTGAATAGGTATTCAATATTATTAAATTTGTGAGATATTTAGGCCCTTAGTAAATTTTCCGGTGGCGTATTTATGAAAAACAACTTTTAACAATTTAGAAATATCTAAAGATATCTTTTTTACAAATGTATCTTAAATAACAATACCAATAATTTTTAGGATAGATATCAAGATTTTCGTTTTCAATCCTCAAATTGGTTTTGTCGGGTTTTTTTCAATTGTAAATACGAGTTGCTTTCTTGATACTTCTTTACCTACCGATTTGTTTCATATATTCCATCCTGTATATTTTGTTACTTGGTGTTTTAATTCAATAATTTTTTTATAAACAATTTCAGTAAGCCTTCGTATCTGATTATTTGTTTTACTTTGGGTTAATCATCGGGTAAAAATGTAAAAAATAAAATGTTCTTTAAATTCATTAAACCTAACCGAGGTGGATAACTGGTATAGAAAACAAAACTGTATGTAAGATGACCTACATAATCATGAAACGATGGTTGCTATAATCCTAGGGGATTAAAATAAATCCTATTTCCCGACTATCTGCGTGGTATAAAATTTCTTTGTGTTCAAACAATTCGATCCAAATAATTTAAATTTCAGTATCTAACTGTAGTAGGTAGTTCATACCTATTCACAATTAAAATGATAAATGTGTAACTCGTATTTTTATTTTCTAGTAAAATTATACGCTTTTTTATATGATTTTGTCTAGTACGAGGTGTTACATTTGAATTTGATTTAAAGGTACAGTTATTGTCTAATGTTTTTCTCGAGTCATATTCCTTATATTATTTTCGAATTATCTAGTAATGTTTTATGAACATGCATAGAAAACATTGGGCGGCGTGGTTACTAGATTAAATAATGTAAAAATGATTTTAGAACGTGAATTAAAGGTTTGTTTTAACAGTTATATAAGTATAGATTATGAATATTTTTTTTTTTGTAGATTATAAAAAAGTTATTATTATTATAGGAAATACTTGCTGGACCGATATAAGTCTAAAGACGTCTTAGAACAAAATTCAGAGAAGAACCTGTAGCCTTGTTTATGATAAATTAACAAATAGTTGCAGACGATGATTTTATCTTCTTCGGTTCTTCGAGGGGTTAAAGGATATGGTAGACTTCACGTCAGTGACTAATTTTAATGAAGGGCAATAGCTGTAATAACTAGGCCATATAAATTAGAAGATAATGATTACACAAAGAATTAAAGGAATTCTTTGACAAATTTAAGATATATTAGACACAGTCTAGAGTATAGGTGATTACAATGGGATGGTCACGTATAGTCAGAATCTAATATGATACATAGTAATGACAGATAACCCTGAAGAAAAATAACTTCTTAGACGGTCTGGTTTGAGAATGAAAAACGTGATAAATTAGAATTACGATACATAGAATTTCTAAATGCAGGTCTAAACTACAAAGCAAGAGTAACTAACATAATTGAAGGATAGGTTGTTTGGCGGGATCTTTCTTGGGATTGATAATACCTAAGAAGGAGAAGATAATAACTTTAGTGCATCTCTACAATGAAGCAGTGCTAGTTCGACATTTTCGAAAAGGATCTAATAAGGAATATCTGGGAGTGGAAGACTGCGGAAAGATGTGGTCATAGATGACTAGAGAATAGATGATGTTTTAGTGATATAGAAACTCTTATAGAGTTGCGAAAACCCCGAGAAGAATAAAAATAAAAAGAAGATATTAAAATAAAACGATTGAAATAGTATTATTCTTTAATAACGTTTTCGGGTTCGTATTCACTTAATAAATTAAAAATATCTACTATTGTACGCACAAAACAAAAAGTTATCGATCGCTATTGATTGTTTTTATTATAAAACTATATTGTAGTTTCTTATTAGTTTAATACAAACTGACCCGAGGTAAATAATACTATATATAGAACGAAATAAGTCAAAAACATTGTTCGGTTTGAAACTTGCCCGGTAAAACTTGTTGACTTTTAATTGTCTTTTTCATTTGATAAAATACAATACCGTGGTAAGGAATAATTCATCGTATTTTAATTAGTGTATAATTTGAAAATTAATTAATTTTTCTACGTTGGAAACATTTTTTTTTCGACATTTGTGTCGCCTATTATGTAGCTTAAAAAGATCGACTGGTTTACTGTACCATAAACCGTATACTATAATAGTTACTATACTATGATGTACTATATCTATACTATTATAGTTTGTTACTTAAAAGTTTTATTTTGATCCGAGGATATTTCATGTAAAAGAACTGCATTTTTAAAAATCCAGAAATCGCCGTTTAGACACATACTATGACGCAACTTAAATATTTACTTATATAAGAAGTATCATTACTTTTTTCATCGATTTCATATCATTGTCTATTTGCTGAAATCTGGATTCTGAGAATTTTCATTATTTGAAGTGAATACTCAAACCTAGTATTATAAACTATAACAAGAATTTGAAAATTCAAGTGACACGCTATAATATTTACAAAACGAAATATATTTGTATTGCAATGTTATGTGTCCAGGAGAAATTATTATAAAATGCAATGTTAGAAATTTAAAAATATATTTCGAAGACAAAATATTACGTGGAAAGTACAAGAAGTGAATGATTAGTATTCAGTTAGCTATTATTCCAATAAAAAAGAATATTACTTTCTCTCCGGGTTCTGGAAACGAATTTAACATTTAGCTGGAACTAAATGGTGATTTCGAAAACAAATAACAATTTTTATGTTAGTTTTAAATAGCGATATAAAATGACAGACAATATTATGTATCCGGTTTGAAACGCATAATATTATACTTATATTATATATATACACATTACGCTTATGCGACGGCTGGAGTAAAAATGTGGTCGAGCCATTAAACATATCTACTTACAAAAAAAAAATCTTTCAAGTGCTTACCCTTTACGTTTGTATTACTATAAGATATAATAAAAGTAACTCCCGAATAAATCGAATACCTACAGAGATATATTCAAGGTATTGCCAAAGAAAGAGGTATTGAATTCAGAAATTTAGTCATACTAATTTAGTCAGTTTAGTCAACGTGTAAGTAGATAATGAGGCTAAAAAAAATCATCAAATTTTGTTTTCATATTTGTCTGAATAATTTATAATTCAATTTACCAAAAAATTATCATTAAAATCAAATACCTAGTGGTGATTATTATCGTTAATTTATAATTTTTAGGTACAAATGCAATTTTATCTGTGGTTTGAATAGTTTTCTTTTCGATCATGAAAATTAATACGTTCGGTTTTTTTTTTTTGTTATAATAACTATATGTACCTACCGACATAATTAAATTTGAATTTAAAAAGTGGTATATTTATATAAATCACAGATAGTATAAAACAAAAGGCAAGGGGGAGATATATTTTTTAATCACCCCCTTTAATTACGTCACTGATTCAATAAATCGCTTCACCATACTATGGATTCACGTGATAACTGAATAATGAATTTACCTTCAATAAATAAAAGTCGTTACTTAATGCATAGCGTATTTTTTATTCGTTGAAACGATACTGTAATAACGCAACGTGCCGTGTATCGTCCGATTTGTCCAAAAATTTAATTTGACGTACATACTTTCTCCGATGACCACGGCAATAATATAAGTAATATACTATTATTGAGAGTGATTGCACTAAGTAATACAATTTTGAATGTGGTTGCATTTATATCGTGGGGCACGTGATGGCGCAGCGATTATCCTTCTACAAAGTTGCCATTCAACTCATCTGGGTAACAATCAGTTACATAATGGAGCGATGGAAATTAAAACACTGCGTTTTCGTGTACGATGCGAAGAGATACGTTAAAAATAGCAATTTAATGGTTACAGAAAACGCGAAAGAGAGAGAGTAGCCACGTAAGTTCGTGAGGTTTGGAATGTTGAAACGAACGTGGCACAAACGGGGAAAACGGTTGTTACGTTAAAGACGCGATTCTCGCGATTAAAAAAAAAAAGGAAAATAATTAAGTTTTCTTTTAAAATTACGTTCATAAAATTATAATATTTTTAACATTTTAAAAGTATAAACATCTATTGTATTTTCACGTGCCCCTTCTTTTCTTCATTGATTACGGTACTGCGGGTGTTTTCTCCTCCTATATTTCGAAATGATCGCAATATCCGTAATAAGATGAGATTCCTAATAAGTACAATAATTTTGATTTTTCCATTATATTCTGAGTAGAGCGAGGAATATATTAGTTTTACTATGATATTTATTTACAATGATATCATTTTTCTTAAAAGGAAATCTGACTGGTGAGGGTACTTTAAGGATGTAATTTTTTGATTTTCCCAATAAATTGCAAAAACCGGGAAAATATGGTGAAACCGGGGAAAAGTAGGAAACACAGAGAAATAGGTACAATATTAAACAAATAGTATTAAAGAAAACATGCAACGAATATGTAATTATTTTACCATGATATGAAATATATATTGTTGACAAAGCAAAACTATCAACCAAACTCCGCTTTATCATTGTTTACAGATATACATCATATGTCTCCACTACTACCTTCTTAAATTCTTACCCATAACAGTGGCTGCACCCGTCTCCATTATCCTTGGACAACTTTTTAGTTTTACGTTGTCAAGACGTATAAAATACATACAATACTGTATTATAGAAAGAAAATATAAATCAACATGGTATTACAGAAGATTTCTCTAAAACCGCGAAATAAAAAGGTTTTAATAAAAATAAAAAAAATAAAAATTCAGCATCACCGTTAATAATATCTTATTGGAAGAGAAAATAGTAAGCACGAATTTGTATATACCAGATGAAATAGAACGTACTAAGGATGTCTATTAGACTTTATATATATATATTATTATGATGATTCTCGCGACAAACGAGTTCTCCTACAACTATATATAATTCAAGGTGATTATGAATTAAATACGAATCAGTTTCGGTTATTTAAGATGATTTTCGTTACAATTGAAAAATAATTGAATAATTTTATGTGTAGCACTTTTTACACGTCATTCGAGAGGAAGTACGAATCGAGTTGAGTTAAGAGTAATTTACTGAGAACATATAGTCTAATTTCAAGTTATGTAATTCTAACACGTTTTTTTAATTACGAAACAAAAAAAAAAAAAAAAAAATTGTGAGTGATTGTATATTTTTAAATTGTCAACTTTATCACATATTAAAGTATGGTTTGGGCGCCATTGACGATAATCAAATGAAGACGTCAAGGTTGGAATAAACAAAATCATCGTAGACAATCGCCTATTGGTGATAACAAAATATCAAGCGTTTTATAATAAAATAATATTACTAAAATGATCGACGTTTTTATCTTGCAGGGATCCTGGAAATGTTCTGTCCGATTTATTATTCCATTACTATAACAATGCATTTCGGTCGGACAGAAAAATAATAATATTTCGTACGTCTTTTTTTGTGTAAATGACGGTTCAGTATTTTTTATCATTTTTTAATACTTAAATCTATTTCAAAAAAAAAAAAAAGTTTTTCTTTTTACGGTACATAGAGACCGATACCCGTATAATTGAAAATATTCACGGACCGCTTGTGTTTCTCGGAGTAAGCATTTCAATATTCATTTTTAGAAGTCAATATAAGAAATATAATATAAATATTTTTTTCAATACGAATCAAAGGGACGTAACATATTATCATTATTATTATTATTTGTTCGCGTAATACGATACGATATTTAATTATTTTCGCAACGCAATGTTTATTTTTTATCGCATATAAGTGCATATGAAAGTAATCGAATTGAATATTATTTTAAACGTAAAATAAAGTTTAGGTTTTAAGAAGTTTTGTGAAGTTTATCGGACCGAAACATCTTATTCGACGCTGATCGGAGTGTTTATAGTTATAAAGTAAAAACACTATAACTACAGTGTTTTAGAAATATTTATGTATAATAAAATATATTATTTTATACATTATAAATAATATTCTATTTAGGAACCTTTTTTTAAACACTCATTGTTTAACTAACATGCAATGGGTTTTTACCGAGAGCTTACTTTCTGGATATTAATTTACCGATTTTATCATTCCATACTTTCAAAGATACTATGTTTTTTTCCGGTGTGTGTAATACATTGATTGAGCATTTTTTTCACATTTTCAATAGATCACTCCCGATATCTTTTTGGAAAATATTTCCTCCCCAGAAAACACTTTTTCAATTAGTGAACATTTTTCTATTTTTCTACCGATGGAGATTTTTAACGAAAAATATTTTTAGATATCTGACAGATTTCCTAAAAATCGAGAGAAAATCACACAAAATTACGATTTATTGGTTTTAAATTTTTTTTAAATCTCTGCCGAGTTATTTTGGTTATAAAGAGAAAAACACAACTGCAATAAAACTCGCTATTACATTACCAATTTACCGAGCTCTGTCAAGAATTATTATTATTGTTTTTAAATTTGTCAATGTTGCTTGGTTGATGCGAAGCATATCCGGTTAATGTATGTATAATTTAATTGTTTGTTTATATTTTTATTTTTTTTTTAAAAACAAAAATAGAACATAAAAGTACGAATTGGGCGCACTAATTTAAATTGGTTATTGATTCAGACGCTATAACTAGGTACCTATATAATACGATAGTACATTTTTTTGTAATTAATTGAACGGAATAAGAATACCTACATAAAGAAAAAAAGGCTGATATTGCTAATGTGAGATGTTATAGGGGGATATATTGTAGAGTAACTTAATTTATATCTGTACGCAACGATTAACCATTGCTAACGGAAAACGATTCTGTGCAGAGTATAATTAGTTGTATTTACCCCCTTGTTGTCAATGTAATTCACTGCAAATAAACACAAATTATACAAAAACAATTGCCAGTTTTTCTCATTCATTAAGAGTATTACCAAGGAAAATTAAAAATGTTTCTGTAGAATAGATGTTTACAGACACAGACAAAAAAAAATAAATAAACACATCACAGTAAAACCAATACATTCCCCGTTTCGCTTAGAATTTAAACATTTATAAAAACAGACACGAATCCACTTCAATTAAAAAAAAAAACCCATCTCGTTTCGTAAATTAAAAATCAATTTGAATGGAAATGATTTTTTTAAAAAAAGAAAAACAATACAAAGAAATAGATCGGCATAATATTATTCGATTCCTACATAATAATGCAACGTCGGTTTTTTTTTTTTTTTTTCATTTAGCTACTCCTTTTTTCCGAATATGACAATACACATTAATACTGATTATAATATTTTATATGCTTGCAGTAAATTCAGTATTTTTTTGTTTTTTTGTTTTTCATCAAGTCGCCGTGGAGCATTTGCAATATTTTAGAACTGGGGAAAAAGATGCACATAATTATTATTACATCTCGCGCGCCTCCGTTTTTCAAAGAGTTTCCGGGCGTTACCTATGACAGCGTAAAATCGTACGACGGCCATAATATATAAATCCGTCGGCGATCTCAAAACTATATTGCCCGAGGAATGTTCTTTCGTTTGCTCTGTGCGTTTGTGCAGGTGTGAAAAGTGTAACTTTTGAAAGTGAGCTAATTGTTATGCATCGTCGCCCAATAAAATAAATCAACGAACTTTCCCCACTCATGCCCCGCAGCAATTTCGTTCTGCGAGGTGGTGGCGTTGCTGCGGGTATTTTACTGCGACCGAGTTTAAAACTTTTCGCCGGCTTTATAAACGAGTGTGCACGTGTAGAAAAGATACGGGGAGTTTTAGGGTATCGGAATACGATTTTGTTGTAAGTATATTACGCGAGGAAGGGACGAAAATACCAAACAAAGATAAATAATACAGAGAAAAATTGCATAAGTTTTAAAGAACGGGTATCTATTTAAAAGTGAATTATGTACAGTGAATTATACCTAATTTTTGCGCTGAAGAAAAACGATAAAGCGATCGTATATTATTTTTAGGATAATGTGAAAATTCGAAATTGAAAGGAAGTGACCATAATATTTGTCTTTTTTCGTCAAATTTCCCCCGAAAAATAGACACTTTAGCATTGTAACATGCACATTTATCTTTTATCAGAGACTTTTGGACATTATTATAGTCGCTTCATATGAAACAAATGATTTCAAAGTCGGAAATCAACAGTTGTTCTATGTGCGAATATTGAATTGAATATCAATATAAATTTCACCATTTTGTGAGAAGAATGTTTTTTTTTTAACTTTGAACTTCCCTTACAAACTGCATAATCGAAGTCAGGGAGATTTAATGTTGTACATGCATTTTGCATGGCATTAGTTAAAAGGATGTGCCTTTTGAAATTTTCAACTTTTAACCCCAGCCTCTAATATTTTATTCTCAAAATTTAACACTTTTTTATTCAAAAATAGTATTTTATAATAGTATTGTATTATTTTTATTTTATATTCGATTATTTATTGTTATTTATTGAAAATTTTTATTATAAAATAAAAAATAATGCCGCTGCTCAAAGATGTACCTATTTTTTACGACAATTAAACAAAATATCATTTCGAGATAAATTAATTTTTTGACACAAAGTTTGTATAGAAATAGTGATTTCGTGCTGGGAAAAAGAAAATATAGAACAGTGGTACCTATTATTACCTATTTGTGTATATGTATGAGTGTGTGTATTGTGTACATTATTAATATGACGACTGTAAGCAAAGCAACTTTAGGTACGTAACGTTTTTCAAATAATATTGATCACTACTATTAGAAAAATTGAATATTGCACCTATGTATACATGCACGTTCATCAAATATTTATGTATATAACGCATTATACAATACTTAAATGGTTTAGAAAATGTTTTATTTTCTTTTTGTTATTGTTACGTAGGTTTTATCATATTTATAGTAGTCTAACACTTAAAGGTCATAGTATTATTTATAAAATCATCCGCGTGTTAATGAAATGTTAATGAATTTATTAAAAAACCGTCCGATTATAACGTCTTGTTGTATACTTTAATATTAATATAAATCCAATGTTGGGATTTTAACTGGATAATCCTACCCAGTTAAAATTGTTTATAAGATATTCTTGATAAAGACCATCTATCTTTTATCTAGATAAAACCACCGTATTCTTATCTTTATCCGTTTAAGAGGACGCCCAACCCGCATGTGCTTTTTTCGTCATACAACTGCGCGACATAGGAAACGTTCGTTCAGCTGGGACAACTCTTTGCTAAATGTTTTAATACTACAGTGAATTGTTGTCAAATATATAGATGTTATTATCTGTATCGTGTCGACGTTTTTTTCGTTATTTTAAATTTTCAAATGAGATATGAATATATTATGAAATATCGCAATTTAAAATTTTAAAATTTATAATTCATCTAAATTTGAATATATTTAGTTCGAGACTAATATACTGTATTTATAATGATGAAATGACGCGACGTATACCGAATAAATATATTTAGACGAATTAATACTCCAGGATTTTTTTTAATATTTAATCACTTCTTATGGACTTAAAACATATGAAAGGTACTTATGGTATAATATGACTTTGATAACTAAGTCGTTTTTCGAATGTGACAATTAATAGATGAGCTTGATGATTATTCAAAAAAAAAGTATGATACAACCTCAAATCCGATTTATTCCGATGAGGTGGGCGAAGCGAAACGAATGGCCATCATCACTCAGTCTCCGTATCCCGCAGCACTCGTTTACTCGTGTAATTTTGGCGTAAGAAATGTAAAATTATAGCATTTTTTTTTTTTAAATTCCTTCTTAAAAATTGAACGTAAATGAATACAAAAATCTTTGAGTAGAAATAAATATTTAATACACTTAACTCATATTATGTAAATTAAAATATATATCATGTGATATTATACAGAATCTATAAAAAAGTTATAGTGAATGTAAAAAAAATAATATATGAAAAGTAGAGCTCCGTCACTAGAGTCAAATTTCCCCTCAGTTGGTTCGTTAATCTAACAATATTTTTTGAGTCTATAAAGGAATTCAAAACCCGGTATTTTCTGTAAAAACATGAAAAATAAGAATAAAAAAAAATTTTTGGACATATATTGCACGGTAAATGGGCCAATGTTGTAGCTAAGAAGTTTGGAACGTAGAGGGAAAATTGAATGTATATCTGTACGCAACAATAAGTCATTGCTAACAAAAGATGTTTCTGAGCAGAGTTCGGTTAATGGTGTTGCTTTTTTCAACAATATATTTGTTATATTATGATAATTACATATGCATTAAATATTTATTATTTAATAATATTTGTTTAATACTTTACATATTTTTCCCATTATTTCTATGTTTATTCCCGGTTTTTCCCATTTATTATGAAGACAGCTAGAAAAATCAAAAAATTACTTTCAGAAAAAGTGCTATAATTGAAAATCAGAGCAAAGTTGCTAGTTGAAAAGTTATTCACAGATATAACAAAAAAAAAAATCATTGTTAAACTAATTCGATCCTCGCTCCGCTCAGAATCTAAAATGATTAAAGAGCGAATTTACAGTTGAAATTACCAAAAGACTTATTTTTGATACTTACACCATGCATTTATAAAAATAGTATCCTGTGGTATCATTTGAGGATCTGTATGGATATACAAAGCTAGAAAAAAACTATTCTCTTCCCGCAACAACATATTGATGTTCATGTTGCAATACAACCATAAATTCTATTATTTCAATCCATTAATAAAGAAAAACTTTTATTCCCGAGTTTGAGCTGTTTTGGTCCAGAAGGAACCGCCAAAAGTGCCCAAATGTTCTAGGAAAAAGATTTATATACGCATTTACAATAGTCTCTGTTTTCGAAGATAATTTGCCAAAAAAAAAAATTTAGAGTGGCAATATCCGAAAGAAACAAAATAGTTCTAGATATGAAAAAACGCATTAATTTAAATAATACCGTATAGTAATTTTTAATTTGACCTTTTTTTTCTTCAAACATTTGCACTCTGGACAATTTTTTGTAGAACAGTGCTATATAATAAGCTTTCTCATTTATAAAATCGGTATTTAAATAATTTTAACGGATATACATTCGTGTATACTTTTTCAATATTATAAAGTAGTGAATGCAATATTTTTTCCCTGATATTTTAGGTAGATACTACAATACACGTTTGTATAAAAACCCTATACTAGAAAATTAAACGAAAATAAATAATACGAGCTTAAATTGTGTTGAGTTTTTGACACTTTTGATCGACGCGCTTGCGTTACCCGAAACGGCCCTGATGGTTTATGTTTTAACGTCAGAAACTTATAAGTGTATACTTGAAATAAAAATAAAAACACCCGTCCACGTGCCAAAATCGAAAATCCTGAATTTAAAACATACAAACAATAATATGCCTAATACATTTCATTGGCGGGCATACCGACAGATAAATAACCGAAAACGTATAATCGGTAGACACGTATGCAGAACACGTTTATTGCATCCGTCTCGTTGCAACTTTTTTTTACACCAAATCCGTTCTACCAATATAAATGCTCGTGTCGTGCAGTGTTGTGACAGGCAAATTAGTATAGATAAATGTCCAATAATATTTTTTTGTATTTGTATTTTTTTTTTGTTTGAAATGTTTGTACACAAAATAGTAGAAAAGATATTTATCCGTTTGTATTTTGTTAACCTCGTCGAAATTACTCGCCAGATATTATTTTTCCTTAGACTTAACCTAATATTTTACTTTTAATTTTCAAAGGGTAAAATATTACACTTTTGGGTGACCGATTTCGAATTTCCCTATCCCCTCCCTCTCCAGCTACTTCATTTATTCTTCCAAAATAAATTACCTAATAATAAACCTTAACTATGAGCAAAGCAATTGATTAATGGTTTTGTTTCACCTAATACATTGAAATTGACAGAAAAAAAAAAGTAATGAATAGAAAAAAACATAGGGATTTTAGGGAAGACAAATAATTGACAACGTGAAAATATGAAATTTCACAGTAAATCAAACGGAAATAATCCGTATTGTAATTCCTAGAATAACATTATTCGATATATTGCTCGGTTTGTAGATAAACATCATGATCAAAAATTTAACCGAATCGTCGTATATAGAAAAAAACAATCAAGAACATTGAACAAATAGTCGCAAGAAGCAATGAGCTAAATTCCCGTATGTACACCATAGGCGTATAATACATATATATATTTATAATATGCCATGTTTAGAAACTCTAAAGAAAATGGTTTTTGTGTCGAAACAAAAACTATTAAATCCAAAGAACCGACTAATTTGAAAAACCGCCGTAGGGCGATCTAACTACACAGTTCAGTGGAATCTAAAAATGAGGAAACAATATACTTACTACGAATAAGTACAATTGCTATCGCCAGCGATAAAATATTAATATTTTCCACCATAAATGGAATTTTTGATGTTCTCTCACGCAAATATTTGAATTATTGACGACGGTACATTCATAATAATTACCACATAGTTATTACACTTTTTTTTTTCTATTATAAAAATAGATTGTTTTCATGCTCCAGTGAGTACTATAATCGAGATCAATTTTACCCAGTGTCGACTCGCAAGAGGAGGCAAGTGAGGCGCTGTCAGATCTACAATTTTTGTTTTTATAATAAATATTCTTAGACGGTTTTAATAAAATACTTTATTTCCATCAATCGTAAAATTAATTTCGTTCAGAATATACGTACCTTGTATTGAAAATATGTTCAAATATTCGATAAATAATTACTGAAAACATAGCAAGCCTAAGATAATAATTAATAACAACAGAGAAATATAATAGCTAGTGTATAATAAAACATGTCGCTTTGTGTGTATTAACCACGCTCCTACCTAATAATTTTTAAAAATAATTGCTTTACCACTTAAAAGGACCACGAGCTACGTCTGATTTTATCTCTTCAATATTTGTGTGTTCACTGAATGAAAAAATTGCCATCACGAACGTTGTTGTTTGAAGACTTAATATTGTATAATATTTAAATATATTTTTTCGATTGAAGATTGTACGAATACAGCCGGTGTATGCGGGGTGGGAGATGCGATGAAGTGGAAGTTTATAACGAGAGTGATCGATCTCAAATATTTGGGATGTACGTGAAGGAGAAGAAGTTTTCAAGATAAGGATCAAGAATACGTATTAGGTATATTATCTGTCCAAGTGTATTTTGAAAGTAACTCTGTAGGGCGTTCAGACATGATACAGTATGGGTACAACCAAAGTATCGAAAAGTTGCTATATTTCCTATACAATTCTTTTTGAAAATAACGCCTCGTGGAACAGTCTTGGCATAGACGACGGAAAGTTTTAGTTGGCGCAGTTGACTACTTGCCGTGCGTGGGTTATTAATAAACAATTGCAGAAGGAATTAAAACAGAACTACATAGCAACATATTGAAGGTGGCTCGGTGAAGAAGTTTATTATTTTTTTATTTTATTTAATCGAACGAAATTTTGTATTTTGTTCGTCTAATCGAGTTCTCTACGTATAAATTTATGACACGATTAGACTAATTTTCTTCCGTCGAGCACAAGCTCAAACACGAATTGAAATTAATTCGAAAATATTATACAAAACGAGGCAAACGAATTCAAACCTTAACTATTGTACACAATTAAAAAAAAAAAAAAAAAAAAACAAGATGTTCATACTTTAGATTTACAATAAGGAATTTTACATTATTAATATTATTTTTTGACTGCAACTAATAAAAAAAATATAATAATAATAATGTTAAACATAATATAATTTTGTGTGTTTATACAAAAGGTCGGCCTTTTCGAGTTTTAAAAATGTTTCGAGTTTGTTTGTCGGCCGCGACCGACTGTCGACTGCTTATATAATGGGTGTCGGCTTTTTGTACCACGCCCAATGACTTGACGGTTATCGAACGCGAGGGATAAAATAAAATAAAAAAAAAAAAATAGGTAATAATAAACTATACGAAATGCGTTGTCGTTATTCGGATTCTACGGCGAGTTCGTTGTCGTACCTATTGTATTACACGATAGTGTTCATAAAGTTCAACATTGTTTTGGTCTTTAAGCGTACGAGCGATGTTTAAAATTCAACTTTAACCAATTTATTGTCGAGCGCCTATTGTCCGTCTATTTCTTACACATCGTCCACATCGTACCAAAAGTGACCAAGTGCTACAATATGGCCGAACCGTAGTTCTCATTTTACTGTACAATGACAATTGACTGACTAAATGATAATGCCAAAAATTAGTTAGATAACTAGTTAGATAAGTTGTATTTTGACTGAGTGTTTACGCATATTATTTTCTACGTGGACAAATTACGGTGTTTAAAACCCCCCCAAAAAATATTAGATCGATTCGTTGAATTTTAAAGGCCACTATTATGCAAGTTAATAAAAGTAATATCATGTACCTAAATGGAATACGCATAATATATACCATGAAAAAAAACGATTCAAACTAAAAATGCGTTAATGCGACGATACTTTTCGGATTTCATATTTGATTCTACTGTACAACCTGTATGACACACGATTTTGACACGGAAAGCACATTTTTGCGCCGAACCGAACCCTGTAGCTATGTCGATGTGAGATCGAATTAGCTCGTATATTATTGAGTATCGCGTCACCACCGATGTACTAATAATATTTCGAGTGGAATAGCGTGCGAAACGCGATAACTGAAAACAATCGCGCAAAATATACACGTAGGTGCGTCGTTGATTGAAATTCGGAACGGATTTGTTACTGCAGTTTTCAGATCGTTTACAGCTCGTTATCATGTTATTCTAATATTATATCGGCCAGCGAGGATTCTAATCGCCTGTTGTACGCAACGAAGTAATAAATGTCCGTGTAGAAGAAACCCACAGAGAGTGTCGTTAGCGGAGCCTAGATTGCGATAAGACGGAGATTAATGTACTCGTTGGGATCGTATTATACGGGTTTGATACGGTTTGGCACCGCCCCAGATTTGTAGTACGCTGCTGCCGTCGTTTCCACGGGGTTTCATACCGGGTTTTAACAGCGATTCGTCCGTATTCGGCGCGTATCAGAGTTACATTCCGAACCACATCCGATTTACACGATCAGAACGATGGTTTACGTATTGTCGTGTTTTTTAATTTTTTTAGTAAAACACGAAAACACCCGCGAGCAGCAGAGCTCCTTCACTAAGTCGTGATTCTCCCTCTCCCTGGTTATTTTGTACAATAGAAGTGTTCTACGCAAAACAATAAACATCCAGAGTTAACCTACGAGCAGAACAAACCGCTGATTGGAGCGGCGAAATAACCGCATACGCGCGCTAAAATAATCAACGGCTGTGAAACGGGACTACGGTAAAAAAATATTATGCTAACGACAATATTGAATTGAGTACCTAACGGACGGACTACGTCAAAGAGGACGGTCGACCATCGACATATCTTTCACCATAATCAGTCGAATGTCTTATTACAGTGGTAAATTCTCCGATGTCCGAAAAAAATATTTTCGCCAAATGGCTATTTTGGTAATTTTGAAAAGTAAACGATTAAAAAATTAATTTTTTTTTTATCGAAAGAATCATTTAATTGTTTTCTACATTTTACGTGTCCCCATCGCGGCACAAAATCCGACAGGGGAAAACAAGTTGTACAAAATTGAATATCGACCAAGATACAGAAATCCGTGGAACACGGCTGTACACCCTAAATATACACATATAAATATCTTACACGATCTCTATTTCCCGGGAAAATTCGACAAAACCGTCGTCGTTTGTTTTTTGTTATTATTATTATAAACTGCACTCGTGCGCGCATGGTTACTGAAAAAGTGAAAACACTCTCGCCAAAGTTTCGGTCTCGATAATAATAAATTATTATTCATCTATCAAAATAGTATGGCGGTTTTCGGCGCGCATATTAATGCCGCGGGAAAATTTACGCGCATTCTTTCCGAATTGAAAATCGAAGAGACGGCTCGGCATTTTTACAACGAGCCCGGCTGCGAGGCGGTCTGCGTTTACGTTTTTTTAATTATTTTCCACCTACGAAAATAATAACTTGAAACGTGATTTTCGCCGGACAAAAATACGACAATGCCGAATGTTTCCCGTCCTCTATCCGTGTAACTTTGTCGTCCCTACCGGAACTGTTGCTGCAGTCATGCTGTTGGCGTATACGTTTTTGAGATTTTCGAAAAAGATCCGGTATCTCGGCATCATTCGCGCCAGAATTTTATTTTGGTTTATTATGATAAATAACATATAGTAAACATCGGCCTAATCCACGGGGAACGGTAATATCCATAGATGACGAACTGTTGATAATTTGATCGATTACACGCAGTGTACGTGTGTTTTATTCTCTGCAGACTGAAATGGTGGTATAATGTTTATTAGGATTTTTCTTTCGCGAGACATTCGACAACAGTTTATCGTATTCATTATATGATCCCTCGTGCTTTGTGTTTATTACAGAGTACATATTCATGCGCTGATCAGTTGTGTAGAATTTCCGTGCCTTCTGTGACATCAAATACGTTTGGATCGCGTGCAAAACAAATATTCACTCTATGTATAGGCCGCCATTGTTTAAATATTCAACACCCGCCATACGAATATAATAATAATATCAGCTATAGTTACTCTCATTGACTTGTAATAAAATAGCCGAGAGCCGTTTCTGGTTCTAAATTCACTTCAGGCCCAACATTTTAATATGGACGCAACCGATGAGTTTACATTGGTGCGTGTTAATTATGACATCATGGTCTCTATAGTTTTTCCAAGGAACAGCAAGCAAATTATCAAAACAAAGGCCACGCTTATAATTTAGATTTTGGGCGACTGTATTGGTTTTACTATGTGTGCGATTTTTTTTTTTTTTTACGAGTATGTTCACAATTTTTTTTTTAGAAATCTTACTCCAATCAAATATAATGACAAAAGAGCTTTTTTTGTAACATTTTGGATTTTATTGATACTTTGGTGAGATTGTTTTATAATTTTCCGTGTAGTTTTCTTAATAATTGTGCGAAACCGGAAAAAAAAAATCAAGAAAAATAGGAAAGTTTACTGAATTGCAGGGTTTATTCTCATTTCTATTCAGTTAAAATTTCCACAAAATACTTAAATTGGTCTTTTTAAGACGTGGACACATTTTCAAAATATTCCTGAGTTATTTATATTTTATAAGCATTTGATACTGTCTAGTCTTTGTTGGTTTTATGCGGATAAACTTGTTTCGGCCTATCAGAATTATAGATAATTTTAGATGAAGTTAAAAAAAAAGTTAAACATAATGACGTTATTGTTACTACAAGTTATTAGGTTCAAATTTTAGAGTAAATTTTAATAGTTACGACATTTCAAAATATGAAAACTGCGCTTCGCTCAGAATCATTTATCGTAAACAATAATTTTATCGTTGCATAAAGATAAAAATTTAATAACTTGTTATTTTTTACCTTCCAAAATGCCTACCTACATTAGTGTCATACCCATCAGCAGTATCAGCTCTACTTTTATCTTGTGTTACTTTAGTAACAAATAAAAAACAGGTCTAATATTACTCTGCTAAGAATCGCTTTTCGTTTTCAATAATTTATCGTTGCATATTATTGTATTCAAACAATATTTTATACATATTTTACCACCCTATATCTTTGGCCTAGTTTTGGTACGAAGTACATACCCGAAGTTTTAATATAATTATTATTTTTTTACAATGTATCATGTGAACATTAACTGATATATCTTGTTCGTGGTATTCAAAAAAAGGCATAGTTTATTTTTAACATAGTAAATAACACAAGTACAAATATTTTAAATGGGTTCGTAGATTATAGTTTTCGGACTTGTGAATAATTCGTTCATATTTTAAAAAAAGAATATCGTTTGAGCCAAATAGTTTGATTGATATGATTTATGTGGATAAATATATTATCATGATGGTGTGTGATGATGGGCCATTTTTACAAATTTTTTTTTTACAAATGTTTTGCTGTCATTTACAATTAAAGTTGTGTGAAACTACGTTCAAAAAAGACATTAGAATACACTGGTCGGATTACATTTAATGCCCTGAGCGTTGAGATTAATTTTTGAAATGAGATTTTTTACGATTCATAATAACTATACTTGTATTATTTATTTTACTTTTATTCTCAGATTTATCATAAAAGGTATTCTTATTAAATATTTTATCCAAACCGAATCATTAAATCTAATATCACTTTCAGCAAATGTATTTCACAAAAAAAAAAAAAATTCTATAAAAAAACATCACGAATTCCTTGGATATTTTAATGCACATTATTTTTATGAAAAAACATATAAAATTATTATTTCAATGTTGGAATCAGTAAACATTTTAATTTTAACAGATTTATACGGCCATCACATTATAAATTATGAGCATATTATATTTAGTTTTTATCTCTTAGACTTCAATCTAAAAATAATTGAGATCATAACATAATTTTATGGTTCGTATCTTGAATATAAAATACAATTATATTTTACAAGTGGACTATTAGGGTATTACTGTTATCTACAAACCTAAACGAAAAAAACTAGAAAAAAACAACAATTATTCTGTGCAATAACGATTAACGACCGGTGCAAAAGTTTTGATAACATTTCTGGTTACCCATAATATTAAGTTTACGAGTAATGATGAAACTGCGCGCAATTATAGAAAACAAGGAAATATATATTAATTGCTGTTTACCGCGGATAAATAATTATAAAATGTCAAGAGCGTCTCTTTTGCAGTTATTATATTATATTCTATGTAGTAGAGATTCTGCAAGTAGTTGTTAGTAAATGTAATGGTATTTTTGTTTTGGTGTTTGCGAAATGATAACTTAAAATAACTAAAAATTTTCAAGATGAATATGTTTTTAAAAAGTTTTTTATATATTTATTATACGTATACATTTTGCACAAAACATGTATCCATTGTTTTGTATATTTTTTTCTATCTGTGTATTTTTCAGTATCTAGCTCACAACTCTTCGGAGTTGAATTCCCCATGCGCCAGTTTCAAAGCTTTTGGCCGTATTGTGGTTCACATCACGTAGATTTACTAACATATTTTGGGAATACATACTCTCACTGCAGCCGTTCGTGGGACATAACTTCCGGATGAAATATTACCAAAAGAACTTTCTTTGTTTTTCTTAAGTTTTTAATAATATATAATACATATGCATAACAAAATACGTGTACAATGACGGTGCGTAATTTTATTTCATTCATTGCACCTTATCGATCGTGACCTTTAGCCGTTGAGTTTTTAAAATTAACAAATTTTCAAGATTTTCATGAATATTTAAAAAAGTAGCTAAATTAATTCCTACCTGTAAATCATAATATAATATAGTTTACAATATAATATTATTCTGCCGGGCCTTCGGTTTTTTGTGGTGGACTGAGACAATTGATGTTGAGAGTGCAGATATTATTGAATTCGACCGTTCGTCTCTATTTTTAACACTGGTGAACTCGTGTAAGGGGTGCGGGTAGGATTTCACGTTTACGTATAAGTATATAAAATGTTCGATAAACTTTTTGTTGTACAAAAAATTTACAAAAAAATATTTTTAAAGGGCCTCCGAGTTTTTAAAGGTTGTTTCGGGGTACAATGGACTCTCAATTCGACTTTGAATACCTGTACAGTTGTCATAATTACTAGAATAATACGTAAGACATTAAATATATTAAAATATGTGTCGAGGTCTTAAATCAAATTTATTAAAAAAACAGTAACGAATGATACGTATAAATTATAAATTTTAAACTACCACACGCCTTCATGTTCAAAACCATCATACACACCCCCTCGCTCATATTTCTTGAGTGGGTACCTCTCTTGTATAAGTGCTTTCAAGTCAAATCCTTTTAAAACCAGTATAGATAACCAATGGTTACCAAAAGCAATTTACCCATACAGGTTTTGTCTATAACTATATATCAGAGATTAGGTTTCACAAGGGCTATTATGCATTGTGTAGCTACAGAATTAACGTATTTTTGGAAAACGGTTATCGTATATAGGGTCACCGACACAGGAATACTGTAGGTTAATTTAACCGCGGTCGTGTTTGGTTAGGTTAAACGGTGCACTCCAAATACCGATCGAGCGTGCATTTCGGATATTATTATTATTAACCGACGACTCGTTCACGCGACACAAAACAAATATTGTAAAAATGTAGAATAACAAAATTAACGCCAGCCACTTAATGGACACGTATAACACTAACAAAAAGCCTGGACAACTATTATTGTATGACTGTACAGTGACACGTAGTATAAAATATACAATACGGTATACAGTGTGTTTCACCCAAATGATACTATGAAATATTTCAGCCGGATAGACTCGTTGTTTGAGATACGGAAGAATTTTTTTTTTTAGGAAGATATGAGATCCATATATTCCTCAATAAAACTTGTATTTTTTTAAGCAGTAATAATTATTTTGTTGTAGTTTTTGTTGTAATTTCTAAAAACTTTGCCTTTTACATTTTTTTTTTTTTTTAGTAGCTTATTGATTGTCTAACTATTATCGAGAGTTTAACAAATACGATTTTTGTTGGATTTTCGAAAATTTAAAAATGCGTGAGTTATTGTTATAGCGTTTTATAACATTATACAATTCTTTACAATAATGACTTTGTTCCCGTAAAAAAGTAGATCAATTTAATTTTATATCATTCCCCCCCACTTAAAAGGTCTAATGGTTAAGAATAGATACGCATATGTCAAAAAAGAGTGGATGAAAAATCCTTTAGGTAAACGCATCACGTACCTGGAACGAGGGGGAATTAAATAGCACGTGATTCGATAGGTATATACTTAGTGATGTAAATTTCCGTGACATTTTTTATTTTTAATCTAAATGTCTTTCTATAGTAAACATAGATAATAATATGTTTTAAACCAATTTTTATAAATACAGCTCTGCTATAAATTGTTTTTATCAATTTCAGTTGACTTTTAGACAGCTAAAATAAACCTAATATAGAAACTTGATATACTTTGCATTATGAAAAGACCAACGTTGAAGGTGGGAATAGTTTGACAGGTAAAGGATACAGGGCAATTTAGTTTATATAATAAAAGCAGCGATTTATCGTTGCCAATGAAAAACGATTTTGAGTGAAATTAAATTGAAAATTGTATTGATTTGAAACTACAAAATTAATTGGAAAATTATTATCCGTATCGTCTTAAATTTCTGGATATGTTTTGTATAGAGCCAACAAAGTTCTATTCACATATAATATCAAACTATTGTGCGTGAAAATACGTGGTTTTACGAATTTCATTAAAATTTAAAAAAAAAAGGTGGTAAAATTATTAAATTTTATATGAAATGAAATTTAAAATTATATCATTATTGCTATAGTTGTTTAATCGTTTTCCAATAAAATAATATTTACACGACTTTACAATATTGAAATGGCGGACGGCGGAAGTGATAGCGAAATTATAATGTATTCATATGGTAAGTACAGAATTATAGACGTTGAAATTAAATTACAACAGGTTTTTGGTGCGTTCAATTCCCTTAAGTGCATCGACACGACGGCAACGGCTGGCAAACTTTTTCACGATTAGGATTTTGGATTTACGAGACGCGTTCGCTACCAGACGACGACGTCGTCCAGTACGCGCATTTACAGATCGTATCCGAGTTCGCTCTAAGCAGTATATGGAGAAAATACGTATCAGTGGCTTAATTATAAATTTAATTTTTAATTTTAATTACACTCGTATACAATGTATAATATTATTATAAACAACAAATTGTTTTAGGCTTTAGGAAAAACGAGAAAATTCAAAAAATGTTTTATGTTTTAAATTTTTGTTTAAACAAATATCTAATATTTGCTTTTTCTAGACGTGGTCAAATTTTGAAAACGTTATAGCTATTTTTAAGCTATTTGTGATATTTTAATTTTACAAGGTTTTTTTATATAACTTTTGTTCAGTAAGTACTCTGTGGATAGAATTGTTCGACCCAACTTTGTAGTAAAAAGAAAAATGCAGTGTAGAATTTTTTTTTTATAAGAATTTCAATATAAGTTTGAAAGGAACATTATTACCTGAACTCTGTTGAGAATAGTTTTTCGTTAGCAATGGTGAATCATTGCGCACAGATATACATTCAAATTCCCCTTTACCTTACCGATTTCTCACCTACAACAGTGGCTCACCCATTGTGCAAAGTATGTCCCTCTTTTTTTATATGTTAATACAACCATCTGACCAATACTATTTTAAAATACAAATCACAAATCAAAGAAATAATAATATTTGTCATTTTAAAGATATGTTAAATATTGTTAAACTCTATTAGCTACTTAGTATAATGTTATAATGCAAATAAATTGTGCACATACTTCGTATTTTTATACTTTCATTAATTAGTTGAATATTATGAAAATTATTGTATAATGATACTAATTTATAGCATATTATAGGTACATTGATAACAAATATGGTATAAGGTATCTCGATTTTTTCTTTTTTTATTTACGTTTCAAAATTATTCTATAAATATTTACCTCCAGAACAGATGCTTCTTTATGGGACTTCGAATTTGGTGCCCTGGAAAAATTTCCTTCCTGATCCCCTGCCTTTCAACACAAAACCGTGACAACTCGTAGGGGTTTTTCATCGACTAATTATTTTAGATTTACTCTAATCACTCTTAAATAGTCTTGGAGCAGTATTGACTAACAAGGTTGGTTATCCTTTGTAAAACTTCAAAAACCTCTTAAACCGATTAGGTTACATTTAAATTTGAGCAGAATCAGGATAGGGTTTGTAAATACGTGTCCAGTATCCATACACGGTTCGGGATATGTATTTGTTTTTCGCGACTTATTTCGGCTTGGAAATACACGACGTTCATCGTGACCGACGACAGTAAATGTCCCCTGGGAGGATAACGTAGTCGCCTCTGCTAAAGCATTTATAGCTGTCGGGATTGTCGTTTCACAGATTGGGACTCGACGATATTGTTTTTTCCTCCCCCTCTTCCAAATGACTAGTCGAAAAAACCGCATTCACGGTTATATTTTTTCTATGTTTTCTATTATTTTATTTTATTTCAGCAGAGTTTAATATCCGTGATTTCTTTCGTATAGCCCATCGTTACACCGTCGCCAATGATAACACAACTATTATCAAATTTGTACGGGTCGTTATTATAGTATAGTTAAATGCTCCATAAAATATCACGGAATTTTACGGTGGATTTTTTTTCACATAAAAAAAAAAAATCCTCTGAACTTTTTTATTATCCAATATCAGTGGTTGGCAACTTGCGGTACACAGAGCAATTTTTTTTTGGCCACGCAAAAAGATTTTACATTTTTTTGATGCTTGAATAATATAAATATTTTAAATTTACAAACTTTATCAATTATATACATTAATATACAGTATAAATTAAAAAATGCCAATATAAATGTATATAATATATTTGTTGTGAAAAATAAAAAAAGTAAACATTTTTTCATCTTAGCAATGAATATTTCCTACTACATTACAAATCTCAACCACGTATGAATAACCCGATAATGTCGAATTAACATTAAAAGGATTTTCGTTACAGAAATAGCACTGCAGGTTTACAATTGTACATGTTTAATAATATTTATATTTTTTTCCCCAAAAGCCGTTTTTTTTTTTTAAAAGTTTAACACTACAACTCATTATGCACGTAAGTTCATAATTACATGTGCACTGATTAAAACTGGTTTTATATATTTTTTTATAGTAATTATACAATTATTAGGATTACACAATACGTAAAATTCATTTTTTTATTAATGTAGACCTCGTTGAAGTTGAAAAAAAAAATACGACCCATACCGTTAAAAAGTTGCCGACCCCTAATCCAAACTGTGACGTATATAGTTTGGAATTAATCAGTTCAACGATGTGTGTTTTTTTTCCTATTATTTGTTAACGAGTTTTCAACTAAAAGGCACGGTCCGATCGAAAAATTCATCGGAGCTTTCTTATGTAGTATTTCACGACTAGTCTGCTTGTCGGGAGATTTATTATTATTATTATTTTTTTTTTTTAAATAGCGTGTAATTTTCCTAATCACGAGGAAAAATGGTGTAATATTTCTTTAACGCAATCGCGGCTTTTATCTTATATTGTTTCACGGAGTTTTAGCAAATACAATAGATAATTTATAATACAATAGAATTTTTTTCTTTTTAATTTATATTTTTCTTTTTTGGAATAATTACTAGATTCTCTATGATTCGTATATTTTATACACACATATATATATATAATATGTACATATATTTCAAAAAAAAATACTAAAAATATAAAATACAAGCCAACTACATAACAAGCTAACCGTATTTTATACATTTATTTTTAAACACAATTTTGATATTACAAATATTGAATAATGATGAGCCGTTAATTTTTTGTAATGTTTTGAAGTTTACAAGTTTACGAGAAAATTGTTTTTATTGCAACTACTAAAATAATACCAATTGATTCACCAATTTCACGACGAAAAATAATTTTGTATATGATTTGTATATTCGTTGAGACCTGTCTTAACGGACACCCGTATATAACGGATACCTCTCTTAACGACGCAATAATAAAGTCCCGGCAAAAAGATAGGCATTCCAATATATTTCGACCTGTCTATAAAAGAAACTTTCTATTACGGACATGGACAGTACTATTTTTCGCCAATACCTCGATAACGGACAACTCTCTTAGTTCAAAATCAAATATATTACAAATGTGTATCATGTACATACATACCACGCAACATCGTCGCTGGTCTATTTCGTATACCGATTATGACAGATTACATATTTGAAAATAAGGATAAAGTTAACATCGAGGACAAAAATAACAAAAAAAACACGCAAAAATCGTAAAGACCATTCAGTGTTTATTCCTTTATTCCGTCTCGCTTCGCTATTTTAGTTTTGAGCATTTTAATTTTTTCTTTTAAATGTCACCTTTTGTACCTGTCTATTACGAAAACACCTGTCTATAACGCACATTTCTTATGGTTCCGTAACTGTCCGTTATATATAGGTTTTCACAAAAAATTGTAGAAATTTAACAGTTTATCATTATTAAATACTCATAACAGCAAATATTATAAAGGGACTGTCTGGGACTTTGTAAAACCAATTTTTTTTGTTTATTTAAAAATAAAAAAAAAAATGGAAAACATATAAAATAAAGTAACCATAGCTCAAAGTTTTAGTAATTATTATAAGAAAAAAAAATTATCGAACAGAACAGTATAATCATTACATTTGTCAGATATCCGTGGAATACTCTACCTAGTACCTATAGATACATCAATCAATAGGTGTGTTTGTTTTTTATCGCGAAAACAGTATACGCGAACCTAATAGAAGTCTTATGTTATACGGGAGTATAAAACACAATTGAAACTTAATAGCTTTGAAAAATTAACTGTGGACTATTTTTATGATCATTATTTTTTTTTTTTCAGAACGATCGTGTGACGTGATGTTCTCAGTGATTGGCGAGTTTTCACGAAGCCATTACCTACCTATATAACGTGTGCGCATATTACATATACCATTGGGAGGTTTGTACTCTGTACACGTTATTAAAATCTCATTATAACATTGACATTCGAAAAAACCGTTGTACATGAACTATATGAGCAACACTAAATACATGTGTTTGAATAATAAAACGATCTTTTAAACAGTATCACTAATGGTATACACTAATATAATACGTACACCCACTTACTCGCGCTTCTGAATGATATTATTTGTATAAATGTTGTTTTATTATTTGATTTGAATGGCACCGTTTAAATATTACGGTTTTTCTTTGATTTTTTTTTTCTTGGGGGGGGGAGGAGGGTGGGGAGGGGATGTATCTGATACATTATATTTCACATGTTTATATCATCATACATGATACACTGTGTTTTTTGACATTGATTTTTTCCATATTTTAACTAGAATTTAATTGCACTTTTTGATTGGGGAAAGATTTCTGGTGGAGAAGTTGTTTACTCCTCACTCAACCACCGTCGCTAGTCGCCAAAAGAGGATATTGTATTGATTAATCTTTGAGACATTTGTTCGTTCCGTGAACTATTTGAAACTAATCACAAATAATAATGTTTCTACATTATCACATAGTTCACGGTGTAAACCAAATATTTCATGGGCCAGCAATTTGGCTTTATATACATTACGACTGCTGATTTATATATATATATGGTTTCAATTTATACTCACATGATAACTGATACATAATAAAATATTACAATAACTAAAATAAAACATGGCCGTGGTTATAGTAAATTACCAGATAAAATAATATAAATCTCGAACAAAAATTTTTCTTTATTCCCCTTCCGTGTTATGCATTCCAAAAAAAAAAAAGAAAAGAAAACAATATCAGAATTAAACAATTATACTATATCAATTTGAAAAATACGACAAATTGCTATAATTTTTTTAATCTATTGGCATTTTTCAAAATCTCGGTTAATGTTGTGCGCGGTAGACACGAAACCCATTAAATTAATGAATTCGAACGGATTTTTCCAATATAACCTTTAACGATATTATCATTAAGGTGTTGTACGAGTTTTACTTTCTTTTCTTTTCGACAGAAGATTGCTGTTCATCGTTTGTTTGTTTGAAATTAGTTTTTTTCCTTACTTATTTAAAATATTATATTTACAAAGAAATAAAAAAATGTGGCAATAAAAGTCGTCTTCGCCAATTGAGCAAATATGTTTAATATACTAAAGTAGGCACATAAAAAAAAAAAAAAAAAAAAAAAAAAACGAGTGCAGGAAATCATAAAAACGAATCATTTCGCGATACTGATAAATTCAGTTATTATTAGATATTTATTGACAACTAAAATTCCCATCATTGATGTTTATGTATACGACGTACCAATATAAATTTAAGATAGGGATCGTGTAAAAAGCTTTTAAATTTTATTGTTGTTTTCGACTACGGTATTTGTCATAGTACAACGTGGATCGTATTTAATTCAAACAGAAATTCTCTAAAAGCTGAATTCTTATATTTTTTAGAACAGTATTATCAAAAGAGATTATAGAATTAGAGAATTTTTAAATATATTTTACAGGAACTACGTATCAGTCAAACGGGATCATAAATTTTCCCGACGAACTCAATACTAAAAACGAGTTAAGATAAGGAAAAAAAAGTAATTGTCTTAACAATATTGAATTATCATTTGGATCCGTAAACCCTTCAAACAAAGTGCATAATACTATAAAAATATAAAATCCCAAAAATAAAACGGGATATTCGTTTGACGTGTTTTTCTGTTATTCAATTAATCTACGTTTTTTTTAAAAAAATTATTATTATTATTATTATTTTTTTTTTTTGTTCTAAATCGGTTTTTTAATTTTTATAAAAAAAAAATAAAGTTTATTAGAAAATACAATGGTTGTTATCGTATCATAACGGTAAAATCTATTTAAATTTCTTAAAGTTATTCAAATTTAACATATTGACCTAGAAGATCCTAACTATTTTTATATTTATCTATATATAAATAATATTATATACATTCTTGGATTTTTAAATTAACCTGTCCTTTTGAGTGACCCCATTGGAAGATAAATGGTTTAATTTTGGCGCTCAATGGTAAACACTGATATATAATCGATTAAGAAAAAAAAACAGCTCTTGATTATGTCTGGTGTGGGATAGCGGTAGGTAGGACTTATATTGCGGAGTTTCAGAAGCCTTTTAAGAAAAATTAGAACTCTCTTGAGAGTGATGTGGGTGCTGGAAAGTGCCGTCGTGTTTGTGGACGTTTTATTGATTAGACGCCCGTCAATCAAACAGCGTAAATTTCTTTTAGGGGAAAAAAATATTAGAACTGAAATATCGAATGACAGAAACGTGGGGGGGAGGTAAATAATAACAACAACAAACAAGACCGATCGCTGCAATATTTGTAAACACATATTGTGTGTTTTATGAAAATAAATCAAATCCATAGTAGTTATGGTTATTATTAATAAAACACATTTGCACGTTATGCTTGGAACAAGCATGTTTGGGAGTAATGTAACGTCAAAAAGTTTAAGCCAAGACGAAACAGTAATACTGTGATTAAAGGATTTTAAAAAAGTGAAGAGACAAAATGAATTGTCTCGCGTTTATCTCGTTATTACAAATCCGCTTCAATAGATTGATATTAGATAACCACTCTTCTGTTTTTTATTCTTAAATTGGTTAAAAAAATCCGGACGTACTTTGCAGTTTTGCATCACAAGTAAGTAATTGTTGTCGGAAGGTTGTTTGGAATGTGTAAATAAAGGACAATTTTTAGGTTATAAATATTATGCTGAAAACGATACATCTTTGCAATTATACAACAATCCCGACTACATCTCAATAAATTCAAAAGATATTATCAGCATTATTTGTGTTTGATCCCAAGAAATAAACGAAAATAAAACCTTCGTATCAATATATTTTTTCTTATTTTTTAGCAAAACTATTGAAAATCTAGAAATTTGTTAAAAATGGATTATTATCGGATTGCATAGTTTCATAATTTAAATTATTTTTACTAATTGAGCGAGTGTTTTTCAAAGAAAAAATAAAAAAAAAACAGGCACGAGGAAAACTTGTTCAAAATAATAATTGTACTACTAATACTAGTTTTAAAGTGTGTTATGGAAATATCGAAGAATTTTTACTAACTAAAAAATGATCTATAAACATATCTCAGTAAAATTAAAGATTTCTTCTTTACATTCAGAATTATAAAAATTATTTCTCAATCAATTAAGTACGTTGAGGTTAGGACATAATTTATCGAAAACACTATTATAGAAATATTGTATTATTATTATCTTTGTTAGCTTAACCTACATGACCTTAAGGCCAGATTTACTATGATCTACTACAAGTTCTTTTTGGCTCTGTGCGTCCACATTTGTTTTAATTATTCTCTGGGATATAATGTTTTATCTTCATTTATAGTTCAATAGTTCATCTATGTTCAATGGATACTTATATTATCTCGGCCAAACTTATTCTACTGTTCTTTAAGGTTCCAATTAACCTACCTTTGTCATGTGGATTTTCTTTTTTTATATTCCAATCACTTATTTATTATTAGACTGAAAATTGTTTTAAATGTATTTGTTTTAAAACTTTTAACTTTCTTCTTTCTATTTTGTAGTGATCCGAGTAGCAAACTTTAATTATAATTATTATTATAAAATAGAAAATTAGGTTTAATTTCTTGTGTAATTGTTTTAATAGTTACCCTTACCTTCAGAGTTAATTTTTGTTTTATTTATACAGTTTATTCCTAGCGATACTCAAATTCATGGCAAACTAGTTTGAGCTTTTCTAACTTTATAATAGGATAAACGTGCATAAATAAATTGTACTATCTGACATAATATTTTACCCGTTGAATTAAATTTTACAGTTTAAAATTTGACGTTATTACGTGTGTATATCTCACTGTTGTCCTCACAGAAAAAAAAAATCATAATATTTTACTAATATATTTCATACATATTACTGTTTTTCTTAGTTTTTTTTTTTTTTTTTTTTTGTTTTTTACATTTGATGAGAAAACTCCTGAGAAAATTGTCTTTAAAAAAAATTTCTACGTCATAAACATCAGAGTAATAAGTTTTTTGGTAGAAACAGTATTCACATAAAAGAAAATATGAAAAAAATAAATATCTTTATAAAACCAATACACTTTTCGCTACACTCAGAATCTAAAAAACCGAATGCAATTATGCATAAATGATTACACGGAACGAAACACATGCATTTACACAACAGTTCGATCACTGGACATTGAATTGGTTGTTAAGTATTTATTCATTTTATTCAAAAATAAATCATATAACCACTAGAACGTTTATACCGATATACTAAAATATTTTGAGTTTGCCGGATGCCCCATGTTGTCACGTGAAATCTTGATGTATTTATTTGCAACCCAAATCATATAAATACAAATAAAACTTAATTTTTTGAAATTGATATTTTTTTTTTCGTAAATTTCCTAAGTCAAGAATCAAAAAGTTTTAAGTTTTTCATATATTATTCTAGCATCTGGATGCCCTTCAAACATCTGCTTCCCGGACAAGTGCCTTTAAAACCTTGCGTCAATACGGCTCTAATCTTGTGGGTTGTTAAAGCGATAATTTTTTATCCACTTAAGGATCTTTAATTTTGCGCTTATAGATTTAATTCTTTATACAGCAATGAGTTATATTTTAATTTTTAAACTAGACATTAAGTTGTTATTTTCAAACATTAATAGTTCTAAAACTCTTCGCTTAGGTTTTTAATATTTGTCAATAGGGAAGGGATTTTAGTGTAAATAAATATATTTATCTGAATAAGATATATATATTACCCTATAAAAAATGTATACGATTAAGAACATTCAAATTGAAATAAGCCCATATTTATTTTACATATTTGGTATATAATACATATTTTGTAAATATTTTAGTCATTTTTGTTTTATTCCGATTTTTTTGTCGATTTTGTACGATAACAAAAGTTATCTGTGTTACCAATTTATATGACATTCACATACCGTAATTCATAAATTAAATTAACATTATACATGCCGCTATTAAAGACGTTAAGTATATTAGCTGAGTGTGTAATGAAAACCTAAAAATATTCTACGTACAGGGGCAGATTTCACAATATGGCACCCTTTGCTAAATTAAATTTTCCGTCCCTATCCTAAGAAAAATAACTTATATATAATAAAATTTACATATTTATTTTTTCAATAGTATGCAATTATTATTTCATTCAGGTTAAGTTCAAAAAAATGTTTTGTTTTCAAAATAATATTTGCTAGGTAATTATTTTTATTTATTTGAAATAAATAAGAAAAACATACGTTTATTGATAATATAAGTGATTTTAATGCTAACTTTTAATATTTATTGTTTACATAAGTTTTTTACTAGATTTTATCCTTGAAAAATCGTCAATGATATCTTCATAATTTAATGATGACGTTAAGTCATTTTGTATTGTTAATATGGCCAAGGAAATCAATCTTTCTTGCAGCATAGTTGATCTTAAATAGTTCTTCATTCTTTTCGGTACCAAAAACGAACGTTTGGCAGTACAATTGCTAACTAGTGTTAAGACGTATATTCGAAGGGCAATTCAAATATTTGGATAAATATTTTCATATTATGACCATATATTACTTACATCAGTAGGAATGGTGTAATTTTCTTTTCGTTGAAACATGTAATTTGATGAGAATGAAAATGTAAAAGTCCATTTATAAATTCATTTTTTGCTAAATTTGATTTGAAAATACACATGGTTCATTTGCTTTAACCGATATTTCATAACCATTAAAACTAATGTAGTTTAGTAAGAAAATTATATGGCTTACAGAATGTTTCATAAATTTTTCGTCTATTACTCAGTTCAGTAGCCAATCTATCAAGTATGACATAGAATTTATTAATTCTAAAATTATCTGTCGCTAATATTTCTACATGTCCATTTCTAGTTTTTTCATGGTGCACTATATTTTTTCTTTTTATAGAATTTTCAGATTGATACGTTTTGTTTTTTACTTTGCTTAATGATTTTTCTACGTATTTATCAAACGTCTCTCGCTGTGAATTCACTAAATGGATCAGTTAGTAATATAACTCGAGGGCTGTACATACATCAATATTAACATTTTGTAATTTTTTGCTTACAACATTTAACCTATGAAGTGAAAACCCCCATATTACAGCCATAAATGCTACTTTTAGTTTCTCAAGTTGTATTTTATGTCGATAAAATTCACATTTTGTTTCTGATTTTTTGGTTTTATCCAATTCGATTGCATTAAGAACTTGTATTATTTCATTCTATGTCTTTCATTCAAAATGGCATAAGATAAACAATAAAATAATCTATTATAAAGCATAATCGTTGTTGTCATTGACAAATTCATGGGATAAATAGATATCATTTCGCTAAAAATAAACGAATACAAAATCTAAATACACAGATCAACATTTTTAAATGGTATAATTAAATAAAAAATTGTAATTGTAAGACATTAAAACAAAATAAATATTGAATAGAATTTTGCCGCCCTCCAAAATTTGACACCATATGCGGCCACATAGTTCACATTGCCTTAAAATTCACCATTGTCTACGTAATCTATATGGCATTTACATAGTTATATGCCGACATAGCACTAGATCATAAAATACGTTGCCTGTAAGTAGGTAACAAGGTTGCCAAATTTGGTGATTTATCGCCAATCTAAGACTATCTTTATAAGTCTACTCGCGGCTAAAATTGTAAATTGGCGAATAGTCAATTTTGCTACCAAATCGTCGCGACTATATATTTTTAAACCTCAGAAAATATATTATATCACATTGTTTCAAGAATTAACAAAAATAATACATAAAATACATACTTACAATACTCATGCATACTTGCTAATTTGTTTATTTATTTATTTATTATTATTATTTTTTTTTTTTTTGTTATTGATTATTACATATTTTGATTATTTTTTTTTAGATATTTCAATAAAAAATAAATAAATATTTATGATAATAATTTAGTTTTTATATTACATTAAAATCCGTTCCCTATGTATTAGATTTATTTATTTCGTTTTTTAATTTTTGAAACAATAATTTAACATTTTTAACATTTTCCTGTTGTCACGTTATATGTTATGAACTTGGTTTTTTTTTTTTTGTTTGTTTTGTAACCTAGAGGAAAACGCGCGGATAATTAATAGAAGGAAATTTGAGCCTTAGAAGTTTTCGAAGTAAAAACTCTGTGTTTACTATGTTCTTATGTGACCGGTTACAGCTGCTGCTCTTAACTAAGTATAAAGGAAGTAAAATACATATTCGTCTTAATGCATAACCATATGTGTTAAATCAAACTAACAGTTTGAAATTCACATACATAACTTTAATAATAGTTCAATTAATAAACTATTACTCGGGGCAATATGTCTATCCCTATAATAATTTGATATGCTTAATTAATATTCAAATTGAACACGACAACGCTACACCGAGTTGTATTAGAAATACGAATATTCAATATTATTATAGGTTGCTGCGCATTTCTATTTTTATTCTTCCCTAGCTTTTAAAATACTGTAAAAGTTTTCACCGCCCAACCTGCATCCCTCCGTTTTCTCCAATCCCGGACAATATCTCACTAGTCATGTAGCTCAGCCTTCAAATCCTTTTTCTCGGGATCCTTTTTTCTCATTGTTTTCATGTCATACCCTACTTAACATCGTTTTTATATTTTTAGTTCAAAAATCAACAAAATAATATCATGTTCACGTGTCCAAGCCATTGTAACCTTTGTCCACTCATGATCCCTGATAATGGAGCCATTTCTTCTTCCTCCTTCGTGTCCCTTATATGAATTTCCTTCTTCTTTCTTCCTACAACTAATGCCAAACTTTGGGTTGCTTATGTATATATATGTATTACGTAATATAAATTATAATGTCATTTCGGCTTGAACAGGAAAAATATGCATTAAATTATACACTAAAACAAAACGATATTTACCTAATTCCTTTTAATAATAAATGGATAGTTATGCAAAAATGAAAAAAAAAATGTTTTCATTATTAATACGAATTTAAATATTAAAAACGGTAAAAGCTGTCTGAGCAATAAAATCATTACGAGGAATAATGCATATGACCACCCTTTTTTCGTTAGACAATTTAATGGTTATCATGTTTAGCACTGTGACCCTCACATTAGCGAATAAAACCTTATCGAACTTTAGAAAAATCGATAGCTAATTAAAGAGAATATGTATTTAAATAAATACGTAAATTTTCGTTAATTTAAGGTAGGCAACTTCAGGACATCTCATATTTTTTTCGGGTTATAATTATTACAATTATTTAAATTGTCATTATTGTGAACTTCACAAGGTACCCATTACTCGTTTGGTCGTTATATAATTTTAAAATAATTTCTTTTAATGATGGTAATTGAATAATTAAGTGGATTGAGTAGGATGGGTAGTCCTTCGTTGGGAATTATTTTCATAAAGGTCACATGAAAAATCGTGCAAATATCTTGGGTCGCCAACCCACAAGTATAGATTTGAGGTTGAGAACCACTAGTATAGATGTTTTCTTTATGGTTCCTGTAACACGATGCAGAAGTTAAAATGAAATTATCAATAGCCGTTTAATTTGATTATTCTATGTTTACTTTTCATTGAAATCATGGATACTATCGATTATTTTCGTAGGCATAGTAACATGTGTTAGAATATACGAAACACGTCTATTGAGTAGGGCACCTACTGTTGCCCTCTTGGGCCTTGAGGAATTTTCCCCCCAAAGTTGGCAACAATGAATGGTAGTGAGGGTTATCGTGAATATGAATCTAGGTTGTACGAAAACTCACCTTGTTAGTGTCTGTTCGTGGGAAATATGTCGATAAACCAATCAAATGCGGGGTGCGCGATATATCATCCGGTTCCTTCTTGTGGAATGAAAAACACCGACTGAAATTTTTCACAGACTAAAAGTGTTTTTGCAATGGTTTTACGGATCAAACAAACGTGTCATGAGTTAAATGAAGACAGAACAAATGTTCATAAATATCAAAAGAGTGACCTTCCATTTTGATTGATGAATTGATGCAAAAAACCAAAGAAATTATTCGTAAATATCGTCGATTCAGAATTGACGAAATTTCTGCCATGTTTCCACAACATCATAGCTCTCTAGATTTTTTACATGAGACAAATTACAAAAACACTGGAATTCCGAGTATTGTGTGGCAAGATGGGTTGCAAAATAGCATACGTGGAGATGAAACAAGAGATCCTGAACGAGAAGAATGAAATGGCGTGGGCATTTTTTGACGAGGAAACCGAGTACTCTTACTTTCTGGACGAGTGCCTTGTCATATATTTAAATAATTAATAAACATTTCATTTAAAAATAAAATGGAAAATATGCCCACAAATGACTAGCATATATTCTCTGGACCAAAGATATTATCCGAACAGTTATTATGGTGTATTCATTATAATATAATAATTATATATTTTGCTCTACGGTATCGACAGTGCACATGCGCAAGCCTCCGGCAGTGCAGCGTTCAATAACAAAATCGTTTTCTAGTTGTCGAGCTCATCGGGGATGTTCGGAACCGAGTCTGGCCCGGTGACGGATGAGCCCTCCAATTTCGGACGACAGCTCTCTTCTCGAGAGAAATTAATTATGTCGGGGGCCATTACCGCGGTAGTGTTTGTGGGTCGGCGAACCCGTGCAAAGTGCCCCGGCTGCGGTCGGCGAGTGTTGTGCGCCGTGGCCCGATCGTCTATAATATAATACGTATATATATATATATATATATATATAAATAGTTGTAACCATAATAATAATAGTGATATAGCTTGATGATTTTCGTTATATTTCCCCCCCCCCTCCTCTTCCACTGGAATTTTACCGAAAGTTTGTCAGAAATATTCGAAAATTCGAGATTACGATTTTCAAAAATATATTTAATTTCGCCAAGTCGTATTTATGTGAAGTCGACTGTACAGTATAGTTACTTTAACTAGTATACATATAAAATCGATGTATTATTATAATTCTGATTTTAAAATATCTTACCACATTAATAGTTCTAATAACTATGATCGATAATTAATGTGTAGCTGGGAAAATTAACCATTTTTTTTTTTTAACTAGTTTACATTATTTATGTTTTTAAAAAATATACAAAAAATAAATCACTGATCCAAGTTAAAGTTATTAACTTAAAAATAATTTTAATTACCTGAGTTAAGTTACACATTTTCAAGGAAATGATAACAAAATTAATTCCAAAGTTACTTTTTTAAAATCACCCTTTGAATAAACGTAATTGATATAGTATTTAGACTCCTGTAGAATTACGATATAAGACTAGTGTGAATATTTCAAATTCTTGCATAGATCGCAGGCCCGTCTTGTTATCTAGTAATGCTATTTACTTGAAAATACGTCATTTTTATTAGAAATAAATATAAGAAATTTGATCTGCTAGTTTTGGCTTTTTACTTGTATCAGGTTCCTGAATTAAAATATTAAATAAATGGTTAACCACGAATATTCGCAGGAAAAAATGGAATATATAAACATTAAATATTTAAAAGAGGACATAAAATAAAATAAAAAGTATATAATTCGATATATAATTGTAGTATTGATAATTAAAATACGGTAACATTATAAGTATAAACTAGAACATAACACCATTAGTTTTTATCACTATTATCAAAACGGCTGTGATCTTTAAGATTGTGTAAATAAGTAAAAATAATATCGTTTTTAAAATCTGTTTGCACATTTTAAGATAATTTGTACATCTTAATATTGAAATTTATGTTATACACACGATTTTAACCAATATTTATCATGTTGTCGTCGTGCGTCTTGAGAAATTGCCTACAATTAATATTGTTATAATCCCGAAATATATTGTTTAAAATCTGGACACACAGAACGCGGTTTATAATATATTATTTTATAGCAATATATATATATTTATATATGATCACGTAGCATTTAAATACGGAATCGTGTGTATAAGAAATTATAGCGATCGTGTATGTAATTCAATGGCTATTAAAATCTACACGGTTCCGCAATCGTTCTTCACCGTTTTTTACTACGTTTCATCTTCGCCTTTCCCTGAATAGGTCTTGCCCCCGTTGGGTTCTGGTTAAACGCTGCTAGTAGTAGAGTGGGTTTTAGATTCTCCGTGCACAATATATGCTGCGCAATGTTCGTTTTTTATTTTTAAATATTCTCTTCTACTTTATTTTTCTTTCAAACACCAATACTTATTGGTCTGTTTTCAATGTGTTATTACGACGGTATGATAATATGTAAAACGGCTATCATATCCCTGGTCTATTTGTTTTAATATATTAGGGTACCTACTTCGCATCTACCCATTTCCATTTACTGTCGTTCCGCAGGTACGCGTGTGCAAACGTGTACACACGTGTACATTCATAAAATATATACTCGAAAACACGCGTTCATAAAATATAATATACTCGAACCGTAGTATTATACGATAATACAGTACACCTATATAAGTCCTTTTTCAACGAATAGTCGCCGCCGTCGTCGTCGTTGTAATGCAGCCTCCCTCTGTGGTATGGTACCGTTTTTCGGTTTACCTATTTTCTAACACACCGACGGCGAAACGCGGCGAACGTTACAAGTGTCAGACGGGATTCTAGGTATACGCACCGATAAACCGGAAGTGATAATATGTTTGCGAAAAGGCGGTTTTAACTTTCTTTTTTGGGGAGGGGTGTGGTTTATTTATAGTGTTGAGCCGTTGACAAGAAATCGCTCTGAAAGCATCTCTGTCTCTGTCAATAAACTTATACATAGTAATTATTTTTCGCACAGTAGTTCTGTATACGCTACACATCATGACAGTAAACCCAAACGGACTTACATTACTACAATACGCTATAGACAGTGGCGTACTAAGGGGTATGGCGTCAGACCTAGAACTTTTTTTTTTAATAATTTTTTACATTTTTTTTGTTTTCAGCTTCAGAGGCTCTTTAAAGGCAAATAAATCTATAATATCCTCGGGTTTTTCACTCATTTTATTACGGATATTTAATCATGCTATAGCCCATTGCTGTTCTCAAATACAATTGAATCCTTTTAAAAGTTTTTGAAATTTTTAAAAGTTGCAAAATATCACTCACTTGCGGAAGTTATAACAGTTCACACTGCTAGATTGAGTAAAAGCCGAGATATGATTGGAAAATATGAATTTCCAGTCTTTTTAACACTAATTTTAGCATAGACATTCGGTTAATGAGGGGAGAGACAAGGCATCCTCAGCGCCACTTTTAAATCTTTCACATTAGTGGTTTTAATTTTTGTTTTTTCAATCATTACGGAATCGTTAAAACTTTATTACAATATGCATTTTAATTTTTTACCCCGACTCATTATGCCCTAAATGAGTGCACACTTTTGATCTGACAATAGTCACCCCTCTTTTAAGCACATATATGAATATAGAATAATTAAATACGGCCATCGCGAAAAAAATCCCCGTTATTATTCAAATATTAACTCCATTATTCAGCGAGTATGTGCATAGATTTTTATTCTCATGGACATATTTCGGATTGCAAAAAATCAAAAACACGACCAAATGATAATATTTTGATGTATTAATCCACTAAAGAAAGACGTAGGCATGACTTGAAAAAAAATTATATCATCTGTGCCTCGTGCGTTTTACTAACGTCAGTATGTCGTATAAATTCAATATTGGATACTATTTAGACGGGGTATTATAGTATTATAGATTTTGTATAGTATTTACTGTCTCCTATATTAAAACCCAATACACTTTTTCATACTATTATTTGCGCTGTCCGTTTATATATTATATTGAGTGTACACAATAATAATATATAAAATTGATATATTTCGTTTTCTGCAAATGTAAGTCAATATTATACATCAATCTGGCATTTTTTTTTTTTTACTTTCAGAATGTTTAAATATATACAATTATATATTTCACCGATATTATAGATGTTCACATTTTTAATGTTAAATATTGACGTTAGTGAAATTTTCGATTTAAAATTGATATGAAAAAAAAAAAAGGTCGATGTACATATGACAGGCCCATAATATAATATTATATATAAATCGAACTATTTTATGCTTTTCGGGCTATCGAATATTTACTCTAAATCGGATAAAAAAAAAAAAAATATAAACTCTTATTTATGTATTATAAAAAAGAAATCGTTTCGAGGATTTAAACGACCGTAATCGTATATATGTATTTTGTCCCGCACAGATGAGATACACGCAGATATAGGTATACGACGACACAAAGGAAAGACAATTTTCCGCGCAATTTTACAGAAATACCTTTTCGGAATATTACAAATATACATATAGGTATACCTCGTTGACGTGGCGCAGTTTATGTTTAACAATGCCGTGCAATTACCGTGTGCAGTCTATGAACAATATAACGATATTTATAATTGAAACGCTCGATATTATACGCGCGTTGTTTTACCTACCTTCCTATAATATAATGTCTACAATGGGAAATAATTTATTACTTATTCGAAAAGTGCAAATCAAGAATACACTAGCTGCGCGTATAGACGCATCGAATATAAATCTAACCGTAGTAAACAAACGCAC
Source organism: Cinara cedri (assembly GCA_902439185.1). NCBI lineage: Eukaryota > Metazoa > Arthropoda > Insecta > Hemiptera > Aphididae > Cinara > Cinara cedri. Next base: position 1,970,078 of record CABPRJ010000951.1, on the reverse strand, counting down.
TGTACTTTTTACGTTATTCTTATACGTCACACGAATTAAAATCGAATTCCTTTGCACGTTTGTGCCGTATATTTGTACCAATTGTTACTACGGTATATAATCAGCCTGACGCGGTCATCTCGCATAAAATCTATAACGATTTTAATGAAAAATAATATCCATTTTACTTTCCGCGACGAATATATTCGAATCATTAGTTTAAAAAAAAAAAAAAATCCATAAAACAGCCTATTATAGCAACCTATTATAGCCTATTATAACAGCCTTTTATAGGTACTGATATTACAAGAAAAAAAAAACTAAACTCGATACTGGTATAACCGCGAAATACAAAGGTGGAGATAATAAAGATAATATTACAATTATTTAGAATAGCGTCATTTTTTTATTTTTTCTGTAGCTTTCATAATCTTTTTTAAAGCTCCCTTTTACAGTTTCCAATGTTTCCACTGTTTTATGCCATCAATTCTTATTCTCAATAGTATTTATCCTTGTTAATAACAAATATAAAAAATGAAATAAATTACAAAGTAAACGGAATTTTTTCGAAAACTTTTCCTTCACAATTTACCTGGTTTAGAACTGGCCGATAGTGAATTCCATAGACATATATTTGAATTTCATTAAAATGGCGTAGTTAGTACTCAAATTTATTTTATACCTATTTCATTTAAATTGTATGATAATTATGCCTATACAGTGGACGTCACTAATAAGACTTACTTTGGCAACCAGCACAAAGTGAGCCTTATAACCAAATAAACTTAATTCATAAAGTGGGGAAAGGATAGAATGTATTTATTTATGTCTGGATCTTTCCAAAAGATTTTCAGTCTTATAAGCGATTGAATTTTATATCAGTGAGTCATATAAGCGGCGTCCACTGTATATATTTATTCATGTAAACGTTTATATTTTCATTCGAAGTAGAGCAAGGGATTTATTGCTTTTACTGATGTGAGTTTTTTCTGTCTGTAGACAACATTGTAGATTTTTTGATTTAGTTGATGCATTTAAAAAGTTATTTTTGATTTTCTTTTCAGCTTTCTTAATAATTGAGACAATTTTTAGATAAACGGTAAAGTTTACTAGAATAACACGGTTTCATTATTTTGTTTTTTTTTTTTAAATATGCTTCATTTTATTTTTATGACCAGTCATATTTATTAATAAACGTATTAAATAAATATTTTTTAACATAAATATATATTTTTAGTACACATTGTACATATTATTTTTTAACATTACATTTTTATCAGATCTCTATAATATTATTTTATATGATGTGCAATAAGCTAAAAAGATGTAAATTTACAAATGAATAACATTTTTCGTTTTATATACACATTCAAGATATTATTTAAAAAAAAAGTGAATGATCAATGTATACTTTGGTCTCGAACTTATGTTTCAACGTGAATGGGTTTTTTTTTTTTATTTCAGAAATCTGGGTAATACAATGTACCCTCCGGAACAATTTTGATATCAACATAATTAATGTGGAACCATTCCACTTGGAAATTTTAATCATCACATCCAACTATCGAAGATTTTTTGTTGTAGGGACGTTTGCAGTACCAATACAAGATTTTTGGCGTGTCAATCTGCGCTGGAGTTTCAACGGTCGATACAATTTCAGTTTTAATAAATTTATCAATAACGTGTCTCATTTCTTGCGAAGTTTACGAAAATATAAACGTATTACTTTTACTAGTGTTGTGCATTTGTTTTGGTTCATTTCAGACGAAACCTAAAACGATGAGTGTTCGTCCTTATCACCAACAAATTTTCTTTTTTCGATTTTTTGTCTAGATTTCGACAGATTGTGGGCGGTATCATTTGGCATAACAGTAGGTATTGTAGTTCTATAACTAGAGATATCACCGATTTTAGTTGTTTCAATGGTCGTACGTTTGACCTTTGGGTTTTTTTCTATTAGGGATGAAGAATGTTGAACACGAACCAAAGTTGAAGATTGTTCCCGTTTTTTATCGCCTAACAACGTTATAGTTAGAGTTTTCTGTTTACTCGTATCACTGTGGCTTATAAAGAGCTCTTTGGCTTTAAAATCGTTCAACACGACTTCTACGTTACCAACAACATTACTTATTATTTTCTCTATACTATATTGTTTGACATTCTTCCAAACTATATTTAAGAAATTAGCACTGTTAATTCCTGTTTTACATTTGCAATGTAACTTGTATTGTTTGATCAGTAAATTATTAATTATGGTCATCTTTACGAACGAATCAACATAACATGAATATCTAAATTAACGTTCGGTGGTGAAATAATAAATTTGAAAACGAATATTAGGATATAATTATGTAAATGCAAAATAATTAATGTGCTCAAATGTATAGTTTAATATATTTACTTTTTAATGATTAACGAAAAAAAAAATACTGACATTCTCGAACTTTATTTTGAATAACGAAAATATGCTTGTATTATTATTTATTTCTAATATATAATACAAACGATACAGTGGCATGGCATAAACTTGCGTTATATCCAGCTCTCACTGTTTGAAAAAAGTCCAGACTCTCAAATTATAATAATATTATATGTAGTGATTGATAAAATTTAACAGCCAGTTTTAACTACTTCTTTACATACTATGAACAAACCATTGCACAGTAGTCCACAATTTAAAAAAAAAAACGGGACAAAATTGTATAGACCTAGAATATTCCTTTGTAATTGACAAAATATAATTGAAAAAGAAAAGGAAAAGTATACTAAACAGATAAAACGTATTTTATTTAATGGTTAATATTATTTTAATATTATTTGTTTATAATTATTGCACATCCATTTTGACAACTTCATCATCGTACCTGTAGTATAATCTAATAAGGCTTGTAGTTTTACTTTAGTACTTTTTTCAGTAATCAATATACTATTTTTTTGGGATACCAGCCTCAATTTCTAAAACTGTGTTATAAATCGGATACATATTATTTATAAGTTAGCATTGGTTGTGCTACATACGATGATGCTGATATTGATGAAATTTGTTATCAATCTAGTAATAATATTCCAAAATAATTTGTTTCACACGTCAAATTAATTCATTTTAAACGTATCGTTAAAATTCACTATCATCCACTTCCAAGGTAAAAGTTCAAAAAAAACATTTCCATGAAAAATTTGTTTACTTAATATTTAGGTTTATTTGATTGTTTAATTTTTTTTTTTTTTTTTGCAGGATTCTGTCATACATGGGATTCTGTTCTGGCAATATGTTGATCGAACGGGAATTACTTAAAATAACTTCTTCCTTTGCTGGAGGGGTTTTTTCCTCGATTTGTTCTATTGTTATCAGTTTGCATATTATCTTATAATTATTTAGTGACGTAAAGAACTCAACATTTTTAAGGGATGAATATTATGGGTGGATTCCTTACACACATATCCTATATTACTCAAAATTTAAAGAATTACACTCCTTGAATTTGTATTAAAGACCACAAGCGTAAATAGTGTGGACCTTATGCTTATTCTCTTTACGAATCCATCCACGAATAACCCTGAATATTTGTTTAAAATATTCACTTCCCATTGTATCATTCAAAAACGGTAAATTTGTAGTATTGTGTATTATTATTGTTTTTTATTGTTTATTAATAATAAATCATATTGAAATTTATAATAATTTTTTTGATTATTCAATTATTGTTTTAATTAGACACCCACTCTCGAATTTTGTAATAACCATAGACTAATATAATTGCTTCTTAAATACACTCTTTCGTTCTAGATCTGCCCCTTCGATTATTTTCAATACCCACACGTAATATCTTAAACTTTTCGTCAAGTGAAATGAAATATTTTTATTGAAGAGTTGTAATAACTTACGATTAATGTAATGTGTTTATATAAAAAAAAAAATCACCTCTTATATGTGTGATTTAAAACTAAACAAAAATATGCTAAAATAATTGAAATTAAGTACCTATATTTAGTGTCAGTGCTGATTAGATCCATTAGTAAACGTAAAGGTTGTTGGTGCCCATATAATATACGTAACCTGCTGTGCATTTTCGTCTCCGCTTTTTGTATTATATATTATAATTTTAAATAAAATATTTAAAAAGTTTTCAGAGACAAAGTCGAAAGTTTGATTAAAATTCCCGTCGCTTAATTAAACTTTATGAGTGGCAGTAGGTTTAATATAATATTACAGTTTTGGCTACCTACCTATTGAAATACGCGCGCGGTGTGATTATAGCCGCGCAGTGTAATTTTAATCCAAAAGTCTGCATTTTAAATAGTATAAAGATTGGAATACTTAAAAACAGTATTCGACGGTTTTGCTGTACCTTAATGTTTTCCATAATAAAATAATCGTATTAATAATACTTAATGCATAATCCTACACAGGATTCTATGATTTCACAAAACATATAGGTTGTTGAAATATTTTGTTTTGATGAAAGAAAAAAAAAATCTCATTATTTATTTTTAAATTTAAAAGTCTTATCAAAATTACACCAGAGTACCAGACGTCTATGCATGGCATTGCAATGATACTGCTGGTAACTTTTTAAAATTGATCAACAACAAATTGAAATTATCTATAAAGCAAATAATAGTCTTAACAAATAGTTCAATCGGTTTTAATTTTTTGACATTATAGAATATAGTTATATTTTGTTTATTACGATATAAGGCCGATTTGAATAAAATATATAATATTCAAAGTGAATTCAATAGTATCGAGTCACCGCCTTTTTCTATCGTTTAGGACTTGTTTCTATTAATAATTAAATTTACCTATTTACAGTTATTAAAAAAAAAAAAAATCAAAACTAAACAATAAATACCAAAACACAGTTAAAATATCAAAGTTTTAAGAACATTATAGAATGAGAATTTGTATTGACATTAATGTTTTTTCCCGTACTTGGTAAAACATCCTACGCTGTTCATGTATGTGTATTAATTGCTACAGATCAGAAACTAACGCAGATTAATACAATAATAACTATGTGGTTTTTTAAATAACAAAATTACCATATTTACAAATAAAATAAATATGAGTGGCCACAGCAATGATACTGGCTACAAGTGGTGACTCTAGTAATAATTACTATATAAAATATTAGTAGTAGTAAAACTGACTGAACATAACATATAATAGATAATAATGCATTATCTACGTTGCGAACGAAATATTTACAGCACATAAAATATCAATACAATTACTATAACTACAAAATAACAAAACAAGATTAGTTTATCAACTATCAATAATTTAATATGTTATCACTTCACCGATTTATTGAAAAAAAAAAAAAAATTTAGCGATGAACAAATATTTAGAAACTAAAAACTATTTTTCAATATCTCTTTAAAATATTTCAAGCAGTGTGAAATGTCATGTTTGAAACGAGATAATTTCGAATAAAATATTAGGCCATACTTATTGCCTTTATTATATGACGAAAGTAAAATATAATTACGTATTATTTCAAACTAAATAAAAACGATTCAAATACGAATTGTTATTATCTGCCCGAAAAATATTATTTTATGTCGACCACTTTATAATGCAATAAATTATTTTTCTTACGAAATTTCCACTTGTTGCCGCGGGGAATTTAATCATGTACAATATCCGATTTACAATCAAAATATGTTATACACGGATGTAAACACTACAAGACGTAATATTTATTGTGTTTTTTACTGTTATTTCCAAACGAATAATTTGAATTTGTTAAAAAAATAAAAGAGCTGATATTGGGGATGGGAGTTGCCACTGTTGTAAGTGAGAAGATGGGAAGGTAGGATAAATAAGGTTATTTCATTTATATCTGTAAGCAACGATTGCTTGACAAAAGACGATTCCAAGCGCAGTTCGGTAACACATAATTTGAAGTATTGTATTTTTTTTTGCCGATTTTCTTTTAAATTTGATTTCAAAACACTTATTAAAAAAAAAAAAGTCGTCCGATAATTTTGAAAATTTTACCATATCTAGGTAAGTCCAATATAAGTATTATTACCAAGTTTCATATCTCTACGTATATTTATAGCTGAATTACAGCAAAAAACTCCCAACAATTTAAATTACTTAAAAGCTCAAAAGTAGCTCAAAAGTTTTGGCATTAATACTGTAAGAGAGTAAAAAAAAAAAAGGTATCTTGTGATTTTTCGATTAAATTATTTTTTCTGGCAGAAAACATCGTCCATGTTTTTATAAAATAATGAAATCGTGAAATTGTACGTATTCCTGCGTTTTTTTCTCACTTAAGTGCTTTTATTTAAAAAATTATCTCTTTAAAGTACCATCTAAACAACTTGAGCTTTAAGAAAAGGTTGCACACTTATACACCGAAGCAAGTTTACTTGAATAAAACGTGTCCCCAGACTAGAAGATGAAGAAAAAAAAATAAACATCTTAGTAAACTATAGTTCCCCTCGCAACGCTCGGAGTCGAAAAGGACATATTTCCTATACTTATCGTGAATAGTTTCACCGATTATGGATTGTTTTATTTTTCTATAAAAACGATATAATAATCAATCGATACTCCGTAGTATAATAATTACCGTTAAATAATAAGAGTCGGAGTACTCGCCCATATTCACATCAAATATTAATGTCAACCGTTCTTTTTTTTTTTTCTTTTTTTTTTTTTACAAAGCATTTCCCATACTAGTTGCTCGTACACTATCGTTGTAAATTATGTAACATTAAAAAAAAAAAAAATACCTACGTTGGTTTAATAAATTAATATAGACAATTATATTATAGTTTTTTCATATGATACGTCGAGGAGTAAACGTTACGCACACAATACAATTGCGGAGGACGCGGGAGACGAAAAAAAAAACAGAAATATTATCAAACGAACAAAAAAGAATAATAATAATAATGATACGAAAATGGCACTATACAAACGTGAGCATGTCTTGTTGACACCATAAAGTTAAGTATATGGCCGTAAAAAATGCTTATAATACTTGTCGTAAAATGATTAGAGTACCTGAATCTAAACGAACGAAAAATTTACTTTTATACGCGAACGCCTTTACTATAACATAAGGAGGGTTCTTAATTTATTATTTACAGTTTATTCGATCGTAAATTCGTTATAAGATCGATGTAAACCAATTTAAAAACAACTCTATTACTACCTATATACAAGCTAAATTATTATACATATTTATAGGTACCGAAATAAGATATCGACATCACGCCTCGAAATAAATACAATTTAGTTTTCGAGAATTTCTTATACGGTTTTAAAATGTGTTTTTCGAAAATAACGAATCATTAATAATTGTTTAAATATTGTACACCTTGAGTAGGGCTCAGAATATTATTAAAACTGACTAGTTTATTCAACGCGAATTAAATTTAAACAATCTAAACGATATTGTACGTATACATATTTTGCCCAGGTTCACAGAGTGTTTTAAACACTTATTTAAAGCGTTTATTAGTAAGGTTGGGCAAGTTTTAGTTTTTGAAATCTAGTCAAGAAATAAATTTTTCGAGTCAAGACGACTAATTGAGGAAAATCGAATAGGTACTTGAATAATGTCGAGTACTCAACCAACTCTATTTTATAGTCCTATCGACAAAAACTGTCTATATTTCAAAGATCCCATTATTCCTTTAAATATTCTTTTACTAACGTAGGTAGGCGTAATAAACATAAAATTTTACATTGTACAATTTCAAAATATAGAAGTAAGCATACTTTTCAGTTCAATAGAAGTAATTAAAATATTAATATCATAAGGTACCAATATTTCGCCCTTCAGATGCAAAAAATATGAATGTTTCTAATTTTTCATGAGAAATAGTTGACCTAAGTCTTATTTTTTTTATAGTTTCAAGTCAAGAAAAACTTCTTTCAAAATTTATTCGAGAAAAGCTAAACTTATTATCACTGAATATGTACAAAATATTATAATTTGGTATAAGTAAATAAATCCACACAAAATCTACTGACTACGTTAATCAGATAATTTATAGATTACATTATCAACAGATGCTATAAACAGATTTTTCAACATTTTTTTCATAATTTTGAGTGAATTTCATCAACTGATGTATCATGGGACTAAGTGACATTTTTATAGATTAAATGTCAATACTATAAAGTTTCAGCCAATGGCGCAATCAACTCATAAATATTGGGGGAGAGCTTAAGCCCCGCTATAATATTAAATAGGGGATCTGTCAACACATCTAAATTCATATTAATAATTTTGTTTCCTCCATTGACTATTGCTCGTTTGATTAACAAACAAGGCTTAGTAATCAAATTTGATTATTTAATGGACATCATTTATACAAAAATTAAATTTATCAATACAAATGCAAAATGACCATAAACCATTGACCATTAAAATGTTCAAGGCAAAATGACAAAATTCGATATAAATATATATAAAAAAAATCAGATTTGGGCTAAAACCGTTTCTCGGCGCGAAAGAGATAGCCCTAAGTTGTTAAAAAAATATTTAATATAAATTATCAGAAAATAAAAACATTCAATAAATTGACACAACGGAATTGGCTCATTCCTTGTTTTCGGTGATCCATTTCTATGCAAGCTACAGTCAATAGTGAACTCAACGAACCAAAAAGTTAGAGAATAATATATTTGATCCAGGCTATTATCGCAACAATATTATCTTTTATTGTTATATCGGCTTTTATAGACATTTTACCATTTTCATCGGTATAAAACAATGTTCTGTATTATAATATATACACGCAAACGTGTGCATTTTTGTTGCAAGATGTTAAAAAAAAAATATATATAATATACGTTGGATACCAAATTATTGAATAATATATTTCAAACTCGTATACCGTGTGTGATGTTATATCATATTATAAATACCGGGACGAAACTACTATTATTATTTAACCCTTTGCGACGTACCCTCCGTCGTGTCAATCCATTAATCATCGCGTGGTCGTCAAAAGCTTTTTGGAATTTCATCTCGACTTTTATAATCCATTGAACAATATTTTTTTTTTCAAATCGATTCTCAACACTCCGCTAAATATACATAACACAAGACGAACGCTCTTAAACGAAATTGATTTGTTATTCTATATTAAAAAAAAAATATATGTATATCCATTATTATTCTTAATTAACCTTTGTTTTTAACAACAAAAACAAAGGAAGTACCTGTGTGAAATGAAAAATGAACCGGCGGCGGCGTCTGACAATATTTTTTTATTAATTGTTATTATAATTGTAATCGTTGTTTTGTATTATTTTGTTGTTATGTTTTCAGTTAGTAATTTGCTCGCGGTAATTGTATTTTTTAGCATATACGACGGCGGTAAATTATTGTTTTTTTTTTTTTTTTTTCCGTAAAAACGGATTAATTTAATTACCGGACTATTAATGACGATCAAAAATGTTTTTTTTTTTATTATTTTTAAATTAGAAAATAATCCTATTATAATTATGCTTGTCGGTGATATTTTAATAACATGTGATTCGATTTTTGCTAGACGAATTTTCTAGATTTATCATTAATCATATAAGTAAAACGAAAAGGGTTGCGGTTTCAGAAAAATGAGCTCTTAATTAAAGCCAAAATCTAGTCCGGTGTTTCAACCTACACACCAGTGTTAAAAGCTCGTTTCGAAGAACGCGGAAATCGTCAAAGATGTCTACCACGGACAATTATTGTTTGATGTTATCTGGATAAACTAAAAATTTATATTTTCTAAGGACCGAATTTATGATTTGTGATTAACGCATCATGATAATAATCAGGTCAAAAGGTGTCTGCATGTAAGGACTCCTTGTCGCTGGAATTGAAAATAAAGGACTGTTACCAGTTTTACTCATTGAAAGCGGCCGTTAGGGTACGAACAAACCCACGATTATTATTAATACATAGTATATTATAATCTGTCAAACTACAGATTTTGTACGAGTCTTCTAGTTAAAATTCAACGTTTCCCTTGTTATAATTGATAATTTAATAAAATCAATCATACAATTACTAGGACTCGGGATAATGGGTAAGAGGTAGCCTTTAAATTGCAGACGTCGTATATTTCTACATGGGTAAAATTCAACAGTTCCTTTATGTCAACTGCTAATTTAATCAATTCGATCATAAAAGTATTAGCACCTAAACTCATCGGTAACTACTTATAATCTAATGGCGAACGAATACGCGTAGAGTTAATATATTTACGGAAAAATTGTACAATTTTATGAATATTTATGTATATTATAATAGTGACAATTGTGAATAAAGTATACATTTTAATATTAAAGATCATAAACAAAAGTTAACATTTAACAGAATATAAGAATAACTGGACTTATGTATACAATAACCATATCCATATCTAATATATAAATGTACAGATTACAGACATAAACAATAAAATACTAATTTTTACAAATAGTAGGAATATAATTTACTTAAACAGATTATGGTTATCAAGATGGTTACAATGAGACATTTAAATATTGATTGGGTGGTTTAATATGTAGTTTTGGGAAACCGGATGACTATAAAATAAATGATTATTTCGAGTGTTATAGTTAGATACTTTTAAATATTTTATCAGACTTAGTAAGAAAGAATCATTATTTTCATTATTTAGTAGTTTAGAGAAAAAGTAGTTATAATAAGAAATTCTACGTGCTTTTAATGAATCCATTTTAAGGATTAAAATATTACATTATGTCAATACCTGGAATTATTATAATATTGTGTATAAAAATGATCAACAAAATATACATAACAAACCTATAAGGGCATGTTGTATAGATTACATTAGTATAAACTGACATCGTGCGGTCGTTATATTTTACATGTTTTTTTTTTTTTACCCAATTTAATTGGATATATTCCTTTATATAGGTGCCTACGTAGGTTAGTTAATGAACACGAAATACGCATATTTTACCGTTAAATAAATAATTCGAATTTTCTCGCAAAGTAGTCATGAATTTAACTATACAATAATATTATTATTATTATATTAAATAATTGTGTCGTTTTGTATAATTTACATCGACGTAATCCGAGAAGAAGAGTGAGACGGTAATAAATAATAATAATATTACAAAGTTAACATTTACATATTTTCGTATAGTGGCGAAAAAAAAAAAATGAAAAGAAGAAGAAAAAATGAAATAAAATCAAATCAGAATGTCCAATTAATAAGGGTAGCCGAGTACGAAAAATAATGGTTTTCGTAAGTATTAAGTTTAAGCGAGCGTACAAAAAAAAAAAAAATACAAAATTTAAAGTGAAATATTTTATGTTGTAATAGTGAGTAGTAAATATTATATAATCCACTCGGAAGTTACATACAATTATTCTAAATGGTCCGGCCAGGAATTTATACAACTACAACGAAATACGGTAAGCAGGTACCTACGTGCTTTGTTTTAAGTAGAAGTAATTGAGAACACTGAGGCTTATACAATTTTAGGAAATAGTAAATAATAAATAACATTTAAAAGATGTACCCATATAAGTGCATTTTTTTCACGTAGATTTATAATATAAATAATTCCGTACATAGTGATACCAGATAGTACAGTATGTTAATCGAGTTAAAAGAAAATTGTACCAAATTGACGGTATTGTTTTTTTACGAATTATTATCCATGTGAGAAATACGCGGGCGTTTCTACGATGAAATCTTTTTCGTATAAATAATTTTTCCACTAAAAATCTTCTTCTCATCATCAATATAAGTCAGAGATGCAACAAGGGTGGAGGCAAAGAAGCAAGTACTCCAGGCGGCAAGAGCAGCAAACTTAAGTGTGGCCAAAAATAATTTGATAATATCGTTTGTAATACAATACAAATAAAATATTTAGTTGAATAAATATTAATTATTTTAGTTTACGAATTTACGATGTCACTTGTCGGAATATCTAAAATCGTAATGAAATATAATATTAGGACTATTAGGTATTTATTAGGAGAGAACGCTCTTGTAGTCGTGGTCTTGTAGACCTTGTTTTCGTAATACCAATGGCCATAGGCCCTCATAGATACAATTTTAGGGAGGATTAAAATAAAAAAAGATATCTTAGGATAATGGAGATGGGTGTAGACAAGGTTATAGGTAACTTAATGTAAATCTGTAAGCAATGATAAAACATTGCTAACGAAAAAACGATTCTGAGCGTAGTTCATTTAGTAGTGATGTTTTTTCAACAATATATAATTAAATTAAAATACATGATGCCTAATTAAATAGGCATCATGCATTTTCTTTAATGATATTTGTTTAATATTATAGTAATTTTCCCGTTTTTCCCAGTTTTTCACATTCGCTGAAAAAACTGTTTGAGAAATCGAAAAATGACATAAAATAACTCTCCAGTCAGATTTCCCTTTAGAAAAAGTTCTATCATTATACATCGGAGTAAAATTGCTGGTAGAAAGTTGTAAACATAAAAAAAAAATCGTACCATTTTTTTTACCAATGCCTACATTTCGTTTATATTTTTTTTCTGACATTTTTCCCGGTTTTTCTCAGATATGAAAGGTTCTTGAAAAGTTGAAAAATGACCTCTCTAAATTACCATTGAGATAAAATTTTCTTTCAGAAAAAAAGCTACACTTGATACATCGGAGCAAGATTTCTGATAGAAAAATTTTCACAACAAATCGAAGGGTTTTTGCATTTAAAATAGTCCGAGGGAGCGATGGCTTGGGTCTCCAGGTACATCCAAAATACATTTATTTTTTCTTGTTTAGGTTAAAGGGAACAAAAATGCTAACAATTTTGTTCACAGTGGTTTTAACTCGGAAATCTAGGATTTTTAACCTAGGATATAATAGGCATTAAAAACCATAAAATCATGACAAATATGCTTTAAGAAGAGCAAATAGAGTTATTTAACATAACACATAATATTCGCATAATACGCTATAATTTCGAAACATAATCAGTACGCTATTTCTGACTTCACCATCATTGTTAAATCAGCAATATGCATATGTTTATCACGTCTAGAAAAGTCAAATATAAGTTTTCTGTCCAAATTTCAAGTCTCTATGAATAATTTTAACTGAATTACAAAATTGAAAAATAATAAAAACATAATTATAAATATGCGTGTTATATATATTTATATATGTGTGTGTGTGTGTGTGTGTGTGTGTGTGTGTGTATTTGATATAGTTAATTGAAAAACATTTTAATTAGTATAGGAAAAAATTAGAAAATCAAATAATCTAAACCAGGGGTGGAAAACCTATGGCACGCGTGACAAAAATGGCACGTTGGTTAAATATTAATGGTACGCCATAAAAATATTTACTTAAAAAAAAAAAATATCATATTTCATGAAAGTATAGATGTAACATCATATGTACGTCTTTCAATAATGTCTAGTTTTTGTATTAATGGTGAATTTCGTGATTAATTTATTAGATTATCAACCATATTACCTAAAACTATAGATAGAAATATAGGTAAAATAGTTGAAAAATTTCATTGAATATTGGATTAGATTTAGGTATCTAAAATTGTATTAATAACTACTGATGATGCTCTTTTTAATTATAATAAATAATAACTCAGTATTTCAAAAACAGGTTTATAGATTTTAAAACATTTTAATATAATATTATGTTTCACAAATAACCCAATGTTTACCATCACGATGAAATAAATTTTAATTTTTTGAATGAATTTATATAGATTCATCTGAATTTGAGTTAGTTGATCTTCAGTCATGTAACACGTGGAATTAAAGTGAATTGATTTACAAAAAACTAATCAAAGAAATAAATATCAACTGTCTTTAAGAAACCATATGAAAAATGCAGATAATGAAATTCATAAATTCTGGAATTCACTTCAAATACATTTAACACCTACATTTAAAAATAATGGCTCATTTCATACTTTTAACTCTTTCTTGTAATTACCTTTATTAAAGTTTATTTTCTAAAATGAATTTTTTTAAAAAAAAAAAACAAAGAAACTAGTTTGATAAAACCATGTGCAGCTTGACTTTCACTTAAAATTACAAACTATACTCTAGATATCAAAACTTTATCTTTAAAAATATAATTAAACTAATAGTTAAATAATAGTTCATACTAAACGGTAATATAAAACTCAATTCTAAAATATAAAAGTCAACAAATAAACGCATAAAATGTGTATAATTATTGCTTACTTGTTTTCTTTTTAGTAAAAATACTTTTTTTTTCTTTCTGGAACGTGAGTATATATTTAAAAAAAATGGTTTCAAATATCGGTACTTGACTTAAAATAGGATAGCTACCACTAATCTAATCAAATTCAGTATCGGTAAATAAGAACTGCAAATTTCTTTGTATAAATCCAAACATTTTAATGACATCCTGAATGAAAGTATCTAATGTTTATGTTTATGTTTACTATTTCACGATGAAGACTCATCATACACTACCCATATAAAAATCTTCACCTGTGGTTGACCGAAGCTAAGTTTTTAATCTTCTTAAAGTACAGAACGATTTATTTTATTGTGCACGTTATCGAAGGCAGTGATATAAAAACATGAATTTTTTTGAAAAATCGCTGGATATTATTCGCAATGAGCTAATAAATCAACAAACGAAATTTAATCACAGTGGGAGTCAATTAAATTTATAAATATAGATGTACTATGAGTTTGAAATTATATTAATAAAGTTGCTATCTAAAAATGTATTTATATCTATTATAAAATACAGTACGGGTTAAATAATTGTTGATGTGTAACAAGATTAGATAGGTAAGCATATAGTTATTTTGTAAGTAAAATATAAAATTTGTTGGGTTATTAACTTAAAAAACTGTAAAAAATGGTGCATACTGAATTAGAGGCGTCATATTTATGTTTGCTCCCTATACATTGTCCTTTCATAATGTCCTGACATATGGACCGGTTTCTTACAGGAAATGTTGTCTATTTAGGGCACCGGGAGTATCGTTTTTTAATTTATCTTGTTTTTTATCTTAACAATGCGGGGTGAAATGGATAAAAAAAAAACCATTAAGAATATTTACTAAACACAAGTCATAAATTTCGTTTTGTTTAGTTTATTAGTTTTTCGGTGGAAAATAATCAGACTTGATATTTCATCAAATTATTTGAGTAAATTGAAGAGTTTTAGTTTTTTTTTTTTTAGTTTGATCTAGATAGTATTTTTTTTATCAAAATGCATATTTTACGTATATATGATCCATCACAAGTTCATTAGTATAAGGAATGACGGAAAAAATCATTTAAACTTGACAGTATTATTATTAAACTAATATTTAATAATCCCACGAAACTTGTACTATGTAATATACGAGTTATGTTTTTAATGAATTATTCTTGTTTGCACTGAATAAATGCATACTTGAAATGTATGATAATAAAATATAATATTTTGTTCGTACAATACAGTCGAGGTAGGTGCCACACGAAAATCGTAAAACATTTCTAAAAAGTTTCGAAAATCTATAACATAGACTCGATAGGTATATTTTGTATTATTTTTTCATTATACCCTACATACATTTATCAAAATCCACGGAGTGCAGTAAAAACTTCGTTATTTGAAATCTTAAAAGCTTTTAAATTTCCACGTCGAAAACACAAAATCAACGTGTTGTTTTCGAATATTGTGGTTTCTCAAACGAAACTTCGTTATTCGACTTATTAGCTCTGTATAACATTTAATATGTATATACGTAAAATATTTTACTTGACTTCAAAAAAGTTTTAATAAGTACCTAATATATATATAATTCATTTTTACATCCGTTCAAGACGACAACAAGCATTTAATGTTGTTGCAACAAAAATCATAGTTTTATACTCTCGTGCTACATTTGAAAATCAGAGTAAATTGTTCGGTAGAATAATTGTTAATCTACAGAAAAAAAAAAATTATTAAACTTCATTGTAAAAACAAAACTTTTTTCGTTTCATTCAGAATCTAAAATGTATCAATTGTGTAATCACCACGGAAAATGTGCTAAAATGTTTACGGGAAAATCGTATACCACGGGATAGCATCAAGAATAACTATAGGGTCGAACTTACGAATTTAAGAAACGTTAATGAGATAATTCAAGAGATTTTAATTCGTTAGCTATTATTGGTCAATCGTAAAATGTTTTTTAAATGAATTACTACCCAATATTTTATTAAATATTTACTTAGTTAACACGCATAATTGGTACAATTTCGTTGATAACACTTTTTAGTTAGTTTTAAACAAATACAATGATATTCTTCTTATTCTCTGGTAACTATAACTTTAAGACCTACATCAAATTTCCATCCTTCTTAACTAATCCATTGATTTTTATTCTTCGATCTGTTTTTAAATTGTCCCATATTATCTTTTTCTAGTGATATTCTTAGAGGATTTCCCTATACGGATTCTGCTCTAGCAACGATATATTGTTAGCTTTTTTTAGTAGCTCTGACTGCCATCAGTTCATCTTTTAATTTGCTCATAAATAAATATTTACGATACATAACAATTACCAGCAACATACTAAAATTGTATTATTATCACTTTGTTTTTTCAATTCAAGGTTAAATACATTTTAATAGTAAAACATACTTATATTTACCTATAATAATTGTTATCTATATAATTAATTAATTTTAATATTTAAAATACATTATTTGAAATTATATTTGTTTACAAGATAATTTAGTGAAATGGTTGACACCACACGGTGAATTATAAATGAAACACTTATAAAATGTCAAATTTTTTTCACTTAAAAAATATAATAGGATTATAATATTATGTTATAATAAAGTAAATGTATTATACTATTATTGATAGGGATAGAGTTTATTTCATCAACGAAATATATTATGACCTATATAATTGAGTATGCTTTGTTTCGGCGCACTTAAAAAATACCAACTAATTAAAAATTAAAAATAATGGGTTTACTACTCTAAATAAGAAATTTAATATTTTTACATTAATATTTTAGATATTAGATTAGATAACATATAAAAAAAAAAGATAAGGTATAGGTATTTCATTTACACATCATTTTTTTTTTTCAAACTTGATACCACTTTTTATTAAAAAAATGTAAAAAAATAATAATAATTATTATTATAAATCGTTCGACATTTAATGAATTCATTTTAGGATTACTCGGTTGGACTTACCACTGAAATATACGAATTTTTTTACGTATTCAACTATCTAGTATTTATATTACACAAAACGTGCACTTGATGAGATACGGAAATCGTGAGTTTATGCTAGAAACGAAACGGTTTCAGTAGAAATACGTGAGTGGCGAGTAAACGACCCGCACTTATTATATGAAATGATGACGGTATGGCCGGAAGTAAAAACTATAAAGATCAAAATAATAGCTGAATTGTATCAATGGTCTAAACACGTGGTAGAATAATATTGGGTTGAGAGCGAAATAATTTTACCTTAAACTGCGGTTCATGACGTATTATTTAGAGATAATTTATATGTAGACTCGAAAATGGATTTTCATATTCTCGATATTTTATGGATTACCATAAAATCCCTACCGTTATTACAATTTTTTCTATAATTTCGTTATCGACCATTAAATAAGAATTATTTACATTGTTGGTTTTGGATTTTGAGCGACGCGATGGGTTTTACTAAGGTGGATATTTTTTATTTCAACACCAGAAGTATTCCGTTTACTTTTCTTATTAGTTGGAGATAAATATACGGAAATACTTTTGGAATAAATAGGTCCTGTTAATTTTGATTTTGTATTTTTGTTGTCATTTGATTTCAAATAATCATAGATAATTGTTAGTTTCACAGAAAATTTATACTATTCTTTCTTATGCGAGGTAAAATTGTTATTTTATATTATTTAGAAATTTAGGAACAATTAATTAGAGATTTTTTGGTTTTATGAAGATAACATTTTTTTGAGGCTCATTCAAAATATTTTGAAAACTAAACAATAGGTTCATCTTAAATTGTGCTTAATGCTCAAAACGTTGAGCTTTATGCACCGAATTTTTTTAAAATGTTTAATATGTTAATTTTTAGTGAAAATTGTCAAAATCGAGTCATTTTCAAAACGTATTATTTGACCGAACTTCGCTCAGTTTTCCATTTGCAATTATTTATCGTTAGGCTATAAATTAAATTACCAATTCTATATATTGTACATTTTCAACTCCACCTCTTAAGCCCAGAAGTCTGTACCCAATACCCATGAGTAGTATTTTGTAAGAGAAACGTACTCAATATGTTATACAAAATAATTGAAATGAGCTGGTTCTTTTTTTTTTTACACAGTTAAAAATTTAGTATTTGGATTTAGAGAAAAACTTATAGACATCGCAGATTGTTCTTTTGTTTCAAGATTTACAATCGCTATTACGCCCATCATGCACTTAAAAATCCGTCGAAAAGAAATGGAATAATACCTTTTATTTTAAACGTATTAGATAATAATAAAAATAAAAAAAAAACATTCATTATAATGAAAATGTATTCTCCGAACGAACCGATAACTTATTTAATGCAACAATTCACTTAATAGTATAATAGCTATAAAATACTTGTCGAATAGGTAGTTTTATTTTATTTTTTATTTTTTGTATATTACTTTCCTGCATAATAATACACGGATGTTTAATAATATACAAAAAATAAATGCCAAACATAATATTTCCTGAAAATCTTGACGTGAGTAGCACTGGTAAGTGTTTATCATCATTGGATTCGGAGTGCTCGACGCGTCGTGACGGTTGAGGTAAAATACTCTGTCGTCGATTTACTATCTCTTAAGACGTCGTGATAAAAAATAAAATTTACAAATACTAAGACTATAATGCGTGAAAAGTGCCGCGGAAATTTCGGTCTCAAAGCGATTCTATAATAGTTGCAGCGGCTTGCCATATGAGGCCATTGATGCGCATTTGTTTATATAGAAAATATTATTATTACAATCAAAAACGACTGTGAGTAGCAGATTTCCATCACTAAAGTAAAATTTTCTCTCAGCACACTTGTTGACATAATAATATTTTATTTTGTAAGTTTGTATATAATAATTCATCTAATACAGTTGTTTTTTTAGAATTCTAATACTATTTTTAATTTTGATTCAATTTTTTAAATTAAAAATCACTCATTGGCCACGTCTATTACTCTTATTGTATGGGTATAATATATATCCTATTATTACCTTCCGGTAACAAGTAATCGAATACAAAAAGGTTTATTGAAAAAAGTAAAGTTGTTTCCGGAATTTATGTAAACATACTAATTAATGATGGAAAAGGGGATTAGAAGTTGAAACCTTTTAAAGGCACACTCATAACAATTATTACATTTATGTAAACACATTTTAATACATTTATTACTTTGGTAATTCTATAGGAGTTTTTTATTTTGTTATCACCTAAGTACAAGAGTTATTGGTATGCCGGAGAATGGAATTGACGGAATTCATAAACAGAGAAAATGAAGTACTTTTAGAGAAGCAAGATGTGGGGAATGATGATTTTATAAAGAAATATAATACATATGTATATATATATATATATAAATAAAATTCCAGGATCATGGGTGTGTTTTTTTTTTTTTTTTTTTTTAAATCGTTGAATATTTTTAAAGAACATACAATATCAAATAAAAGTTCATTAAAAAGCTAATATTAAATATGATTAACTGGTAAACGGTCAGATCAAAATAATGAATAGAAATTATTACAATGCGATAAACTTATCCAACTCATCAAACTAATGTTGAAAGAAAAGTTGGAGCTTAAAATTGTGAAAAATATATAAACTCTAGATCTAAAATCATAAACACTAACACACACACACACACACACATAGAAAACAAACGGACATTTTTCGTATGATGGGTGGGCCACTGTTGTACGTCAGAAAATGGGAAGGTAAAGGAGAAATTTAATGTATATCAATATTCAACGATTAATCATCAATAACAAAAAACGATTTTGAGTGGAGTTCGATTTTACATGTTTTGAAAGACTGTAATATTAACGATTTGATAATAGTACATTTCGTAAATTTTCTCGTTTTTCCTACGTTTTTACCAGGTTTTTCTCATTTATTATAAAAACAATAAGAAAATCAAAAATTAACTTGCTTAATGTACCTCCCTATTCAAATTTTCTTTCATAAAAAGGGTTACAATTGGAAATAAAAGCACAAATTCTGGAAAAAAAAAATGAACACCATTATAAAACCAATACATTCCACGATCCGATCAGAATCTAAAATCTTATTTAGTAAAAATAATTAAACAAGATATTAATCTTTTTGAGATAGCATCGAAATTAATTTATAGAGAGATTTGGAAAAGAAACGTTAGATTCTTTGCTGATTATTCATTTATATTTTTAAAATATCAAGTTATAGAGTTATAAGACATTTAAATTAAAATTAAACTATTCTTTTATCTTGTTTACATATTCATTTTCATGATATTATAACATACTTTTTATATTTTTTATTTGTAATCGATTTTATTAATATTATATTGAATTTTGTTTAAAATATATATATATATATATATATATCATAAAAAAAATCAATCATCAAAATGTTTTTTTTTTTTTTTTTTTATTTAAATCATAAATTTTAAATTTCAAAGTATTCAATCGTGGATATTGTGTTGTCTATTTAGGTATATTAAGCTAAACATGCGTAATAAAATAACTTCCTCCCACTCCTTTTGAAATTTTCAAAAAATATCAGACACTATAATAATTACAACGGTTTTTGGTAAATATTTCTGAAATATATTAAGTCAGTGTGCCTATTTATATTTTATTGTATATAGGCCAAGGGCAAAACGAATAGCTGCAGCGGCAATGTTCGAGACGCTACGGAATACGAAAACGTTTTGATTATCGTTTAGCGTACAAAGTCTCGGGGGCCGGCAAGACATAAGTCATTATTTCGCCGGGACGTACAAACACAAGTCATTTTCCGTATACATTTATATATATATATATATATACATATACATATATTGTCATAGGATTGTATTTATATATATATATAGATATATACATACACACACACCTAGTGTTTTGTACACCGGAAATGGCTGAACCGCCAACGGCTGCTGCGGGAATGGAAATCCGACGGAATTGCCGTGTTACGCGGGCCAGGTGAATAAAATCTCCGATCTCGGGCTCCGAATCAAACGGATCTCAGTCGCATTTTTATTGTTCTAACATGTTTTCTATATTTATATATGTTTATATATATATATATATATGCATATATCAAACGCGGCCAACAATAAAACGAACATACCGTAATTGTAATAATAATATTGTGTTGTTTCGCGTGGTATTGTTTAATTGCTTACTACATTAATTAATAATTCCGTATTGTACACATATAGGAATTATCTTTTATTAGATTTCATCGATTTCCGTATTGGGGTTCTCAAGAATTTCTATTGAGAGGCAGGGAAGGGATGTACAAAATTATTTACAAAGTGAGCCGCATACCCCATACCTATAACAATAATCGAATATACATTCTATCTCAATACGTATTATTAATACATTTAGAAAATAGGATCCGTTTACTTGATTTTCGAGTCAAGGTATTAAGGATTTCTTGAGACTAACTGATTAACAATGTTTACCTGCCGAGACGGTTCTATAAATTGCATAAAATCAGGAAAAATAATATCATGAAATTCAAATTCAATTCAATTACATTGAGTTCTTTAGACTTTTGATACAAAAAAAAAAAAAAATTTAAAAACCAGCTTCGAAATATTATCACGTAATCATCGCGGTTATATGAGTAGATTATATTTAACATAATATTGTGGTATACCGTCACAGAATAGATGAAATTTCTTCCCATTTGTTTAAAAAAATGAAATCCCGGTTTATTGTAATATAATTAGATTCTTCTTGTTTAGATTTACTAATGCCAAGTGAAGCAAACTTGTTTACCATTTAAAATAGTTTTTTTATAGCGGTCAAATTTGAAAGACTCAAGAGATACCCATCTTTTTTCAAAATAGACAAAGTTTTGTCCAAGGTTTTGATCAAGTTGCATTTATTTAATATCAATTATAACGAGTCGAAAATTATTTATCAATTACCACTAAATAATATCATTATGCACGATGTTTTTATTATACTAGTAATAATAATAATAGTATAATAATACCTGATTCTGGCACTAAAAGAACAAAAATGCTATGAAAAGGGCATCTTAAATGAGGTTGTAACTCCACCTTAATATGTACATACTTTTCGTCGAATTCCCCTTCTAAAAATAGACTATACTTCTACTGTATTTTGAAAATACAAATAAAATGTATTTATCTTTATTCAAATACTTTAAACACTGCTATATATCAGTTTGCTATGAATCAAACGAGTTCAAACGCGGGAATTGCAGTTGTTATATTATATATGCTAATAGAAGTGTTAAAAAAGTTGGATTTAATTTAAATATGAATTTCACCATATTGTGGCAAGAGTAAGTTGAGGTTGTTTAGCTTTGAACACCCATAAATTCCCTTAAGATGAAGCCAGAGGGAATCAATTTGTATACATCCGCGGATTTAGTATTGGATAGGTTATCAGAGTGGCACGGTGTCAAACATACCAAAAAATAAAAATGTGATTTTATGTGGATACACATTTTTAAATTCTTATCAGCGTTTTAATTTTAAATGTACATTGAATTTCGATACAACACTAATAATATTAATTTATTTTGTAGTTAAAAGTTATTAGTAAAATGTTTAATTTGAACTTATCAAAAAACGTAATAAATCTTAACTTAACTTAAATTAACTTAACTCAGAACCGTGTTTCGTTTGAAAATAAAATTACCTAGTTAACTTATATTCTTATACAATTTATGTAACCTATATATTTTACCTTTCCAACTTCTTATCCACAACAGTGGCCTACTTATTAACATTTTGCTGTACGATGAACGAAAATGCGAAAACGATGAACAAAACACCCACCATGGATTGAATATTTTGATTATTAAAATTGTTATAATTATATTCGTTTAATACTTTCCTTATAAAAACTATACAATTAGAGGTGCTAAAAATGTTCAAATATACTGAGAAAAGTATATTTAAAATATTACAGGCAAAATCAGGTGACTAGAAAAATACCTGAGTTACCCGAGTATTTCTAGGTTTTCCCAACTTATTGGAACAGTATTTTCATCTTTTTTTCTTTTAGTTTTATAGATCATTAAGGCCCATAGTTGCAAATAAATATTTTCCATCTCTCTCTGTTCTGTGCTATTTTATTAAAATTATTTATTCCCAGTTTTTTCCTAACCTAACCTAATCTTTCTTTCCTGTTCCTTCTTATTTTTATCGTTCCACCACTGCTTCGATTTTCCACACAGGCCTCATTTCCAGAGTTGTCCAGTTTATTACATCATTTACGATTGATGTAGCCCATATAACAGGACGCAACCAACCAGTGGTGGATTTAAAAATTTTTCTGAAAGGGATCTTGAAAAATTATAATGTATATATCTATTAATATATGATTATTTTTTAACGAAATAATATGTAAATAGTTTCGGTATCTGGAGAGGGAATAAACCCCCTGTGTATGCCCTCTCGTAAATCCACTACTGCATAGTCTCAATTATACATTATCTTTAAGTCTATATTTGCATATACTCAAGCAGTACACCTATTAAAAAAAATAATTTCTGTACTATTTGTTAAAAACCTCAGCAAAAATGATTTAACAATTTAATCCCACCAGGGTTTTTCTTAAATATAGACGAACTTGTATTCCATAATATTAAAATTATGCTTTGTTCGGTATTATAATATTATAAGGACCGTAAGTTCACGTTCAGATTTTTAAAATTTAAAACGCAGTCGGAATAATGTTATTCCCATGACTACATACTAAATATGATTACATTATTTATTGTATACCTGTGTATTCACGCAGGGTTTTACCTGTGTTTTTCATTGTCAATAACTTTTTAACTACATAGTGTTTTAATTATCTGATGTTACACAAAAATACATTAACTATTGTAAATATGTAATTTTCTACAGAAAAAATAAATCGTAATATTTTACTTATGTATTATATATAAGAGTATATATATATTATATATTATGTACATTTTCCCATTTTTCCTACATTTTTTATATTTTGGTTTTTTATATTTGGTGAGAACACTCTTCAGAAAATCGAAAATGATCACCCTAAAGTATCTCTTAAGTCTGATTTCCTTTCAGGAAAAGTGCTATCACTAGAGCAAGATAAAACTCGAGCACTAGCCGGTCATAAACATTCGAATATATAGACGATTGAGTTTTGATGTGGTAAACAATGTTATAAACACAATTTAAAATATCTGGACAAAAATAATGATCAAATAAAAAATAGAAATGGATGCTTAAATAATTATCTTAATACAAAATATTAATAATCATCGACGATTTATTTAATCCATTTATCATAGTCCATAAAAAAAAATTATTTATTTGCACTGCTAACCTAAAGTAACATTGAATCATTGCTAAAAGTGTATACTAGATAAGTTAACAATGTATTTAAATTTTCAATAGTTTGTACAAATGATGTAACTTGATAATTATTTTACAAATCATAGATTGTAGTTGTCTTTCAACCCAATGTTTCCTATGACAATTTACTTCTCTCCCTCATTTTTTTACTCGTGGAAAAGTAAAACTGTGATTGTGACACCGTAAGAGTGATAACGATATTCCGTGGGGTTACAGCGAATATATATAAAATATAATAAGTATAGAGTCGGAAAACTAACCGAATCGATTTTCAAATGCTCGCTGCAGTTGTATATACGGCCAGGATCCGACTTTTCGGCCGGTGACCACTGGACAAACATATGGCATTTGGCGGAAAATAAATAACTACCTGTCGGGAACGATGCGCGTTTCCATTTCGTACATCGCAGTGGCGGCTGGCGGACATTTTAGCGAGACAAGATATATTATGGAAGAAAAAACTCACTCTTAGGCGAATCGTATAATATAGGCTATAGGCTAGCGGTGGAATTATACCGAAGAAACATTCATCAATTTTAAGGGCTGCCAAGTTGTGTATATATTCATTGAAGCTTTCCACACCACAAAAACGTATAGTAATGCGCGCACGTGCTGTGGCCTTGAATCGATATTCGAATAAACGAATTACAAATAAAATATAATTTAAAATTCACACCGAGAGTGGATCACTGCGTAGTACACCAGTGTGAAAAGTCGATAAGGCATAGAACAATACGGGGTAATATTTCGTAATTTGTATGTATACTGCCCGAAGCGGTGATATGCAATATTATCGTATTCGAAAAACGATTATGAGTGGAGTTATCGTATTTTGGTTCCCACCCGGTGTTGTAATTTAGTGAACATAGAAATAAACGTAGGGAAATTCGATAAGAAATCAAGTGTTCTATAGTCCAATTACGTTCTACGCTTCTTGATAAATCCTCGTTAAATAAACAATTAATTTCCATCTTTGACAACTTTTTATTTATTCATTTATTTTTTATAAAACTCAAAAATTAGTATTGAATTATTTCAGTAGTAAATACTTTATTAGTTATTAAATATTGTATTTAATATGTGAGCAATGCAATTGTCACTGGATGCCAATGGATATAATCTACGTAATTAAACTTGACGTACATACTCTTTTGTAATTATCATACTGTCACATATGATATCATAAAATCATATGACGAAAATTACAATTTGTTTTACCTATATTAGGTATATAACCTAAATAAATACATATAAGATTCTGAATGGAGAGAAAAATATGTTGTTTTTTTCTGTGGAGAACTTTTTTACCAGAATTTTAAGTGTAGCAATTTTTCTGAAACGAAATTTTTTTGATACTTTATGGAGGTCATTTTTTGATTTTCCCAGAATATACCATAATAAATGTAAAAAAACTAGTAAAACGTAGGAAAAACGGGAAAATGTATTATATACATAATCGTAAATACGGTTTTTCAAAACATGTGTTACCGAATTTCGCTCAGAATCTGTTTCATTAGCAATGATTAATCGTTGCGTACAGATAAACATTAAATTTCCCCTCTACCTTCCCAAATATTTACCTAAAACAATAGCCCATCCATTGCGCGAAGGATGTCGGTTTTTTTTATGCTATTGCCTGTATATATTATCAACATTTTCTGTTCAATAATGTACCACCACACTTAAAATTTGGTGGAAGTGCTACATGTTAACAGGCCAATTTACGTCATTGCAGAGTGTATCGTATGACGTACGGATTCTGTTCGAACAACGGTATATTGTGTACTTGTTCATTTTTAGTTTTTTTTTTCTATTTCAGTTAACAAAAAAAACACTATTAGTGATCAAAAAAATATGTCACCTGTAAAGACACAATCCCGTGAATGTTCTCCGATTGGAAATCGGGTCTTCTAGCCAGATGAAAAAAAAAAACACACACGCACAAGTCATATTGTAAAACAATCCATATAGTTTGCTCACTCAGAATACGATTAAAGTATGTTCTTCGTACATTTAGTATTATTATTATTATTATTATTATTATAGTTATAATACGATTCCGTATGTCACTATTATGGACGTTTTTCTTTATTACGATTGCGTACGTTTTACCTGTCCAAATTTTATGTAACGTTAAAAATAAAATCCATATCAACCTGTTAACTGGTGAGTATAAACACGAACCGAACACAGTTCAAAAAAATGAACGACAGATAGTTCGCGAAAATCGCAAAGGAAAAGCCAACGATGCATTGCCAACTCATTTATTCGGAAATTATTCGAAATGAATTAATAACAAATGAATGTAAAGAACTCGTACATAGTGATATTTTAACTGTCAAAAAAGCGATGTTTTTAAATGGCGGAAACATTTTCCTCTATATCTGAAATTATTTGATGAAGCAATAGATCAGGTTTAGCAAATGCAAACTGACAACAAAAATTTTTTACAAATTTATACGATTCATGGTTTTTAAACAAATTTTTATTTTATGTACCAGTTGTTTATGTATTTTTGAAAGATAAATTTGAATAAACATATTTCAAAATGTGGCAATTTGAAAAAGAATTATACTTGAAATACACGGGTCAGACATTATTTTGTCTTTTCACAAATTACATATTAATTTTGAAATAGGGAGCATAATGCTGTGGAGTTAGTTTTTTCAAACGTACGACTTATTGGATATCGGTTTCATTTAAATTAAGTATAGTGGCATTGTGTAAGTATTTTAAAACTTAATATATTATACATATATTAACGGTATATTAATTTGACATGTTAAAATGATTTATATTGATAAATGCAAATAGAAAATTGAGATAAGCGTATTCGGATGACATCAGTGACTTGGGCAAATGGTTAAAATCATTTTTTAGTCTACCATTTCTTCCCTAACAAAAAGTTGAAGAAAGTTCTACCCAACTAGCAAGTGATTGTCCAGATGAAGATGGATTTCTGTTTTCCGACTACGTGTTAAAAAATTATATACAAATCAATTGCCCATTTCCAACAGAAATTTGGGCTGAAGAACCTTCAATAAACAAAAGGTAACTTTTTACTTAATCTCACTGCCGCACAATTTATGATTTGTACACACTTTCAGGCCACGATATATATATATATATTTTTTGTAATGGTTAATGAGAAATTAACTTCGCTCTGAATCGTTATTCGTTAGCAATGGTTTAATTGTTGCTTACAGCTATAAATTAAATACCTCCATGTATCCTACTTTCCAAAACTCCCACTCACAACTTTTGCACACCCGCCTCCAGTTCTTTTTGATTTTGTTTTTTTCTTTAATGACATTTTAAAACTCATTAAATATAATTTAAATTTAGATTTCAGAACAACAAATGGGCTAGAAAGATTTTACCAATCCTTTAACAAACATTTGTTTAGTGCAAATCCACCAATATATTTTGTTTTGGAAGTACTAAGAGAAATGCAGGCTGAAACAAATATTAAAATGGTGTTCATTGTCAAAAATATAAATAATCCTACCAATGTTAATTATATTAAAAAAAAAAAATCGTGTGATCATATTATATGAAGAATTCAAAATAAATCTTAATATACTACACTACTTATCAGGGTCTGGTTTCCAAGGCTTTAATTAATAATTTTTTTTTTTTTATGTATTTTATTTTTTACTGACTATATTATGCAAATTAATATATTCAATTATTATATACATAATATTACTTATTCTATACTTTTAATTATTTGTGTTTTTAATTATATATTATATTATAAACTAAATGGTTTAGCACGATTTTATAGTGCTCTGTGGAACAAAAAACTTGTTTAAGTCGTTGTGAAACCCAGCTTCGTCCACGCTGGCCACGTTACACTCATTTTCGTACGGAATCGTATTAACTTAAGGTAACTTAACTTCAGGTCGTAAAAATGAACCTTTTTGTCAAATGTATGAAATAGTATTGCAAATAGGTACAAACGTACGGGAATCGTACATCTACAATTAGTATTTTACGGGTCATGTGCATATGATACACTATCAATCTTGTATTTATGTAGGACAGCTGTGAATGCCTTTGATCGAAATAATACCTATGGGTTTCTATTATAATATATAAGCATAGGTGTGTGATGGTGTATAGTGTATACGTATATGTATAAGTAAGGCGACGACTTTAAGTCACAGTGGCTTTTCTACCGTTCATGTCCGTGAATAATAATAAAAAAAAATAATAATAAAAAACCAGCCTCAAAGGTATTTCGTCATTTCTCGTATGCGCAAACCGTATACCTACCTAAGAGACGAGTGCTCGTGCGTGTGTGGAAACGACAGAGGAACACTGCCCTCGAGCGGTAGATAGGTATATGATAATAATAATAATAAAAAAATATATCTATCTCAACTCTAATACTGTTTTTGTTTTATTCGCTAGAGAAAACTCAAGCACACACACACACATCTCTTCGCATCGCTTGCATTGTGTTTGAAGTAGAATGTCGACGAGAATAATATATTTATTTTCATATTGTTAACATAATTTTCAAAAATGTTATCGGTTCCATGTATGGTAATTTTTTTCTTGTGCTGGGTTATATAAACGACCGACAACCATAACTATATGGTTACCATGGTTCCAAAATGTAATAATTTTAATTTAAAAATTATCCGGTATTATGTTATTTATTATATACGAGTACATCAATTTTTAACCACAAACAAAAATTACGAAATCCTGAAAGCCCGTTTAAGTCTGATGAATATTACAAACAGTTATTTTATTGAGCTTTATTGAACTGAAAGCACAGTATACTTTTTAGTTTTTTATCGTTTTGTCTAAACATACTAATATTTTTAAGCTTTGATTGTATCATTAAACATTTTTTATCGGGTTTATAATACGGAAATAAATTTACTTAAATAATTAGCACGATACACGAAAGTATGATAAAACAATCTCTGTTTATAATCGTAATATTTACCGAATTATCATCATTAAATGTATACATAGAACTACTACTACGATAAATTATATGCAACAGTGCGTAACTTTATGGAAACAATAAAGTTATTTAACCAATGGTTTATTAATATTATACGATAGGTTAGGATTTATAAAACGTTTAAGCAACCAAAAATAAACCTTTGCCATTTATAATTTTTGGTACAAGTTTAAACAGCATTTTTCTGAATAATTGAATACGGAGTCCGATTTTGTATACAATTTAATTAAAACCAGAAAGAAAATAAAATACACAATATTATTGTATCGAAAACACCGCGTTATTTTGATACAATATATTTTTAAGGCGATGGTGCGTTGGTACGGTGTATTATTGCGTATATAGTCCAACGCCATAAACACGTGGCGCGATTATACTTATAGAATCGATATCAATATTATACGCAGTCGTAAAACGAAAAATGAATTCATAAAAAAATTGAATACAGATTTTTATTGTCTTTGGCTAAAAATACGTATACGTGACGTGACATCGTTATAGATGTGGCGTTATAGTGAAAGGCCAAAATATCGATAATACTACGAATAATATTTCGAAAAATAATACGTACGATTGAATCAAAGCATATTATAAAGTTTAACGTTTATATTATTATATATAAAAAAAAAAAAAAAAAAAAACAAAAAAGAAAAAGAAAATGCAATACAATGAAATTTTACGGAGGCAATTTCGTTTTTAAAATTAACTTTTAACTCCGTTATATTCAGATGTTTGCCCTTTTTGTAGCATTATATATTACTCTCGCGTATTTTAAATATAATACGAAATTAAATTTGACACGAGTCATGGTGACGTTATTATACGATACGGTATCGATTGCAGTGCAACAAAATAGTATTGCAGGTGTCAACGTCTAATAATTTATCGGACGTGTAGATTATATAGGTACCCAAATGTAATGAACTTGATTTTTATTTTTCACTTTTTCCTCCTTTATTTCTATTTATAAAATTCCTGAAAGAGAACGTTTTCGGTTTAATAAAATACGACTTTCCTACGCAAGAACGAAAAGTATTAAACAGTATTTTATGAAGACTCATTTCTTATTCATTTTTGAAAATGTTTTATAACATTTTTTTTTAAAAAAAAAATTTCTATAATTTAATCCTATTATATTATCGATTGATAAATCGTGTTCATAATTTCCTATTAATTAAAAACTTTTGTAATTTAACTGTAACTCAATAATATTATTACGGACTGTATAGAAACTGTATAGAGAGGAGTGAAAGTTGCAAGATCTAACTACGTGAATTTAAATTGACCCCGATTTCAAAGCGTTTCTTGTGACCTTTCTGCAACCATAAACGAACAAGACCGGGAAAATGGGTTACCGTGTAACGATTTGTGATACTGATTTAGGTATAATGCAAATACGTAATAATTATGATTATGAACCGAAAGTACTTACCATCGATGAAATATGTGCTTAGACACCTCTTTATAAGTAATGAAAAAACCACAAAAAAGACAAAAAATTAAATTAATCCAACATTGTTACATTTCACTACTCTAATAAAAAAAAATGAAAATGACAAGTTAATTCTCTCCCCTATAGAAATAATCTTACTACGCACAAATAAGAAGAATCCGATTCTTAAAGATACTACAAAATAATTCAATGGAATTTTGATAGAAATACCTAAAAGGCAATTCCAGACGTTTTTAAGTTAATAATAGCGAACATCACGGGAAAAAAAACCAGCAGCAGTTAAAATTATATCAACATATAACTGTTTTATTTATTGTTTCAACTATAATTTACTACGTTCTAAAATATAGTTAAATTTATTTTAAAATCGGTTAGGTTAACAGTTAAATATAAATCTTAAAAGCATTGAATGCATAATATTATCGTTAACACTTACCGTGGTTACGGTACTGGCGCTACTGCTGGCTCGGTGTCCATGTTGACCGCGTTCCGGCGCGGAGGTGGCGATTTTCGACTCGACCGGGCCAACGCCGTTTTTGACGCTTATTTCCAGGTAACAGTGACTGTTTTCCAGGTGGCTCTGCGCCCGCCGCTCTTCCAGCACGATTTTCCGGGCCGCCCGGAATATCTTATAGTAGACGGTTATCATGACCGTGAGCGGTATGTAAAATGAGCCCAGTGTCGCGTATATCTGGTAACCGAAGTTCTGGCAGACGGTGCAGTGTGGTACCCCGTCCACGGTTGAGTGCTCGTTGCCCAGTATGAGCACGGGCGGCAGGCTTATACACGCCGCGCCTAGCCACACCAGCGACACGCAAAACAGCATCCGGCGTGGCGTGCGCTTCACGCCGTACTCGAGCGGCTTGGTAATCGCGTAGTACCGGTCCACGCTGATCATGCACAGATTCAGTATAGACGCAGTGCATGACAGCACGTCGAACGACACCTGAAACACCATCACGAACCAATATAGACATAGACCAAGACATCTTGACGGAACATTCAGCGTTCAGCGCGCGTTCCGGCTAGGTGGATTTTCATGGCAAGAACACAAACACGAAAGATAATAAACGAAATGTTTTAGTTGGCTATCCTCAGAGTACGAATTTGCACCATCTTTGTCTCACTAGGCTTTATATCAGCCTATCTCTCTCGATCCGTTCGGACCGATTAACCCTTTCAGTTTTCCGGATGAATATTCCATGTAAATGTATAAGTCTATGAAAATAACACGATACGTGATAATATTTGATCAACGATATACTATAGAGGTGACCAAAAGTCGCGCAACGCCTACCGTCTTGTATGGCATCTGTTCTTACACCACAATCGGTCCTTACTTTCATGACGGCACGGTAAACGGTCCCAAATACCTCGAAATGCTTGAAGAAGTCAAGATCGAACTCGACAACAACGATATCTTCCGTGGTAAGCGAATTATCTGGCAGATTTTGGTCACCTCTGTATAGTTTACTATAGTTAAAGTATACTGAACAATGAGTAGGTTAATGTGAAAAGTATGGGACTGAACTCCATATTGACGATGGTGAATAGATTTTCAATTATTTTGAATCCAACGGTAAAAATCGACCAGAAACAATCGAAATTCCAAATATATTGATCCAATAAATCGATTCAAGTATATAAGAATGCATTTAACAACAAAACATAACACGGTTGGCCGTCATTTTATGCAATACACATTAGTCGTGCGGGGTGTTAAAGGAGAAAAGAAAAAGAAAGAAAAACGTGGTCGACGGTAAACGGTTGACGGACGGCGGATAGACTGCTGATAACTGATATGTGATTATAACTGCGACTGGTTGACCTTAAAATAAATAAAAGAATCCATGACATTATAAATCAAGAATATGCTTATCTCACATATTTTTTTTTTCTATCTCTAAATTATTAAAAAATGTATTATTACAGAATTTTTAGGAAGGATCAAACATTAATAAAACATGTATTTCGAAAAAGACTAGAGTAAAATGGCGTTTCAGAAAAGAAATTGGAAATTATTGTGGAATTGAAAATTCACTTTTCGTGAAACGGTAATCAGCGAACCTAAAGGCGGCAGTTTCTGAATGAAAACCGATTGGAAAAAAAAAAACTTACAGTGGATGTCCAAAGAAGAAATGAACAGATGGAATAAAATTTTGGAGAATTGCAAAGTGAAGTGAACAGGAAAAAGGGTAGACAATCGTGAGGAGTGGAAGGCAGTGTTTTCGGCGATAAATATTGTTGAAGATTTGTGATGCCAAAAAAAAAGAAAGTAGAAAAGAGAATTATATATATTATATACTTAATGTGGGTTCTAAATATATTTGTGTAAACATACATTAACATTAATGATTAGTGGTTAAAGCTTTTCAGGTATGAGTTTTAAAATTTTCAAAGGTGTGACTCATTAACTACATGTATGATTATTATTTTTAAAACATGCATATTAAAGTGTCTTAAAATATAATCTCTTTGCTAACGTGTGAATATAAAAATGTGGTTTACCGTTTGAATATTAAAAGCTGATATTATTCAAACGGATTATTTGTGAAACACAACATAAAAAGGGGTAAATATTTGGAAATATTGTTAATAAGATCGTCAAAAAAACAAAAACAAAATCAAATTCACCGTATCCTCGATATTTTTGTAAATAATCGCCGGATAAAAGAATCGCTCTGTATGACACCGGGGGAAAAAAAGGAAAACACGAAAAAACACCTTGTGTACAGGAAGTAAGTGCGTTTATGTTATTAATCTTCGCTTTTATGTGTCAAAGACCGCATATGCGAACGGCTATATTATTAAACGAACAAAAAAACTAAAAAATAACCATTTTAAGAAATTTCCAATTGTATTTTTTATTGTTACGATTATATAGTAGAGGTAACGGTAAAGCATAAATAGGGGTTTTTTTTTCAAAGATATTTCTACGGCAAAGTCTAGAAATACGAAAAGAGCCATCTAAGTTATAAAGAAAAAAAAAATATATAATAAGATCTGGCTGAAATCCAGGTAAATACCCACAACAATAAAACAATCAAATAGTAGGTTTATTTTTTTTTTTTTTTTTTTTTTCCCCGGAAAATGTATTCGGACTATTTCCCTATACAGTATAGGGCGTATAATATTTGAATATTATGTTAACTCGGAAACCGTTTTCGTTCTGGTCGATTAATTTGCGAAGAAGAAATATAGTTGTTTGACTATAAAAAAATCGAAGCGTATTCGAATAAAAGTTTATAAATCTAAAAAGTAAAAAAAAAAAAAAAAAAAAAAAAAAAAAACAATAAAAATTACCGCGGGAAACTGTCTAGCGCAGTAGTGTTCTTATTCGCGAAGGATGATATTTATCGAAACCGTTTTACGAATAAAATATACGACATGATACGATTTAAAATAATATCGATGTGGTTTTTCCAGATCAAATGAATTCAGCGTTAAAACGCAGATAAATAAATTTGATCAACATAAAATTGAAAGAAATTTTTTTCAAAACCATCTGGCCATAAAGAAATAAAGAACAACGAAAATGATCTCGGATCAAATTATTAAAAAAAAAAAATCGTTTGGTTTTAATTGTGGATTGTTGATTAAAAATTTCAAAACATGGCCACGAAGACGCAATCAGTAAATATAATTCCGTAAATCGCCAGGTTCCCAGCAAAACCTCGTAAGTTGTGTTTATTCGTGCCTGTAAACAATTTCTATCATAAATCTCGCTCCAATCAACAATTTAATCAGTACGTTATTGTAGTAAATTTGATCTTAGAAGTGCATAGCGAGGAGGTAATTTTTCGATTTTTTAAAGTGTTCTTAATAATATTTTTGTAAAATTTTGTTAAAATCGAATTGAGACGTTTTTCTCTATGTAACCGACAAAATTCAAAAAAGTATTTAAAATTAGGACCGTCAATATAAGGGAGGCTTATACATTTTCGTTTTTAGATGATATAACTTTTCGTGTTTAAATTTTAAACTGTAAATTGTCATAACCGAAAAATGGTAAATTATATAAAAAAAATAGTGTTATGCGTATTAACGGCATGCATAGAAAAAATATTATTTTTTCATTCTGGTTTCAAAAGGGGGAGAAAATTAAAAGTTAATAATATGTAAAGGCACTTAATAATATGTACCGACAGAATAAACGTGCAATTTTGAAATAATTATATATGGAATTGTTAAATGATTCTATGAATTATAACAGTTTAAAAATAAGATCGTAGGAGTAAGTAAAAACTCCATATCCCCTGACACTTTGGAATTTCAAAATAAAATCATCTTCATTCGTTTATTCTTCCTTTTTCATTCCATCGTTTGTATTCAAACTCTATCCGAATTATCCGACTTTCAAAATGAAGGGCTGAAGATATTCTCAGTCCCCCATCAAGAAATCTTTAAACCAAACTAATGTCATTCGTTTGCGCTTCATTTCGTAGATGAGAGTAATAAATTTCATATCCATTTTTAGATGATAAATTTGAAACTTTTCCTAATCCTCCGGTTTAAACATTAAACTGTTATAAATCATAAATTAATAGTATTATGCGTATCAACGATATGCAAAAAAAACCCCTGTTTGAGAATCTATGTTTAAAAGGATGCGTTGATATTTTAAAAATAAAAGTAAATGCTCATTTCAGGTATTACGGGTAAACCATTTAAAATAAAGTTTGATCGATTCCATAGTCATTGTTATAAAACCAGAAATCAAATATAATTAAAAATGTTCAAGAAAATTGATGGCTGTTAATAAGTTAATCACCAATATGTATATATGTATAGTATACATTATTCGATTTAGAAAAATGTTGAAACATTATAACACACTATAGAGTTGCCTTATTAAACTATCAAATTTTAACGTTTTTCATTTTTCCATGACGAAATTTAATTATATCTGATTAATTGATAATAATATTAATAAACACAAATATTGACACAAATAATTATACACTGTTTTAGATCCTCTGGAAGTGTATGAATATTATTTTTAATATTTTTTAAATGTATTTATTAGGTATTTACATTCGATTAGTACAGGTTATGTCATAATAGGTTATTAAACAAAAAAAAAATAAATAAATAAATTGTTCAGATAACAGCGAATATTATACGAATTAAAAAAAAAAAAAAAACAATTTCCGGTGTTTATATTAATATTATATATTACATTTTATTGTTTGGATTAAAAAAATAAAAAATAAAAATACCCAATTTTTCATTTATAATGACGGATACTTCAATAAATATGCAAATAGTTTTTTTTAATGAAATTTACAATAGGATATTTAATTGAATATTCAAATGTATACTTTCTGCGGATGAATGGGAAATGCGATATTAGCAAATTGTTTACGGGATTTTTTTTTTTTTTTTTTTTATTCATAATTCGTCTGTATTTGATGATCATTGTGAATGAAAACGATTTTGTGTTGTTTTTCGATTGTTATAGAATTGTTTCCCACAAAACTTGTAAAATTTTCAAATACACTTAATTAACCTCGAAAAATACATTTTAAAATTTAACATTAACGTTGGTCAAAAGTTAATATCGAATAATTTAATCTTATAGCAATGTTAACAACATTGGTAATCGGTGTTTATTTTAGATGATATGGCTTAAACGCCAGACAATACTGTAATTCTTGTGTTTGACGAATTTTAATTTTAAAATCGGATTACGATTTATTAGGTTATCTACTGGGATAATATGTCACGCATATACATTTTAGGGAAGTAAACAAATGCGACAATATTTCAGAAAATACTCCTTAAGTATTTACTGTTGTACATATGTCAAAAAAATTCAAATTTAAAAAAAAAAAATATTTCAACGTATTCTAGTAAAGAACCTATATAGAATCATATAATTCGGTTGCGAATTCGAAATCTGTCAAATGCAATCCAGTTTTTTTTTTTTACTTTTCGGTATAAAATACGGTATACTTTTCAGTACATTCGTCCGTAAAAATGGCCATAATCATAATTCCCTTAAAAATGGGTATCGTGCAGTAGATTAGTGGGAAAATGTCATCATTAAATTGAAGACAATTTTTAAAACCGTCACTAACTGCGTATTATGGTACTTTAACATTTTTATTTGGCAAGAAAAAAAAAAATGATGTTTAATAATGTCGCGATTTCCGATTTAATTAAATTGTCATAAAAGGGTATTATATTATCATAAAAACCGTTTTGCCTAAAAATTTCTAAAGTATTCAATTGGTAATATTTTTATCATCAGATTTTCGTTTATTGTAATTTTTAGTACGTTTTATAATTTTCGAAAATCGTTACAATTAACTAACTAAAATATAAAAATATAACTAAAAATCGAAAAAAAAGTATACATTTTTACAGCAATTTTACAGTAAATTAAAGTAGACGAATGTATATTCGGTGACCGTAGTACCAATAAATACATGAAGATCGTCGGTAAAAAAGAACATTTTTTTTCGAAAATATCTAATCCGAAAGAATTTTCCCCGTATAATGGGGTCTGTGAGTTGGCCGTACTCGTGTACTCTAATAACGAAAAATAAAAAAACCATATGAACTTACCCAGAGGTCGCATAGGAATGGGCCGAACGGCCATTTTCCAAGGACCAGGTAGAGTAGGGCCATCGGCATGACGAGTATAGCAACGCAAAGGTCGGACACGGCCAGCGACACGAGCAGGTAGTTGCACGGTCGCCTGAGCTTGCGAACAAGGCACACGGCGATGCAGACGAGCACGTTGCCGACGATCGTCACCACGATGACCAGAAATAA
Source organism: Cinara cedri (assembly GCA_902439185.1). Taxonomy (NCBI): domain Eukaryota; kingdom Metazoa; phylum Arthropoda; class Insecta; order Hemiptera; family Aphididae; genus Cinara; species Cinara cedri. The sequence goes on along the minus strand of CABPRJ010000951.1, from coordinate 1,932,313 downwards.
CACGGAACCGATAGTGAACGATTCCAGCGCCGTGTACGTCGACGTGGTCGGCACAACGGCGGCTGCGGCCGCTGCGGCGGACGTTGCGTTCCTCGACCACGGTGGTCCCAGCGATGTGTCGTTAAGCAGGTCGTGGTGTACGGCCGTGTCGTTGACGCCGTCCATTTAAGTGACATCCGGGTACGCCGACCCGAGCATAACCGGCGGAGGCGGCCACTCAGGTGACGCTGGCGATGACCGTCATCTTTGCCGGCGCGCAGCACGGAGGTGGCCGTCACATTTGTCCTGCAAAAATTAATCACCATTAATATAATTGAGATTATTATAGAATGGAAAACAAATGGACATACACCGCACGATGGGTGGGCCACTATTGTGTGTAAGAATTTAGGAAGATAGAGGGGAAATTTAATGTGTATCTTTACGCAACGATCGAGATTGCTAATTAGAAACGATTCTGAACGGAGTTTGGTTACACATGTTTTAAAATACCGTAATATTTACGATTTAATAATATTACATTTCGTAAATTTGTTTGTTTTCCCTGTGTTTTTTCCATTTATTATAAAAACCCCTGGAAAAAATAAAATATGATCACTTTAAAGTATCAATCCACAAACATTTCAAAAGATAAATAACGGATGAGGTAAGCAAACGGAATTTTCACAAATTGGTATTTCAAAAAATATTCATTTATTTTCATTTTGAAATGCTTGTGAAGTATTTAATTTTGTTTATTTCTTAGCCTTAAAAAAGATTTATTCTCAAATAGTTTAATGTGATGATTCAAAAATTTGGTATCCATTCCCATCTAAAAATGTTTTTTTTTTTTTTTTGTATGCAAACTGGAATACCAGCAGCTTCATCTAGAATGGGATTACATGAAACTGCCTTTTTTGAAACATTAAAAATTGAAATATCAAAAATAGAAAGAAAAAATAAACTGGAACAGTAAAAAACAGCTGAAATAAATTTGTTTTCTCCTATTTTTTTTTAAATAGTTCTTTAATGTTGCAGATTTTGCTATTCTAGTATTTGTCTTATAAATAAAATTATTCCGGATTTTGTCATTTTCCGTTTTGTCATCATGGATAATGATATGCATTTTATACACTTAAAGCCTTGTTTATATAACCAGGTTGAGAATCGCCATTACAGTAATACAGTGTATCCAACCTAACATAAAATTATATAATTTTTTTAAATACAAGTTTTCCTATAACAAATTATATTATGTGAGCCGATTCTAAATGATTTTTCACTCTATTCACATACATTTTCATTGAACTGTTAAGTATTTAAAAATAATTAAAATAAATGGGACGTGTATTTACCGTAAACTGTATATTAACTCTTATCTTGAAAACTATATACAATATTTCTTTATTTTCTTAATTGGAAAAAATGGAACGAACCTTTAACAATTAAATTTTAAAAAAAAAAAAACGCTCACGATAAAATTTCACTTAAGTCTACGATATTTAACCGACTGTACCAGCAATAATATAATCTTTATAGGAATCGTTATCTTTATCGTTTTGTACAAACGTTATTCAGATCAAAAATTAAATAGTATTACATTTTATTAATAATAAGTTTATATGTATATTTATCAGTTAATTAAAACACTACTCAAATCATTGGGTATTATATTTTTAGTGATATTTTATGATGGGATTGATGAGACAGTCATTGTCATATCGGTCGTGGAAATATTTTATGAAGGGAAAAAACCGGAAATGTTACAATAAATGTTAAATTGTTTACTTATATAATATTCTATTATTTCTTACTTCATACGACTCTGATGAACAGTAAAATTGAATTATACAAAATAATTATAGTCTTAGTTTTCCAAAAATTTGCCCATTGATAGTAAAATAATAAAAACATAAAATTAGACATGAGTATTATTATACAACAGTGGTGCATATAGAAATTAATTTAAGGGAAGGTTATAAAAAAAACATTTAAATTTTTAGTTAATATATCAATCAAATAGATTCAAAAATACGCACATGTGCCGCACTAAACGCAAATTTCGGGGAGAGGGGTGTATGAACATTCAAAATCCTTCCCTATATACGCCACTACTAAAGAACAATTATTTTTAAATTATGTTTCAGCTATATTCCATCATCAGATCATATATAAATACAACATAATATTAAAAAAAAAAAAAAAACACTGATATATCTATGTATCTAATAATATGTTTATAAGTATAGGTACTATATAAACGACGACTATCCAGAAAATGCGTCTTGATCCGCTATATTATAATACGAGTAACAGGGAAATGTTTAGATATATTAACTGATAACATGCAATGATAAATGATAATTTTGATTAATAGTAATTACTATTTACTGTTCAATAGATGTCATCTTTTTTTTTTTAATGTTGTAATTCAGTAAAAACACTACTTTAAATTTGAGATGTTCACATAATTGTTTTATTAAAATTGTATAAATTTAGTACAGATTTTCAAATTATCTGGTGAATTTTTGAGTTTCCATACGCCTTCTATTTTATATGATAATGTTTCAAATTCGGAGCGCGAGGAGGATTTGACTGGTTTTACTATGATGTGTTTTGTTTTCTATCTGAAAAACAAATTTTCAAAAAGAAAACTTACCCCTATGTATCAAATATATTACCTTTGCTGAAAGAAAATTTATCTAGTTGTTGTATCAATTATGTTATTTTTGATTTTTTAAGGGATTTTCATAATAGTTGGTAAAAACAGACAACAAAATATTAGTTTAAACAGCAAATTTGACGGCACGCCACCTCCGCGTTGGTGATTTCATTGTTTTTTAACTTAAGCAAATTATGCTTTCTACCAGTATAATTGCTCCAATAGAAAAACAATAAAATATTAATTTTGTTGAGTTTTTAATTTAGTTAGTGAGTAAAAAAGTGGTTTTTTGATTTTTCTTATGGTTTTTTTAATAATTAAAAATAATCCCGAATTTCCGTCTACTGCAAGTAACCCGAAACAGAATGTACAGTTTTTTTTGAGTCATATTCTTTGAATAAATAAGGCAAAGAAATTTTAAGTAATGATGCATCTGATTAAAAATTTTAGTTTAATTTAGAAATTTATATTAATATTAATCGTCGTATTCGTTAAACGAAGAATTGCCTTTTTAGTAAACAAAACAGTAATTTTATAACTCTATTATTATTTTATAACAGCCACATTTATTGATTTGTTTTTAAACATGTAATTCAAAATTACCGGTTAGTAAAGAATAGAAGCGATATATTATAATAAATTATATATTTGTTATTATTATCATAGTAAAAATAACCACAAAATATAATCTTTTAACGTCAAAACACTACCGTACACACCTACCCTGTATATTTGTTTTTTCTTTAACGATACAGTATCAACGGTTATGACAGTTATAAGATGATGATGATGATGATGATGATGATGATGACGATAAGCATTCAAGTAGAAAACCTTGCGGGAAAATATTTCGAGAAAATATATATAATTTACCAGTACACAGCTTTAGAAAGTGTTCTCGTCATGTTTTAAACACCATGTGTGAAGTGTTTAAAATTTACTCAAGTAAATATACGGTATTTAAAGAAAAAAACCAATAAACCCCTTTGTTTTATTATTTTTTTTGCATATTAATGATCTTATCGATCATAAGCAGTGTAAAACCTAAAGATTTTTATGTTCTATATCAATTTTTTATTAGATCATTTTATTATGAAAAAAATATAGTCCTTTTGCCGGTTAACCAATTATTAAAATTTTTGACAACTTATACAAATATAATATAAATGTAAAAACAAACTGTGTTGCAATATAGAAAGGTTACAAATAACACGTTTTTAACAAATAAAAGGCATTCACCATAAGACAGAAGTTTTTTTTTTATAATGTATTAATAGTCCCTAAATATATTTAAAAAGATAAATTCAATTAGTGATTGAGAGAAAACATATTTATCGAATAAATCTGTTGCATTTTATCGGTAAAATGATTCTATAAACAATGCCAATGAATATCATCTGTTATCTACATGAAATAATCTGTGTGTTATTTTTGTTTTTGCGCGAAAATTGTTTGATTTTCGCAGAGTATAAAACAAAATATAATAGTTTTAAAGTAATATATTTTACACTTTATTTCTATACTTAGAAACTTTTTGATAATAAATTTTTACCGGCTCTATAAGTGATATATCATATTATATAGTTGTTTGTTTAAATAAAATATATTGTATTTACAAAAATACATTTAAAACCATAATAACACAAACATCTTATAAAAATCAGAAAAATATCGTACATTTTATGATAATTATATACCTATTGTATTATCTATAACATACTGAAATTAATGAAACGTTTTAATCCAAAAATTAAACAAAATTTCTTAATCTAGGCAATATAGTTTAATTTTATGATTATCCTTCTATTCTTTCAATTTTAAATCAATCATTTTCCAAGAACGGTAAAAAGATTGTCTTCAAAATGTTATCCGTACATAGTATCATTATAGCCTACAAGTGTTTTATTTCTTTAACTGATTTTATTGGCCTTTTCGTTAAATTTACGACGTAAACTTTATGCGAAAGCATTTATAATGGAAAATCAGAGATATTAAAGACCACAGTAACAATCGTAATAAGTGCACGATCATTGCTTCTTATGTAAAATGTTTTGGATGAAATATTATTAATTAATCAAATAATACTTCTATCAAAATATTATCATTTTTTAAAAATTGACATGATGACATCCCTAGTTATTTGTTTAGAGCCAGGGATAAATTAATTCAATGGCATTCTATTCGTTATAATATGATTAAAAATAAACATAAACGATGATATTAACAATAAAAACAATTGTATAAATAAATCTAATTTTTTTAACGTATACACCAAAGTATCCAAATTGCCTATTTATCGCGCCGTGCACATAAGATACTCGACTGAACTTGTCTTTGTGGAAAAACGATTGAAGACGGATCAAACCACTTTCGTAGTTAGATTCAGAGTCTATTCGGGTACTAACATCTCGAGTGGTCATTTGTATCAGACTATCAAAATTCGTTAAACTCGAGGGTTTTGGTCATAGAATAAAGGCTATCTTAGTATAAGTTTATTATAATGTATGTTGCCACATTGTAACTATACAACTTTGATATAACTTCACTGATACTACAGACGTTAAGCATCATTTATGTTGTGGCACGATGTAAAGTAGTTAAATCCTTTAATACTGCTCTACATTTATCCAAATTTAAATTGGGGATATTTCGTTAAAAAGTTTAATATCTGAATATTGCAATATATTTAAATTAATACTTCATCTATTTTTGGAATTTTTAATATAAATAACCGTTTTATTTGATGGTCATTTTCATTGAAATTTAAACTTAAAAAATTAATTAAAAAGGAGACTATATTACGCTCATTTTGTTTTTTTATTTGAACCGTTATTAAGAAATATATTTTTTTTTGGTTTTAAATTGTTCTGAATAAAGCCACATAGCACGTATGTAAACTGCATATTATAATAATATTAAATGACGGACGTCATAAATTAGTAACCACGTGAAATTTGGTAGTAAAAAGAACGGTGTGTGTTTGTATAACACTTAATCATAATATATATATATTAATAATTTTTACAAAAAAATAGTAGAAATTTTGTTTAAAAACGAAAAAAAAAATATTTTGATTATGTTTGTTTATGCCGTTGGTCCAAGCCTATTGTAAATAACGTTAACCAATTTAAAGTAATTCAGCTTTTGATATTGTAGAAAAAATAACACCAAAAGATTCGCACTTATATCACGCTGCTATACCTTTACGCGGGGTAGAAATCAACAGAAGAAAGGTGCCCCAAATTCAGCGAAAACTAATATGACTATAATATAATGAAATAACCAAGAGAAATATATATTAAATTGGTTATGATTTGAAATTTTATTTTTATTCTACTCACTAATATATATATATATATATATAATCCAGTACTGCAAATGTGTAAAATTGCTCTGAAATGTACTTAAAAATAACGTTTGTTTGTCAAAATATATAAAACGAAAACCTGAAACATATATGACATTATACTGTCTGATTTGAACAAAATATGTACATCACGAAGCATGTTATAGTGTAAAAATGTAAATAGACGATAAAAGTCCGGCCACTTCATCTCGATGTCCTTTAAAAATATAATTGCTATCTGAGAAAAACAAGATCTTAAAACGAATAATCTGTAATGGTTATTGTAAATATTATTCTTTTGAAAAACGAATGGTTTTCAATTAATGTTCCAAGAAAATATGGTCACCGAATATATGCAGATCTTCTTAAAGACTAATTACAAATTCGATGGATTTTTGGATTTTTTGTATAGTTCATAATGATTATTGTAGATTTGTGGAGAAATATGTACGACACCAACCACAATATAAAGGCTACTAATATAACATTTTACAAAAATATATCCAACAGAAGTTAAAATTAAACATGATGGAATAAATTTACGAATACTAATAAGGACATCGATACATCACTAACTTAAAGATTATAACTAGTTTTAATATAACTATCAAAAGGCGGTTATGACCTTGATTTCTGTTTCTGATCTTATGCCCATTCTTTTCATTTGCTCGTTCAGTATTTTACCTTTGACAAAATTGATCGTTAGTCTATCATCACTCAACGCTTCAGAAGCAGTGATTAGATAATCATACCCTTTTAGTAGGACCCATAGGAGGAAACAAACAGACAAGGGTTCAATTGATTTGCCTCTACCGTCGGTTGGATCTCGGATAAGTTTGTAAAAAGTGAGCAAATGAGCGGCTAGTTTCTGTTTTCGTCGAATTTGATTGACGAAAGGCATCTAATTGTAAACAATTGATTTTGTATCATTTTTTGTTAGAATGTTTCGGTAAGTTCTTCCCAAATTTTTAATGACAAAAGTCCTTTTTCGTTACATTTCGAATCTAGCTGGTGTTTTTAGAAAGATATTTTTCGGTTTTCCCTGTGGTTTTCAAAATAATTGGGTAAAATCGGAAAACAATTCTAGGAAAAATGGCAAATATTTACGGCGTATCACGGTGTTACTGATTTCATTGTTTTTAATTTCTACGTGTTATGTTTTCGACTAAGTTATATTACTTTTATCTAAATATTCCAAAATATCTTGTTGGAAAGCAAGTAAATCGTTTTTGTTTTATTTCCCAAGTAGCTCTCATAATAATTGAGAGAAATCGGGAAGAGAATTAAAATTAATACTATAAAAATTACGGCATTATGATTTCATTATTTACATTTTTTACAGACTTCAATCAAAAAACGAAAATTACACCTTTTTTTTTTTTTAGATATTTTAGATCTATTTGATTTTATTAAACTCTCTTCTAGAGCGGTGACCTACCCGTAACGCAATACGAGGGTCTGGGTGTTCAACAACCGTACCCGATAAATTTGCAGGTCTTCGTTATATTATTATTCCGGCATTACTGTGGTAGAATTAATCATTTCTCGTGAACGTGAATATTATTTTCACCTGACACAAACATTTGTATGCACATATTATATAGGTTTGCATCCGTGATTTATTATATGACCATCATCGATGACTCCACGGTTGAAAACTAAAATAATATGATTCACGTGCGTTTTATATTATGTTAACGTACCTCGGTTATTAGCCGCCAATTTTTCAATCGAGTTAAAATGCAGTTAGTTACAGGCAATTGATAGAGCCGATATTTTTCCTCGACGACAAATTATTCTCGTTTAATCGTTTCTCCTCGCCCTATTACAATAAAACTTTTGTCCTTATAAAACGTTCCCGTATTTCAGCGCACACAAATCCGGAAAAAAGTTTTCCTTGAGAAAAAAAAACAACTGTTAGTTAAACTTGAATATAGTTTCCATCTGAATTTACAAAAAACACTCATGGGCAATAATACTCCGTCCAATTTTATACAAAATAATATTCTTTGCCGAAAAGTAAGTAATCGAATATTATTATCATAATATATAAATGCATATTAGTTTACTATAATTTTAATTCTTCAAAGAATAGTGAACTATAATCATAAAAATGGTAGTAGTGGGAATTTAAAATGAAACTACCAAAAGGTATATCCTATTAATAACAACGCTACGTTTGTATTAAATTGCATTCCCTTGCCATCGTATTGGGTGTCCGTATGTGTGTAAAAAGGAACAAAATATCCTTCACACACAATGGTATGGCTAAACTTCTATTGAAATTCAATCCGCATACATAATAAAACTAATTTCCGAATTCTAGTTAATATAGTGCACTATGGATCTGCTTAAAATGTCTAAAAGTAATTTTGACCAAAACTGTAAGATCCCAAGAAGTTTTAATTCTATTTTTAAATTATTTTTTTCACGTCTTAGATTCAATTTCATCATTATTATTTTTGTATAATAATTAGGTTTACAAAATAAATCCATTCAAGTAATAATAATTAACTTGGTTTCGAACTTTATTGATTTTTGCTCCTTTTTTTTCAGGATATAAAATTTATAACATAATGAGATATAAATAGGGTATTTAAAAATTATTTCACAATTGTCCTTTTCAATGTAGGCACAATTTCGTTAAAACGAAATTATTTTGAAATTCCTTTTTTTATATTTAAAAATAGCTTTATTATTATAATAATACATGATTTCTAACATAATTAAAAACTATCTCCATAAATTTTATCTAAGTATAAAGATTGATTGATAAAAAAAAAATCGATTGCAGTTACTTGCATATTATCATAAACGGCTTATTAGAAAATATACCCAAAATCCTGTTTTATCTACATATTACAACTATAAAATATGATACTGTACAATAATAATTAGTTTTTATTTTTTACACACATGTTTACAAATAAGCATACTAACTTAATAAAATCAGTTTTGAAATTTGCTCAAGATTTCATTTTTAAGAATAAAAATAACCAAAGCCAGGGACAACAACAAAACATATAGTCAAAATGTATTACATTTAAATATATACAGTTCAAATGAATGTAAACAGGTTTTAAAATATTTAATACCTAGTTGAAAGAAACCAAGTCAATGAATAGAATCAAATAATTTTGAATCGTGATTCTGTATGCATAACTCGACTGACGTTTACTTTAGACGAAAAAGTAGTTCGGAAGATGGTTTTTAAAATTTTGATGACCCAGCCGGTATTGTGCTATGATAAACTACTATCAGGCGGCAAGATACTGGTAAATTGGCATCAATTTATTTCCGGTAGGATTTTGACGAAAAGAGGGTTAGTTACGCAAAAATAAAGTGGGTGCAATGAAACGGATAAACTAGAAAAAGCATATGAGGAACCAAGGATAGATAGACGGAGTGGTTGAGGATGGATGGTGAAAAGTGAGTTGCAAGTATTGGTAGGTAAATATATAAAAGTTGAGAAAAAACAAGGGAGGTGGAAAGTTTTCGTAAGTACACCACGTCATCGAAAGAATAAAGGAATTTTACCTAACCTCACTTTTTCGCGCTTCTGGCGTTTAAATTACTAATATCACTTGGAAAACAAAAACCGAAAAACATATCACACGGGCAATGCAGCTGGTACCTGTATAGGTAAGAAAATCCATTAGCCAGTTTTAGTTTTTAAGTTGGTTATGACCACGACTACAATTTAAAAGAGTAGGTAGCTCATGTACTGACAGCACTATTTATGCGACAACATTTTTACATATAAACCGATTTTTCCCAATAACCTAATAGTTAAATTTTTAAAATATTACAATACCAATTTATTATAATATATGAGGAGATCGTATTCACTAATTCAACTAATTTTACTGTGTAATTTATACTTAAATCTATAATCGAGTTCCTCAAAACAAAAACTTTAGTGAAGATATACATTTTTAATAGAGCTAAAGTCAATTTCTCGTATACAGATTACGAGCACCCCGACTCATAATATACGTCACTTATTAATTTATATGTATACCATGGAAATTTCAATGAAGAATTACGAACTTTAAAAGTAATGGACGGATATCACGTTAGGCAATAAATTTATTATGAAGAACGAAGGGGGACTTTATATTGATATAATGGCATGTATCCTGTAAATAGTCGAAATAAATCAATGTATTTAATACAAAATATTATAAATAATTAAAAGTTTTCTAGTAGAAAGAGGAGAAGATTATTTACTTTATAATTAGCTTATAGTGTACAGTCTGTCTTCAGTTAAGCCATAACTATTTGTATTTATTTTTGTTTTATTGATACAGAATGCATAACTTTCGAAAATAATATTATAAATTGATCATTCTGTAATTTTTATTCGAATAAATTAAATTCGAGGTTTCAAATAAAATTATCAATATTAAGTATCAAGCTTAAGAAAAATTAGGAGCTGACACTACTGATAAGTGCACCAATAAAATAGGTGCAAAGACCCTTAAAATATTATTTAATGAATTACAACAAAAATAAACACGAAATTAAGAATAATATCATTTTCATAATCTTTCTAATTATTTTTTTTGTTTTTTTGGGGAGGTTTTACTCAATTATTAAAAAAAAAAAATAATAATAATCTTAACGGAAAATCATAAAATTACTGTCTTAAAATTGAAATAAATTAAAAAATCCATAAATAATATCTCTTGTCATTTTTCGACTGGAGCAATATCTTAAAAAAAAAAACCCGCTGTTTACAAATTTAAAATAAGAAATTGTGCGTCGTAAATTTGTCAATTTTCATTTTTCGTCTTTTTTTTGGTTTTCCACAATTATTATTAAAACTGCTGAGAAAATCAAAAAATGACTTACATTCTCAACAATTAGATTTAAAATTCAGCAAAAATAATTTTTTAAAAATTTTTATATAAAAGCAATAGTTTTGATAGAAAACTTAGTGCGTACAAATTTAAAATAATGAAATCGATAACGCCATAGTTTGCTATAAATATGTGTAGTTTTTCAGTTAAATGTTTTTTCAATTTTCTCCAATTATAATAGAACACCCTGGTAGAAGCAAAAATGACCTTCTAAATGAACCAATTGGATGAAATTTCCTTTCAGAAAACGTGTGCTTCTTGATACATTGGAGGAAGTTTTCTATCAATAAAGTTGTTTAAATACACATTAAAACAAAAATAGACATAGTTAAACCAATAGATCCATCGATACGTTCCGTTTCTATAAATGATTTACTATTTATATCGTACATTTTACACAGCATCATGAAGAGTGTGCATCTCAGACTTTTATAATATTTAATAATCTAAAATCACCGATGAAGTGTATAAAACTAGAAGAAATATTCATTACTCTTTGACATTTATTTAGAAATTTAGTATCCCACGAAAATATTATAGTAATTGCAATATCTTGGAAAGTATTAACTCTTTCGGAATTTTTTTGTTTTTGTTTTTTGACAGAGAATCACTATTTCTAATGAGCATAATTTTTATGGTGGCAGAGCGCGTGGCGTTTGAATAGTGTTCCACTACTCTTTCTCAATCCAAATTCTAAGTGGAATTTCTCGTCAACAGGTTTGATGGAAATCAAAAATTTTAACACCAACATTTATATAAAGTAATAAACTCAATCTAATAAAGTAAATTTCTTTAAATAGTGGCGTCGGTATTTCCAATCAATATTACTTATTTTTTCAAACAGCTTGAAACCAAAGTCTATATCGATTTTATAACGGAGGTATAGAGGTACCGACACGTACAAACAGTTGAAAAAGGATATCGTCTCGTTCCACAAATAATGTTTTATTTAAGAAATTAAAATCCAATCTTTCAAAAAAACCATACGTTTACATAGATCCGTTCAACATGGATTTTAGATTGCAATGGTTTATCGTTGATCTCAGTACATTAACATAATGCCCCTATATTCCTATATAGTATACCATTCTAACTTCGTACCTACAAAAGTCACGACAACAACGCCCATAATCTGGCTTTTTACTATTTAATTCATTCGGGTCTACATTTCTTTTGCATTGCAAAGACGTTCATGACACTACAAATAACTCGCGATGATTATTTTAGTGGTCGGAACCTTCAAATATTATCACGCAAGGGTCTAGAAAATTGAATAATATATATTTTTTAAATGAGTTTTAGTACTTTACAGACTTCGTTTTTCTTTTAGTTTCTTTTTTTTTTTTTATTCAATTTGACCAAAAAAGGTAAGTACTCACACACAGCTGGTACATTAATACCAAAAACGTATATTGTGCGACGAAGGAAAAACGTGAAAACAATTTTTTAGTTTCACAAAAAAAAATTGCTGATTGAAATATAACAGGAGTGTGACGTAAAATAATAATATCTTTAGAAGGCATATCAAAATATGCGTATTTTAAACCCTTAAACGTTTTTCAATATTTCTAAAATAAATATATATATATATATTTATAATATATCTGTAAGCGCGTCATAGGTTTTAGTTATTTGTAAACACTCAACGTCACAAACTAATATATCCTCCGGTCAAAACTGATGTTTTTATTGCGTTCCGAAAACTCACAATAGGCAGCAGGTATGTAATATAGTTGTATTTATTTTCTATTCCGTTCGTTTTATTTGATTTTATTCTGGTGATGGGACGCGACTTGTGTTCGCACTTCACTTTATTTACTACATAATACCACGACGCGTTCTTTTTCATCACGGTAGTTATTAATTTGGTTTGTCCTTATTATATTATTATGGCGTCTGAGTATTTTTAATTATAATCGGCTATTCGTAGAGTTTTAATAAAACCGGAGTGCCAGATATACACACGGGGCATTTTTAGCATTTTTCAGATGATATTGTCCACGTCAATTACTTGGCAAGCATTCGTTGTTTCGGATCAATAGCAGAACTGCAGTTTGTACAATGTTAAAGAGGAAATTTAAATAGTATAACTTGCAACAGTAATCAAATAATACCTAATAATGTTTGAGTTTGAACGTTGAAAGAAAAAATAAATTATACGTCATTAGTGTGCCGAAATAATAAAATAACAAAACAAAAATTCCGAAAAAAAAATGTACAAGATATCGACAGTTTGGATGCATATGTACCTGTAATTGAGGGCTGTGATTTCGAATGGACATATATTATTGAATCTTCATTATCAACATGGCGACTATTGTTGGGCTATTTATTTGATTTTATCATAAAAAAACTACTATATACTACAAACTATTCACAAATCAGAGGACCTCGGGGAATTAGCGGTAATAGAAGTTTTACGCGTGTGTGTGAACATTCGTTTTCTTCTATGAATTGCTTTTAGAAAAATCCCATCCCAATTCTCGAATTTTTTTTCATGCGTAATATAATTACTATGCTAAGTATGCACGAAATAGGCACGACTAATATGAGGTTGCTTCAAAAAATTGTCTAGGCTTTGACGAGCTATAATTTAAAAACGAAAAAAGACTCAAAGATCCACTACCAACCAAAATAACCTTTATATTTATTTATTTTTTTTGATTTTCTTCGGAAAATTTCATGTACCAACATGATCGAGCTTTATGTAACTGGAATCTGTCCGTCCGACGTGACGTAAACAAAAACTTGCATAATAGTCTTATTGCACTTCTGTTCTCTGTCTTCTATAGACGCCTGACTCTGGTTTTCTAAAGGGTGAGTGGTGCAAATCATTATTGCTGATAAATATCGATGAACTGAAACAATATATTAACGAACTATACTACATCCATAAATAAGATGATCACTTTAAATATGACAATACGAAGGAGAGGAATGAGTTAAAGTAAATGTCCCGAGCAAAAAAAAAAAAAAAAAATATTTATTGTAGCCAAATATTCTATGCAAAGCCTGTAATTAGAGGTCCAATCGCTTGATGGGTAATTTTTTATCTTTTTTCGTTATAAAAATATTGATTTTAAAAAACATGGGCAAAATGCTTAAGCACCCTGTATATTTTAAATATTTTGAAATAGCATTATACAATTTTTAAAAATATTATACAATCATGACTTATTAATAAATGCAAATAAATCATAATCCGAAATTGCAAATCCCAAGAAAAATGAGAAAACTTTTATTCGTGGTTGGGAAACGAAATAATAATCAACGACACCGGAGTACTGTACTCGTATGTATATAATACATAAATAATGAATTTTTTTTCTGAAAATATGTCAAGCATATGAATAATATGAATGATAAAGTGTGTTTGTGTATGTGTATACTAATATAATGTACGAGAACTTATGTTTCGTATATTATTATTAACTGTTATGCATGAAGATTTTTATTTATTTTTTTTATTCATTCTGCGTCGTCTATATAGTACACAAATAAAACAATTATTATTAAACAACAATACATACATACACTACACACCATTATAAATTCATTGCACAAATATAAAACCTGATATAAACCTGCGCCAATATTGTTCATAACGTGAAGTTTTTCGTTTTAAAAATATAATATAATTTCCATAAACGACAGTCATAGGCGGCTTCTCGTATAAACTTACAAAGGTGAGAAAACATTCATTCAGGTATTACCCTATACATTTTTTAAATATCTACTTTATATATGTATCATAACTGCTACACCAAAATTAGTAATATGAATATTTTTACCATGCAATGAAATACAATTAGATACATTATTTAACTGAGTCCATGGCGATAACCATTGAAATGTAACAATAATATCCAGGTTAGATTATAAATATTATTATTATTATTATCATTAATTAGTTTTGCAGTTATTTATTTGTTACTTCAAATGGGAAATAAGATAATATATTATTTACTATAATACTGTATAGGACTCGTATATATACTAGTTTATTAGAGCAACTGCAAAAACTAGGCATTTCTCGTCAAAAATACCTGAACGCCGGACAAAAATTAAGGTATTTTCTGTGTTTGGTTTAAAAAATGTACAAAATGAGTCTAAAAACAAGTTTTCGAATAATATTTTAGATTCGGAGCTTATAGTGAGGGATCTATTTGATTTACATTGATGTGTTTTTTTTCTGTTAGAACAACTTTTCTGAAAGAAAATTGAATCTATAAGAGAGGTAACTTTTTGATTTTAAATGGGGCTTTCAAAAAAATTGGACAAATCCGGAAACAAAATTATAGGTAATAAGCAAAATAATATTTATAGCGCACCACAGATTTACCGATTTCATTATTTTAAAATTGTATGGCTAATGTTGTCTACCAGAAATATTATTTTAATAGGAAACCGACGAGGTCCTTTTTTGTTTAATTTTTAATCTTGTTAGTAATTAAGAAAATCGTTTTATGATTTCCCGTGTAGTTTTTTTAATAATTGAGCAAAACCGGAAAAAAAAAAATATGTAATAAGAAAAAGAAAATGTACGAACATAATGATTTAATTTTTTTTTTTTAAAGATATATTTGTATAGATTTGAAATGTTTAGGTAAATTAAAATTTGATTTTTCAAAACGTGGTCAAATTTTCAAAACATTTGAGCCAAATTCATTGTGTTTAAAAATATAATTTTGCGAGTTTTTGCGTATTTTTTATTATGTAGGTACTCTAAAATTGTTAGATTAAATATGAATGCTTGAAAACTTAACAAGAGATTAATTTAAATTTGTACATAGTGATCAAAGAAAAAAAAAATGATTAAAATTAAAATTTTTTTTTAAGTGTTTTAATATCAAATTCTGATGAAAATCGTAAACATTACGGCCTTTCAAAATATGTATAACCAAACTTTGCTCTGAATCATTTTACGTTAACTATAGTTTTTTATTGTTTACAGATATAAATTAAATAATTTTACGTATCCAACATTTCCAACTAAAAAAATAATGGATCATTTGGAAAACAAATGCATTAAAAAATAGTTTATAATATTTAAATACACGAGTTATTTAACTTATAAGAAACTTATGTTTCTTTGTGTTTTATTGAATATTTCTTGTCTGTTGCCTGTGGGTGCGAAACGATACACCTCAACACCAATAGAATTCTCGGGGTTTATTGCACCCTTATGTCACTCTCAAAATGTCACAACAAATCGATAGTTAAAAGTTGATTCTTATGGCGATAATATTTTTGAAAATATATTGTAGTATTATTATTATAATGATATTATAAAAGACGTTTTATGAGGCCCAGCTAATCTACCTAAAATATTTTTCAAAATAGCGAGGTAATTGAATCTATACATGAAAATCCATCACTTTAAACATTAGTGGAAAAACAAAATTTGCATAATAAATTATAATATAGTACCTACGTTTAAATGGAAAACATCCCTCATTGACAAGCTAATAAAAAACCTTTCGTTTGGTAAACAACAATTCTGAACAAGGTTATAATAATTCAATTAAAATGACGTTCAAAAAAAAAAAGTCTAAATTTAAATATAAAAAAAAAAATACATACATTGCACGATGGATGGAACACTTTTGTAGAAGTTGGGATGATAGGATAGATATAGGAATTTATTATGTATCTTTATATAATGATTAATCATTGCTAACATAAAACGATTCTGATTAAAGTTCGGTTGTACATGTTTTAAAAGGACGTATTGTTTACAATTTTCGTCATAATTTGGTATTTAACTGTTGACCACTAAGTACAATTATATATTGAACAACTATGATATAGGTATTTCATTAAAGATCAGTATATATACATATACCTACCTAAATTTCATCCGTTTAGCATTCGGCGTTTAACGTTTATCAACAATATCAGATATTATATGCATTGTACACATACACAATGGTTTCCCGCTAAATAAGGCTTATTAAATTTTGGTGCGTCGTATAATGAGATGTTACAGCCAGGAGCTTTACTCGGGGATAACCACGCCTTAGCGTTCTAATAAAAGGATCGCAAGGGCGATGTTGTATATAGACCTAAAGGTTAATTGAATACAGTGTATACCGCAAACGGTTTCCGAATTTAATTGTTTACAACAAACTATGCGCGAAACTACAAGCACTTATAATTATGAGACGAAATTCGGCGGCTATAATTGGTTTGCGCACTAGTCAGTGAAAGATAATAATAAATATTTCGACAAAAAAAAAAAATTAATTTAATCGTTTCCAAAATAATATGAGAAAATGCTTCTGACGTACATATTAGTAACATAATATTAAAGATATCTACCGGAGTTATATACTTGTGTTTGTATTTACTGTAAATTTAATGGATATATTGAATCTCAAACAAGATTTAGCTATACATTTATATTCAATTTTCATAATATTTTAATGAAATTTATTTATTGACTAGTGAATTCTTTACGTAAAAATTTAACATTTAAAAAAGTCAAAGACATTGTGAAAAATTGATTTATTTTTTTCATTTATTTTTTGGTAACAGCTTAACAGTTTAATATTAAAAAATAGTATTTTATTAAATACAAAATAACTTAAAAAAACAATTTTAAGTTAATTGTATTACTAAGCTATTTGTTTCTTTTTTTTTCTAGCCTGTTTATCATAGAAAACTTTCTCCGATTTTTACGTGTAGAAACTTTTCTAAAAGCTCAAGTTGTCTGAAAGTTAATTTTAAAATAGTTATTTTTTGATTTTTGACATCATTTTTTCAAATAAAATTACTTAATTGGGAAAAAAACTTAGGCAAATTTACAATTTCACGATTTCATTGTTTTATGAAAACACGGAAGATGTTTTTTACCAGAAAAAATGATTTAATCGAAAAATCACAACATCCTTTTTTTATTGCCTTTTTGATTTACATTCCTACGGTATCATCGCCAAAACTGTTAAGCTAATTTTGAGCAATAAGGAATTTTAATTTTTGGGAGTTTTTTTCTGTAATTCGATAATAAATACACATAAAGACTTGAAACTTGGTAATAATATTTATATTGGACTTAGACGTGGTAAATTTTCCAAAATCATCGGACTTTTTTTTTTTAATAAGTATTTTTAAATCAAATTTAAATGAAAATCGCAACAAAATTACGAAATTTCAAATTATGTGTTACTAAACTGCGCTCGGAATCGTCTTTCGTTAAGCAATGGTTTATCGTTGCTAACAGATATAAATTAAATAACGGTATGTACCTACCTTCCCAACTTTTCACCTACAACAGTGGTAGCTCACAGTGATCTCCAGTAAATCAGTAATCATTTATTTTTTTTAATTTCTTAATTATTTTGTTAATTTGATTGGTAAATCAGCAAAACGTCTAATGTTGCCATTTCTAAGTCTGCTTTCTAATTTGTTTCCGATATAAACAACAGTAAAAAACGCACTTTCTGCAGGCATTTTGTGAATAGCAAAAATTCAATTGATAATCAAAATAAGAAAATAGATATAATTATCAAAGAATTAAAAATGCCAATGGTTTTAAGAAACAATTAATGCCATACCTGCTAAATTACCGATTTATTTTAAAGTAAAACAATAATTCCTAAAATTGTATAAGTACTAGAATCATGAATCACTTAAATGTAATGATTGTCCGTCCCCTATAAAATATTCAGCAATCTTTTGCCCTGCATTTACACTAAAATTAAAGTATAGCTACAAGCTACATCATGATAGTACCTTTAGGTACTAAACATAAAATATCAAAGATGGTTTTAAAATCAAAAATTATATTAAATTTGTTTTAGTAGGTGTGATATTTTTTGAAATATTATTAAACAAAATATATATTCATTTTTGCCCTCGATAAACATAAATATATATAAATGTATAGATTGACACATTACCTTTAACAGTTAAATTAAAATACTCTTTTATAGTTAAAACTTATTTCGAAAGTAAATACGAACAATTGTTTTTTGAATATAACATAAAAATAACGTTAATAAAATAATAATTAATTAATTAATTTTCTGAATGACTTTAAAGACCCACATATAAAAATAATATTTGTTAAGCAAATCACAAATAAGAAAAGCGATTTAAATACACGAAAGACATAATTACGAAATTGAACTTCAAAATGAATCTTCTTATTCTTCTTTTTCGGGATATGTATATCTTATCCTAGATAAGATATAAGATATATTGTTACGTACTGATTAATAATATGTCTTAAAGACTAACAAAGTAACACAATCGTTTGCTTCATTGATACATTAGTATCTTTATTTGAGTATTAGTACTAGTATTTTATTTTTGTCATATTCGCTTTTTTATATACCTATTCATTATTGTTACACCGTTTCAATCATGGGGATTTGAAGTAGATAATATAATAACGCAAATGGCATGTCAAACATATTGAATCCTAAAAAAAAAGGTTCTATAACTGGTCATAGAGTTTTTAAGGACAGTTGCATACCAATAAAAATAAAACATTTGACCGTACCGGTCTTCCGGACTAAAGGTCCGGAAATTTGTTTGTGACATACAGCGTGTACTTCAAGATTATATTTGACGTATATATGGTACCTACTCTACAGTTATACGAAAACATTACAATATTGACATGAACGCATAAAATATATGCCATAAATAATATAACTATGCATACAAATTCACTTCGATATAATATTAGTTTTTAGAAAAATACAAAAATAATACAGGAATTTTGTATTGTCAAAAAAAAGCTGTCTATGAAATATTGGCACAATCATTGAAGTTATAATATATATTTTTTTTTTCAGTAAACTGATAAATATTCTGATAAAAAATCATGTTTCAATTTATTCTTTTAAAGTTTCATGATAAAATTATGTTAAATTCATATTTTAACCAATAGAATAATGTGGAAATTTATTTATTTAAATATTGTCAGTTTTCAAAATCGTTATTGTTTAAACGTATTGTTACGATTTCAAACCGTTAATTTCATTTCCGATATGATGCATAATTTATTTGATAGTTGTTAATGCTAATTTGATTAACTATTGTATAAAAATATCGAATAACAAATTCTTTACTTTTCTACTGTATGGGTTTTTAGGTACACAAATCCGCATCATTATTATGTATTTTGTTATT
This sequence comes from Cinara cedri, assembly GCA_902439185.1. Lineage (NCBI taxonomy): Eukaryota > Metazoa > Arthropoda > Insecta > Hemiptera > Aphididae > Cinara > Cinara cedri. The sequence continues at coordinate 1,912,323 of CABPRJ010000951.1, read as the reverse complement.
TAATCAATGTGGTGGTATTTATAAATAATCGGTAAATTAAATCTATCGTGATATTTATTTAAGTTTTACTATTATGATAAAGAACATCAAACTCTGAATATTTACTGTCATATTAGTTATTCCTGGTTTTTTAGATTGTCACAAAAATCAAAACAATATTAGAAAATAAATGAGCACAAATCACATAAAAGATTTTAAACACCAATTTAATCTAAAAACGAATAAAAAATTAGATATTTCTAAAAGAGTTTCACGTGGACAGTATTAAATAAGAAAAAAAATATCATATTTTTTTCGTTTATTGTTTACATTATAAACATAACAGTACACTCGTTGAACATATTACTCATATAATATTGATACATAGAAAATTACGTCTGACAAACAATAATAATGAACAAAGAAAAATGCACTCGATTTTTTGATAATAATGCAGAACATTAAAATACTTAAATGACCATGAATTAAATTATTTAATATTTAGTACATCACTCAAGAACAATATATTGATTTAGAATTATAATTTTATAATACCTTATAAATAAGTTTACATCATTATTGCCTAGTATCATAATTTGTGTATCTGCCGTTATTTTTTCACCATTTCGTGGTTTGTTTATAGGTTACTTTTTCCGACAAAGTGGTCAACCACCCTGCAGTTAATTTATGATTATTGTGAAAAATTAATAAAATTAATGTCAATAAATGTTCGGCAAAAAACTCTAATAAAATAATAAACAAATGTGACAACTAGTAAATATTGATTGCATAAAAGATAAAACGATAAGTAGGCAATAAAAAAAACAACGAAACATTCCCTGTGAAGTCGTAAACCAATGATATGAATCGTTTAATAACTACAAATTGTAAATGTAACAAGAAATTTTAAACATTTATAGAGTTCATCAATTAAATGACCAAATGATGCAAATACAATTTTTAATCACTAGTATTTTATAATTTATTTTCTTATAAATATAAATATTTCAAAATCACAATGTATTATATTGCATTAACAGTTTTCTTTTCATATCGGTACCTATTCAATTTCCAACAAATTCTAACATATAGATATTATGAAACTTGTGGAACTTTTCTTTTAACAAATAAAGGACTACGCATGTATTATTTAGTTTCATAAAACTTTTGGAAACAAAATATAATAATTTTAAAACCAATAAATCCCTCACTTTAGTCAGAATAGAATATTATGTGCTGAACCAAACATGTTCATTTAACATTCATTCATCTTCCGAGAAACATAAAAGTTTTATATTTGTAGGATTTTATATTTTTATTACATCGGATGAAAAAATAAATTTTGTTTAGAGGAATTTTGTTTTGGTGATGCATAGTTATTTTTTACCTTCGAGAATAGTCCAAGTTGTATCTATAACAAAAAAGATTAAGGACAGAAAAATAAAAAAAATGAGGATGTAACAAATTTAAAATCCATAGATTTTTAAGAGTATATTAAAGTATTGTCCTTAAAAGTAAAACAAAAATAATTGCACTAAATTCATATTCTATGTAAATGATGTTTATTAAAGGACCTAGATTTATACAGTGTTTTTCTAGACTAAACACTAAACTAGTGCTAAACTATAAGATATGTTATAAAATATTTCATAAGAAATTCAATAGAATTCTGATTATTTTAGTGATTAGATTATTTTTTTTAGTGTGCATTATTTCATGTTTTTCATTTTATCAAGTCATGATAATAATATATTTCATATTTAAATACATATTAAGTGAAATTTACACCTTCTTTTTTTTTTTTAACTATTACCAGTTTGACTAGATTCTATGTTATTTCGTATATACATCTATACCAATTATATTATGTATATATTACCGGTATTGATGATACCGTTTAAAACAACGCGAAAAAGAAATCGGTACCTTTTTTAAACTTCTTATAATTGTAAATTCATAACTAATTTTCAACCATCAATATACTCTAAATCTATTAATAACAAATTAATTAATAATTTATTAAATACTCAAGAGACAAGCACTTATTTATGAATAATCGATTGTCATAATTTCGATTCATATTTACAAACTATATAAAACTAAGTCTGTGTGCTATATTTAAGGAAAACTTGTCACGTTACTTTAAGAGGAAAGCGGTTAGGTTTACCAATCACTAATGGTTAAAGCTTATCTGATCCATTGACATTGTAGCCATTGGTCTTAATCGTCTTTTAATTATCGCTACTGTGAATTTTTCAATTTTTTTTTGAACGGACATATTACTTTCAGGTGATACCAAAAGAAGTTAACGAAAAGAATATTTTTGAGAATTTCAACCTATTATATCGATATTATATGACATAAAACAACATAATATCTAATTCAAAAATATAAAAAAACAAACATACTTCGCACGCGGTTGCACCCACTGTTGTAGGTGAAAAGTTTGAAAGGTAGGATACGAAATGGAATCCAGTGTACATCTGTAGGCAACGATAAACCATTGCTAACGAAATAACCTTTTTGAGCAGAATTAAGTTGATAGTGATACTTTAACAATAATATGTATGTCATATTATGTTAAAATAATTAAATTGGCTTTATATATTTTCTTAATCTTTGTTTAAATTGTACCGATTTTTCCGTTTTTCCTAATTTTTCCATGTTTTTCCTGGTTTTTCATATTTGCTGGGAAAACTCTTTGGAAAGTCGAAAAGTGATCTCCCTAAAGTTTCTTTTTAGTCAGATTTCATTCCAGAAAAAATGCTATCGTTGTATAAATCAGAACAAAATTACTGGTAGAAAAATTGTTGACAGGAAAAAAGAAATATTTTTGATGGGTTATAATTAATAATGTTTAAAAATATAATCATGTTTATGCAATCGTGTTATTTTTTTTTCTTCTGAACGTTTTGATAAAGTGAATTTGTCCGGATATTCCACATCCGGTTATCCTCCGATTGAATTTTCAAAAAATAATTCTATTAGACATTTTTATTTTTTTAGGTACTAAGTAAAAATCTGTTATTAATTATTTTACTATAGAAATTGACCTATTGACATCAATTTAATTGTGTAATTCAAGGGTTCGCAACCTTTTGAGTTACATGCCCCCTTTCATACTATTTTATGATGCCAAGCCTTCCCTCAACATAATAAGATTGAATTATGTTTAATTTATACATCACGTCTTACCTGAAATTTTCTCACGCCTCCATAGGAGTTGCGCCCCTCAAGTTAAAAATCGTTGGTATAAATTAACTAAATTGAGTCTGTCGGTTTTGTAGCATAACCAACATGCTAAATTGCATGCAAATTTAATAGACAAATTTGTATGTTCCTACAACATTATATTAAGCATAAATGTATTCTTGTTAATTTATTAATCATTAAATTTTGATTAGTAAAGTGCAAAATAGTTTTTAAATATTATTATTTGTATTACCAATATTAAACATTTAAATATTATCATATAGAAAAAAATATTGTAAATGGCAACAAGTATTAACTGTGTAATGGTTACTTCAAGTATAAATATGAATACAAATAAGATATTAGTTAAAAGGCTGGTTCCAAGGTTTATACATTTTCTCCGATTTTCAAAAATTAAAAATGACTCAAAGATAACATAATTTCACTGATCTTATAAATAAATGAAATACTAAAAATAATATTGCAGGAAAAAAGATAGCTCATTATTAATATAACATTTGTCTGCAAATGAACTTTTTATAAATAAAAAAATGTCTCGAAAAAATAGGTTACATAGTTAATACAAATTCCGTGATACGTATTATTCTTATTGATTTTACTATACAAGGTGTGGCTATTAAATAACGAGACTTCACACCTTTAGGGCGCCCTAGATGGGTAATGAAAAAAACGAGTAATGCGTTGGGTATCTAGATATCTTATCTATGCACGTACCAAAACACGTTTTCGTCACTATTATAGTATTTGTGCAGTAGAAACGAACGTGTTTTTTTCTCGTGCCGAAAACGATGTGTGACGAAGAACATGAGCAGCGGATAAACGTAAAATTTTCTCGTTAAACTAAACAAAACTGCAACTGAGTGNAATCCAAATTCAAAACCGTTTTCTTCGATATCAACGGCATCGTGATGACTGAATAGATTCCAGAGGGTCAAACTGTGAACCAACATTACTATTTGAAAGTTTTGGCAACATTGCGCGAATGAGTTCGTAAGAAACGGTCGATATTGTGGAAAAACAAGTCGTGGATAACGCACCTGCTCATAACGCGCTGTCTGTGAAACGTTATTTGGCCGCTTAAGGCACTCCAGTACTCGAACACGCGTCTTAATCACCCGACTTGGCACCCTGTGACTTTCACTTGTTTCCGAAGATTAAGTCTGCCTTAAAAGGAATCCGGTTTGAGTCGATGGAAGAGGTGAAACAAAAATCGGCGGAACTCCTGAATGGTCTTACGAAAACAGACTTCCAGCACTGCCTCGAGCAATGGAAGAGACGAATGAAATGGTGTGTGGTGAGAGGAGGGGAGTATATTGAAGGGGAGTATTTGAATGTAGAATAACTTTTATAATAAAACACTTTTTCGTAATTAGTCTCGTTGTTTAATAGCCACACCTCGTAATGTTTCTATAATTATATTGGAATCACTTATCGGCCTAGAAATTTGTTTCAAATATCGATTTTTGTATGTATAGTGATTATTTGTAGATTATAATACCATTTTAATGGTTTATCATCCTAGGAAGTTATGATGTTTTTGAGTTCCACGAACTCGGGCCCGAGCTCCTACTGGTTAAACGCTCAGATAGTTGATTCCAGTAGGCATAAGGTATTGTCTCTGTAGGGTAGAGAAATTCACTTTATAATAGATAATAACATTCTCCTCGAGGAAGAGGATCAGAATACTCCCACGGTACCTTTATACATGTCATAAACAAATAGAGTTTCGATATGTGAACAGCCGGTATAAAATTCTAACAAACGGTATGAGGAGTACCAAACAAGACTTTGCGTATTATCCCATCTCTGATATCCACGGGAAATACAAGTGAGAGGAGGTACCATGGTGTATGATAAATAGATTTGATAGGAAAAAAATTGAAACAAATTAACTATAGACTTGAGAAATTGAGTGGACATTTTGAAGGAAAGGGACTAAGGATAAATTTAGGTAAAACAGAATATGTAGATTATGAGTTTAAGGGAACGTGATAAGACAATTAACGACAATAAGTGAATATAATCAAGGTTAAAAGCTTTAAGTATCTAGGATATTTTTTAGAAAATAACGGTAGCTTTCATGAGGAATTTTATTAGAGAGAAGTTTCAGGTTTTTATGGACAAAAGAATTCTAATGAAACTAAAAACGTACGTTTTTAAAATGTGTGTTGAGACTGATTATGTTGTATGGTTCGGAATATGTGGTGGTAGACAAAAAAAATAGAACAAAGAATGAATATAATAAAGATAATAATGTTTAGATTGCTTAGTGGAGTGACGTGAAAATATAGAAAAAGGAGATGTGTACATACGAGTTAGCTTAGGCGTGGCTTCGATATTAAACAAAATTAGTGAAAATATATTGAGATGGTTTAGACATGTCAGTGTATGCTAAATATAAAATCCGGTCAACTGAGTTTAAAACGGATGTGGTTGACCATAAATAATGATAAAAATAAAGATAATGAAGAAGAAGATTACTATATTTTGTAATTTTGTTGATACATTCAATAAACATATTGGTGTACGACGACTGACGAGTAATATTATAATCTATTTGAATATATTTTGTTATATAAATTAAAAATAAAAAAAATGATAATGATAATTAATATTAATTACTTGACACATCGTGTAATTCAAATATATGATACTCAATCAAAATAGTTTACAAAACGGGTCAAGGAAGGCTTTAAGATAGTTTTTTTTTTTTTTTTTTTAATAGATAGAAGAAGAGAGAGATAGAAAATAGAGAGAAAGAGAGAGAAATATGATCTGTGTAGCTAATTCGGAAGTTTTAAACAAACAACAATTACTTTAGATTCGGTAGGTAATACTGAACAATACCTATACTTATATTTTCAGTCGTAAACTTTTACGGGTAATTAGTTTCAGGCAACAACCGTTGCCAAAATGTTTGTGTTGACAGTGATGGTGACATCGATGTCACGTGGTATAATTTACACGTATTGTTTTTATTTTCCATACAGGTATAGCTAAATATTAGTATATAAAACTCGCAAGCCGTCATAATAGCAATAATAATAGAAAGGTACGTGATTTATGTTAAACTGCATAAATAATTATTTAACCTCTAAATCATTTCAATACCTGCAGATTGAGTTCCATGGTATTTCTTCGGTTTTAATACTTTGTACACACATTTTTATTTATTTTCATAACAGTAACAGTGATTTAATACACTTATAGGTATTATGTTTCCTACATTCATGTTTTTACAATCATTAAACAATGTTCGATTCATTGCGACTCGTTATTTTGTTTCTCTTACAGCACCATGTCGTTGAAAATGTATACCTAATAATATAACTTTTTTTTTATTGTTGCATTTTTGCTACCTATACCACTCTAAGACTTATTGTGAGGTTCATTCATATTCTTTGAATTTAATATGCCTGAAATTACAAATACACTCACAGATTAGAGTGGATTTGTAAAGCCTATTTTTAATTTTATTGATTCCAATAACCACTTGTGTAATTCATATTAAAATAATACCTCTTTTAACGAAAATACAGTGATACATTTTTTGTTTTTGAATAAGAAAATAAAATTAATTTTGTGATTTCCCAAGAAAATTAGGTTTTAAAAAGTTAAAGTGTCTTAATTTTTAAAAACCAAAGATGAATAGTTTAAATTAAATTAAAAAAGAATAATAAAAACCGACGAAAAAGTAGTTCCCGTAACAATATATAAGGTTTTTGTTGATGTGGCCAGTCGGGCGGTCGTCATGTGGTGTACGTACAAAACAATTAATTCAAAGAAATATTACAAAACAAACAAAACAAATTAAAACAGCGTATCTATACAGTTCAACTCGTAGGTGGTCAAATGTGCCAGAAGGACTGCAATTGCACACGCCGCATTTTAAATTAATAACATAAAAACATGAATAAACACTAATTAAACATGAAAGGGGTTTTAAACAATTAAAAATTAAATAGGTACGTTTCATTTTTTTAAACATAAATATTCCGTAAAGTAAAATATATATTAGTATTGAATTAAGAATTTAAAAAAAAAATGTTTACTTCACGACTTATTTTGCATCATATGTAGGACACTGTTATAAGTAGGTAGTTTTGAAGGTGATATATAGTTTATTTAATATATATACTGTACGCAACGATAAATAATTGCAAAACAAAAACGATTCGAAATAAAATAAGTAGTTTTAGTCTGGTTTTTCTATTGTTACCAATGCAACCCCCAGAAATCAATAAAAATAAAAAAAGAAAGGACATAGGGGTGAATTTGTAAACGTGTTGACAAATTATTTCATATTTAATAATAAATTATTATTATGTAATATTTTATAATGTTGACCGGAAAATACGTATCTTGTACAGTGCAGTGATCACTTGCCTAATAGTGATACTAACCGAAAAGCGTTAATGTAAAGATTCAACAATACATAAATAGCCACTTTTTTGAAACATGTTATGAAATTAATTTAAATAAAACAAATTCATATATTATGTTATTTATGGTTTCTTAAATAATATAAACCGGCTAATATTAATTAATTACTTTTGTTATTATGCTTACAGTCTACAAACACAAAAGGTGGTACATAATACGTCAAAATACATTTTTTTTTATTCAATATCATTCGATGTGTACCGACAATTTTGAAATAACATGTAAATATTAAATCGAATTAAATGTTGGAGGTGTGCTCTATACTAATACTACTATCCTAGCTGTAACCCGACGACGTCATAAATACATCGTGAACGGATATAATAAGAATGATAATGTATATAATAAATGTTATCGTTTTAATTGATTCAAAAATAAGTCGAAACACGATTATATCAAAATAAAACCAACCGTACAATAGACAATAATCGCAATAAAACTATGAAAAAGCGAATCGAGTAATTATAAATTATTTCAAATATGTATAAAGCCTATATAATATTTATAATAAAGAAATATATTAGTATATTATGAAAGCACCTTCTAAAATTCTATGCATTAAACATTCGTAATTAATTTAAAAAGTGCGAAAAAACATTCCACTGTTTTATATTATCTACTTCATTATTTCCAGCAGTTATACATGAGACAGTAGAATAACATATTACAGATAATAAATACTTATAGTTAATAATGACTAATGTCCAAAGTAAAAGTCCACAGATAATTTTTCTAATATCAATAATGTTATATATATAATTATTTTCAATTATATCACGGAATCATATACTAATCAATATACCTATAGGACGCGGACATAATGTTTGCTGTAAAAATTAAATAAGTTCCATAAAAAAAAAATTTAAATTAAAATAGACACTATAATATTATTATTTAATGAAAAATCAATATTCAACATCTAAGCAACAATATAAGTTTACTATAAAAATGTTTTAAAAAAAATGTCAATAAAGTAAATATTATATTATAGTTGTAGTTAAAGTTACGGTTATAACTTCCAGCTTTTTGATTATGTTTTATTGTCAGTGTTTTTTATTGAAAAAAGTCAAATTGCTCTCCGTAATATTGTACTTAAAAGAAAATTGTACCTATAGTCAATTTATGTAAAAATTAGTGGTGCTATTCGGAAAGGCAGAGTGTGACTCTCGTCCCCTTGAAATTCGTATACATAATATCAGTATATGTGTTAATCGATGATTTTGCAGGTTCATTCAGGATTAAATATTTAATACATTTTTTTCTAGAAATGCTGCACAATTACATTCCATTTCAAACGCTTTTTTAATAATAATAGACCTGATGCATTAAATCTAAAATATAATATGAAGGTATTCGAAAAATTATAAATTGAATCATATATTATTTGTATCAAATCTGACTTTAAAATCAACACACTGTTCTATTATGTTTGACAGATATACTAATACACAATGTTCCATGCTCTAAATTCATAATATTATAAATAGCTCTATACAATTATACATTTTAATTAGAATTGGTAAGTCGGTATTCAAAACTGTATAATGTAATAAACAATATTAAATTTGATTACCCAGATATAATAATATAACAAGTAATATTACAACAAAATAATTTTCAAATCACTCGTAACGAACGGTAAATTGTAGTAGATATATACAAATAATAAGCAGTCATAATACTGTAGTGGTTAGAAATACATAGGTATGTTTTTATTATTATTAGAGTACATTGTTATTTTGGTATGGACCTAAGCGATTATTTTGACACAAAAGTAATCGATTTCAGTAGGACGTTTCGATGATAATATTACATTTTGGAAGTTAATAAAGGAAATGAAATCGAATCGGATAACCAATAGTACCAGATTCAGTTATTATATCATTTTTATTTGTCAGTTAAATAAAAAAAACCACAGAAAATGAAAGAATACCAACCATTGTGTGTGCGTGTAAACGACTACTGGACGACGCAACAACAAAAAACAGATAGCTTATAAAATTTCAATAAGGAAAAACGAGAATAAAACCTCCTTTGAATCGTAATAACCGATCCGTGTTTGTTAAAGACTATATTATATTATGTTTATATAATCGTCATTTAGAGTGATTTTTCTTCATCATAATGATACATCAGCGATTATCTACGAATATTAAGTAAAAATAGTTTTGATTTTTTTTTTCATTCAGTCAAGGATTGAATATAGGATTATAACCGTTAATTTATTTTAGAATATAAAATTGAATGTAGAAGACCTATATAAATATTACTTTTATTTTAATACCTAAATATTATAAACAATAATTCAATTCTCTAAATCTCCATTATAAAATATAATCGAGTACTTATAGCTTTATACCTACTTAACTAAATGAAAACTATTTTTCTTAGGTTTAACAACACACAATTATTTTATATAGAATAATATACGAGTATATGTATATACGACAGAGGATGAATAAACCTGTTTCTGAACTCTGCAGCTGACAAATTATTTTTGTAATCAATCTTAAATTGTTGACCCTTAGCGAAGAACGTAATTGTTTTAAACCTTCTATTAAAATATACAATGCACTTCTAAAATGATTGTACCAACAACGAATATGTGTATACAGCAACTTAAGTCAAAACAACCGTTTTGGAAATGTAAAATGTCAAATCCATACCTATAATATATGTAATGTTTTAATTTATACCAAAAACAGTTTAATCCCGATAAATTAATGCGTGAAACAAATTTGGTAGAGACAAACGTAAAAATATATTTAAGTAAACAAGTAGTATACAATGTATAATTAATTATAAATACTAGACAAGCTAGATTTATAGTTTGTTAATAGGTCACTTTTTAAAGTAAATAAATATAACTTAGAAAATCGCATTAAATAATTTTCTTTGTGTATTCTTTGTACTATGTATTTATTTTTATTTAAAATAAAACAACAATTTATTATATCTAGTGCATAAAACTTTCTATTACATTAGTACTTATATCCAAAACTTGATTAATAATTCGAAAAATAAAACTTTTATAAATTTATCTGACCAAAGTTTTTACTTTTCATTAATAACTTAGATTATAGCAGTATTTAACACCTATTTTCACCTATATATGATTTAAATGATTCATTAAGTTTTCCTTTCATACTGGATAGCAAAACTACTGTTTTCGTGAAATATGTACTTATTTTATGGTTAACGAACACACGTACGGTAGTATGTTTATATATATATGCGTTACTTATGTTCGTAACGCTATTTCTATGGGCGTAAAAAATGTAAATGCCTAGATTATTGCAAATAAAGATAAAATGTAAATATAAACAAACGTTCAGAAATATTAAAAGATATTTTTAACCACCTTTGTTAGACAACTCAAAAATACGATATTATTTTCCCTCGAATTTGTATGGTTCTTCTACATTCGTCGGCGATAATCTACGTTCACCAATAGTTACCCGTCGGCACACCATTCAGTTTAAAACTGACAGTTACAACCGTAGTATTCGAAATCAATACTCCGTCAGTCGTTCCGATTAATCATATACGTATACCTATACACAGAGTTGTTTTCCATAGTAAAATTAACACTTTTTTAAAATCCCTAAGGGGTAGAATTTTCAAAATCGGCCAAATCGGTGCAGGTGTTTAATTATGCATTCGTTAAATTGTATAAATGAAAAGTTTTGGGACATTGAACGCGTTTTTAATTTTATTTCTTTCATAATTTGACACCTATTTTTAAACCATGATAGGTTGAATATTTTATAAAATGATTCTCTAATGCTAGTTTCCGACGTCGTTATATTATTATAAGAAATAATGGTACACAATTTTTTCGACCCAGTATTTTGAACTATGCAAAATCACACATGCTTTTACCGTGATTACATAATATGTCAATCAGTCAGTCGGGTAGGTACTTCTATTATACATTCATATTATATATGCTACGACCTTACGGGCAATGTGGAATATCAGGGAAATGTATACATTTCCCAGACATATTTGTCCTACCCAAAGGATTGAAACTGCAAATACAAACAAATATTTTTTTGTTCAATATCTTTTATAAGATGTATTATAATAAATAAATTATTATTAATATTGTTATTATTATAATAAATTTATTATTATTAATATTGTTATTATTATAATAACTTATATCTTCAAAATATTGATGGAAAAACAAAAAAAAATTCTATTTTAGATTTTGAGTTTAGCGAATAATGTATTGGTTTGACAATAATGTTTATTTTTTCTACCAGAAATCCTGCTTTTATGTATCAAGTATATCACCTTTTCTGAAAGGAAATGTTCTCTGGGTGATACTTTAGAGAGGTCATTCATTTTAAATTCCATTAATAATCGAAATAATGAGCAAAACATGGTTCTTTAGGTTAAAAAAGATTGGAAGATTAAAAATAAGATTGTCATTAGGAAACGTTTTTATTTATTTTTTGTTATTTTAAAGTTTTTATTGTTTTAGTTTGTTTCTAATAATCATTGTTGTAATCACTTAACCATAATATAACATATTTTTTAAAAAAAAACACTATCAACTGAACTTCGCTCAGAATTTTCTGAGTACTCAACGTGATTTTAATTATAAAATCCACAAAATCAGTGTACATAAATTGTAACCGAACTAGTGTAAAAAAATAAATGGTGTAACATTCTTTTTATCCGTGCGATTTTTGTGACAGTATTTTTGTCACCGATGTGCGTCCGTCTCTAGACTACACGTTCTAAACGTTTCAGCGATTCTCATTAAATTAAATGTATTATATTATATAATTTATATAATTTTAGTAGCCTAGTAGATCATTTTGGTTTATTTATAATTTGTTTAACTTTTTATTGTGTTGATAGGTTTAAAAAGACATATTTCAATATACGATTTATATATTTACGAGTATGCAAATTTCCTCATATTATAACGAACTTCACGTACGTTCAGAAAATCGTACAATTATCATGGATCATAAACATTGTAATAAACCAAAGTTCTCGAACGCTACCCGAGTGACTGGACGATCTATGGTAGATTTTTTCGACCTGATTACGCTAGCAAAATAGAACCAACGTTAAAAGAGTTGGGCCAGTTTAAGTAAATTGCACAGCTAGGATTTTTTCTTATTAAATACCAGAATAATAGAATGTATATGCTACCGGTTTCTGCCAGGGTAACCAAATCTACACTGCGTTTAACAGATTTTAATATTAACGAACCGGCTGAGGTGGCTGTGGCTGTGCCCTTTACACCACTGCAGATCACTGGATTTAGATATAGCGTTAAAAACTAAACAACTGTACCGTCCTCAAAACAGTTGTAGTAAAATTGGCTCAAGTAAAAATATAGTTAATTGTTTTTCGTTGGCTGTTACAATCGGCGGTGATGCTGAGACACAAGATAAACAAGAGCGATAGTTGTAGCAGATTTGTTACTGTAGCCGGAGGAACATGTTTTATTCGTGAGCCGAAATTTACTGGAAGGAAATTTACTGTTTTATAATTATGATTCAATATTACTTTGAAAAGAATAAGTATCTGCTGTTGAAGATATCAAATGAAAATAATGGCATGTTATTCATCCATTTACGATTACAGTTAGTGAAAATTTAATAAATGTGATTTTTAAATGTTAATACCCATCATATCAAGATGATTTATTAGTTTAATAGCTTTCAATGTTATCTGCACTTAATTGTAATTTATATAAACGTATAGAAACTAAAGTGGTTAAATATTTTAAAACAATAATAATTTTATATCTACTTTTAATTATGAGTGGGGACAAAAGGCATAGTCCTCTCTTGGAAAATATTAAAACCCATAAAAAATTGTTTTTCTTGAGGTCTGGTACATGGCACACAATGCATTGTATAGATGATTATTGACTCAACTATTCACCCTCTCATTGTAGACTTATCGTTCCTTTCTTTAGAGTTATTGTGATCTTATATCCACATATGAATCTTTAAGTCCATGTTTGGATATCTAGGTTCAGTTTATCCTTCCTTCCTTCAGAAAATTACCTTATGGTCAGCCACGGTGTTAATTATTTCTCGTCCATACCCGCGTCCATTGTCGGTATATTATTACTATATAAATAATATATCCGCCCCGATATAATTATCTCGTTCATCGTCTTTGGCCATAGTGCGTACACCCATATACCCCGTCTCTACATAGTCTTATAATAATATACAGTATATAGCTATAATCCTATATAGGTACCTACTATAGGTAGTTAATGCCACGCCGAGACCGCGTGTTTACTGTTTACCGTGCCGTCATTCATCTTACGGCCGTGACGTTTCACTTTACCTTTACAACAAACTTCCACAAATAATAATATTACGTAGTGGTCGTATAGCAACAAAATCAATCTGCAGTGAGCAACACCTTTCGCCTACTATATACATGGTGATTAATATAAAGTATATGAAGTATATGATACTATTGTTGTCTTGGGGTAGCCAGACAATAATATTAAGCGTAGCAATTTGAGCACGTACCAATAATATTAAATGCAGGTATTTCAGTGCAACCAATATTATAGCACAAACGTTAGAATAAAAAAAAAAATAATAATAATAACAAATTTAATAATATAGAATAGTAACACGTGTATAATAATAACAGCTTTAATAGTTTGCTCAGAATCGTATTTAATTAGCAATAGTTTATCGTTATTTACGGATATAATTGTGTTACATTTATGTATCATACCTTCTCAATTACCCACTTAAAATATTGGCAACAGTATTGGCTTTTAAAAAAAAAAAAAAAAAATTAACTCCCGCAAATATCAATATTTAGTAAATATCGATAATACGATAATAATTACTGTGTATAACAAAAATATCGGTATTAAAAAACGCATATACTGCTAGCCCTATTATATGTAATAAAAAAAAAAAAAAAAAATGTATTTCGACTTACAGGAGATAATAATATTATATACAATAATTTTGATTTGCATAAAAATAATACTGGGTATCAATAATCATACGATATAACAATACAACACAATTACGTTCCTAAGATTTTTTTGTCGACGATTATTAATCAGCAATTAAATACCATATTACCCTAATTTTACATTTTTGTTTTTAAACAACAATTTTTTTTAAAAAACATGAATAATAATATACAAAGATTTAATTTAAAATATTACACATTAGTGTTGGAATTTTTAATATTTTCCTTCATACCATTGAATACCATGATAAATAATTCAATTTTAAATTTGTCATTTTGTAAGTAAGGAGGGAGTAGTGAATAATTATCTTTTTGAATATGGATTGAAAAGAATATAGGGTTTTGCTATTTTAAAATCAAAAGTTAATTATATGTTTATGATACACAGAAGAAGAGTAACATTTTGAAAATAATTAGTTTAAAATAAAGCTCAAACAATTTGATATATTGATTGAAAAAAAAAAAAAAAATCAAATTTGCTTAAACCTTCCAAGAAAGATGCTGAATTATGACAACAAAATTTCATAATATATAACTATGTCCTCGCTAATATTATACCCATATATTTAAAAATTTGTTTTTTTAATATCTATAGGTATTAAATAGGTAACGTGGTAGTGGTTGAAATCTAATACCTACTCGTATACACTATTAAATTAATTTAGATACCTACAAGGGTACAATCAATTATACCATATAAACTTTGGGACAACTTGTTGATTGGTTTTTCTTACTACCTCCTGAGAATATAGATGATAATATTTCATCGATGTTTACGTAATTTATTAATATACTGCGGTTTATTTGGCAATCGATATATTAGGAGTATAGCTGTAATACGAAGAGTAAACCGACAAAAGTAAGTATTGTAAAAAAATATTATTACATTGAACCTTACCATCTCCAGGGGTGGATTATAGGATACACATTTTATCTAGGGAACAAAAACCATGGGGAAATTAAGATGTTAAGAAAAACAAAACATTTTAAAGAGCTGGTAATACTGATATGTGTGTCATTTTGTTAGTGAGAAAATTGGGAGGTAGGATACATACAGATATTTATTTTACATCTGTATGAAATTATAAACATTTATTAACGAAAAACGATTCTGAAGAGCAAAGTTTGTTTATATATGATTTCAAGAACCGTAATGTTAACGGATTTTTATCAAAATTTGTTCTTAAAACGAATCTCCAGTTAAATTCTCAAACAGGAATGTTTGGTCAGTTAATTATATCCGAATATTAAAATAACAAATAAAAACTCACAAATATATAAAATCTATACATAGCACAAAAATCGCAAAATTTGTACTTCATTTAGAAAAAACAAATCGAATTTTTCTCTCATAATTTCAATTCTACGAATATTTTGAACTGAATATCATCAAAAAGACAAAATTGAAAATAATGAAACCATAGGTAAACTAGAAAATAACAAAAAAAAAACAATATTACATTGTCATTTGCCGTTAGGTTTTTAAATATTCTAGAAAATTCAAGTATTTAAGTATTTTAACTACCTAACTAAAACGTGTCTTACGAGAAAATAATAATTTTTTTAGTTAAAATAAAAGTTTCATCACTACACTGAATCTAAAAAACAAAATACGGACATATTTCCAATGTGGGTGCAGCCACTGTTTTAGGTTGAAAGTTAGGAAGGATAGAAAAGAGAATTTAATGTCTGTAAGGGAATATGTGTAAGCAACGATAAACCATTGCTAACGAAAAAAAGATTTTGAGCGGAGTTCAGTTGTTAGTGATACTTTAGCAACAATGTATATGTCATATAATAGATAAATAATTAAATAGGAATTATATATTTTCTTTAAAGATATTTGTTTAATATTGCACCGATTTCCTAGTATTTCTTACGTTTTTCTCGGTTTTCCTAAATTTTTTCTTGATTCATATTTGCTGGGAAAACTCTTTAGAAAATCGAAAATTAACTTACTTAAAATACCTTCCCAATGAGATTTCCTTTCAAAAAAAGTCCTATCATTGTAAATTGGAGCAAAATTCTGTTAAAAAATTTGTCTTTAGAAGAAAAATCAAAATATTTTACTAATATATTTCGCATATTTTCCCGTTTTTTCTCATTTTTTTTTTTTTTATCGGGAAAATTACCAGGAAAATCAAAAAATGATCTCTTTATAGTAGCATCCTAACAATTTGATTTCGGAAAAAGGTGTAAGATTTTCGGTAGAAAAAGTGGTCACATGTATGTAAAACCATAAAACTCTTCACTCCACTCAGAATTTAAAAAGCTAATACTGCTTATGGATATGGGTACTCGCTATATTCAGAGTATAGAAACAATATAAATTATTTAAAACAGACAAGAATATTGAACATCAATAATATAATAATAAAAAAAAAAAATATAACGAATCGAAGATCCAATCAATTAAACGGTATACCTATTATTAATAATTTCATAATTAATTAAAACATTTCGATTAAATCGAAATAACGTAGTAATAGTTTGCGATAAGTGATTTGGTGAAGTTTTTCAGAGTCCTAATTTTCAAACGTTAGTTTTAACTTAAAGCGTATAATATTTATTTTAATCACTTAAACGTGACAAATATTCACCATTATTCAATCTCCTTTTAAAATGATAATAATTATTGAATATAATTTATCTGATTTATTCAGGCAATTTAACTGTATATTAATCGATTTAACCATATATTTTACTCTTTAAAATATTGATTAATAACTAAACATTGTGATACAGGAGGACATTAGTCATAACCCACAATATCACTATACATATAAAGGTACAAGCAAACATTAAATTTGTTATTTCTTTCTTTTCTCTTCCTATACATAATAAAGAGTCAAGATTATATATTTAGTATATTCTAGTCATCAGTTCACGTAGTAAAATAGGAACCCTTTATATGAAATACCCAACTAGTGGAGAAAAAAAATCATAAAGTTTGGAAAATTTAACACGGTATTTTGTGGTAAATCTTTTACAAAATAGATTGATGGACGGCGAGATCCCGTGAGTAAAAGGAAAACGGTTTAAAGAAGGTACTTGGCTAACAGAAATCCGTCGGTCGTATTTGATTGATCGATTGAAATTGTAGTTTGATAGAGCTTTTTAAAATAATAATAAAAAAGGGAAATAATTATCTTAGTGGAGGGGGCGCATGTTTTGAATTAATTCGTAATACTTACATATTTTCTTTTCAAAACTACTGTTTAGAAAACCACTGCATAGATGGGTTATCGCCGTAGGTTACCAAGATAACCGAGATATCAATAAAAAAAAAATCGCATATGTTTCGCACATAGGTAGGCTACTCATGTAGGTGATATGTTAGAAAGGTAGTATCTAGAAGAAGGGGATTCAATTTATATCTGTACACAACGATATATTATTGCTAGCAAAAAACGATTTGGAGCGAAGTTTCTTTTATAAATCTACTGACATTTTTCGGTTTTCCCCAATTATTATGAAAACCGCTTGAAAAATAAAAAAAGTGATGGTTTTTAAGTACCAAGAAGATAAAACTTCCTTTCAGAAAAGTTGTTACACTTGATATATTCAAACCAAATTTCTAGTGGAAAATTGTTTTACAGATAAACAAAAAAATAAACATCATTGTAAAACCAATACATTCCTCGCTATGCTCTGATTCTAAAAAAAAAAAATAAAGAAATCGCTTATAATATAACCATATCAAAACTGAAACATTTTACCCTCAGAATCTAAAAAAATAAACATAATCATTATTATTATGTACAAATATCATGTATTTTTGTTTTTACAGGAAAAGTAATCGTTATGGTATTATAACAATGCGCGTACGAATGATTAACTAAAATAAAAATATCACTATACAAACAATAATAATTATTATTATTATTATTCTGGTGTTTCGGAATGAACGGTAATATTTCATTTAAACCGTTTTGACTCAAAAAATGATTACATACATTTGTATAAAAGAGGGATTAAGTTCTTTCCGACCGTAAACAATATATTATATTTTTTTTTTATTCATTGTTATAAATAACAAATTTGCTGTTAGCATATTGTTATTGTCTTTTTGGGACAGAAATATTTAATAAAAGTTGTTATATTATATTTGCATATAAAGTTTATACGAAACATCAAACAAGTAACAAAGAGTACCTATTATAATAATATCAAAGGTATGGATAGGCACTTATTGGGAAGGGGCGAAATAACACATGTTCACATAGAGTAGCTAGCGAACGTATAATAATAGTTTGAAAGATAAAATGGTATACAATTTAATATAATGAATTGTGATTAAAATTTTGGTTGTTAAATTTGTATAATTTTGTGAATTCATATAGTATATAATTTTATATAACTGAAATTCCATAGTTCCATAAAATAAATAACATAAATTAATTTAATTCAAGAACATAGAAAATTTAAAATTATTAAAACGCGAACAAGCAATTATTGGCATTGAGATCTGCGACATTTTTAAAGCATAGTAAAGTTGATGACTGTTAATGTACAGTTATTTATAACTATGTTTGACAAAATCGCATTATTTTCTTTTAACTCGGTATATTTTTCACGTCCATAAATCTCCTAATCTATTCCGACAGCGGAGATTCAGCGAAGACTGTTGCAAGAATAAATAAGGACCTGGATGGAGAGAGTGCAATAATCCAATTAAATTCTCCTTTAATTACTCTTGACACCTGTCCTTATACTGCAGTGTCCTTTCTGTCCACCGGAAAGTTAAGTGTCTTAACCCAAATCGAAACATCTATAGTCGAATGAGTATTGACATATACTGTATATAAGTATTAGCACTACGCAGGTATTTATAAATTCCAAGTACTCGATTATAAGGTACCTATCGATTTTTGTGGATTATTTGGTATAATTCCTTCGTGACAGAAATTACCTTAAATATATTTTTATATAATACCTATCTATTGTTTGATCACCATTTAAGTATCTATTTTAAGAAAATTAACGTAATAAGATATTTGATTTTTTTTTTTTAAATTCATGAGAGTTCCAATTTAAAGAGTAGTTTGGTTGGTTGAAGACAGATATCAAATATACATTTAAGTACTTTTCTAAAAAATAAAAAAAATAAATAAAAATCAATAATTTCGTAAATACAAGATAACAATGTTTTAATTATTAACCATTTCATTTTAGAAATCGTCCAATCTCACCAAACACGCCAAAAATATACTTTAAATTCAATCGAAAATGTATAAGTCTGCATACATTTGTTTTACCTTCATAAAATATGCGAGAACCGAATATGTACTTAGTAATAAGGTACCCGTACGTTGAAATTTTAATTTAAGGCTTAATAAAAACTTAACTTAGTTCAAACACGAATAATAATAAAAAATTATAAAATTATTGTTGATTTTTTATTTCAATACGTCATGATTTTGTGTCTTTGTACGATTGTCACAAATTCTTGACGATGACATCACCGTTACATTGATAATAAGACACTTAATTGACATTTATTTTTGCTATCGATTTTTCATCCGAATAATATTAATTTATATCCATAACTGGCAATCTATAGTCGAATTCACAATATTATTGTTGTTTTGTTTAACATGATGAAATATTATTATTAAACCGAATAAATTAATTTAACGGAGTCGTTATTTTAGATCCTCAAGAGGTCTCCATGCCGCATCTACTATCTAACTCTACCTAAAGGACGACAAAATAAAATTATGTTATTTGGAACGTAATTGTAATGTTAAGGTTGAAATAGGTGTTTAAACACAAACAAAACAATTCAAGGAAGAAAATATTTCCAAGGATAGAATAGCTTTTTTTTTCTAAAACATAATGATACAAACAAGTTTAAGTTAAAACCATGTTTATTTTTAGTTTTGTTTATGTAGTTTGTAACTTTTTTGTACGATTATTGTTTTTAAAAAAAATAGATGCAGCCCTTGATAATTTTCTACTCTTTAATCTTTTTTATTCGTATTTAAATTCTAGTTTCAATCTAAACACCACAGTTTACGTTCTAATTAACATACTTTTGCTATGTTACCCGTAAAAGTAGACTGAGATAGTATATGTAAATATATACAATACAAGGTGATCCACTGTGTTCTACGAATTTTTCTAACCTTTTTTAAATGCATTTATTTTAAACTTTGTTTTTTAAGATGAATTTTATTTCGGAAGGATAAGAGAATTTGTTCAATTTCGAAATTTTCAAAATAATTTATTAAAGTGAATATAACTTTAAACGTTTTGAACTGAGAAATGTTTAAAAGTAAACTAATAATATTAAGTTATTTTTGTTTTAGTTACTAGGGGGTAAACAAATTTAATTATTTTCTATATACGAACCCCCCTGTCAAAAACACGGTAGGACACTATATATATAAGTACTTAGTAATATTTAGATCAGGAACTGTATGCAACGATAAATCATTTTAAGCAATAAAAGATTTAGAACAAAGCTTTATTAAGTAACTTTATTGAGATTTATTTTTTTTGATAAATTTTAAATGAAAACGTTGTTGATTTGTAATTGAAAAAAAAAATTGTAATTGTTCGTCTTTAAAACAAATTTTATCATGCATTTGAACTTAAGACACTTATGAAAATAAATTATGACATTGCATCCAGCTTTTTTTTATGTTTAAGTATACTTATATAATAAACTTGGAATTTGTATAAGGTTAAACGAACATAACAGACAGGCTAAAAAAAAAATAATCACACACCATTGAAAAACTAATATATTAAAATCTAAAACATGTATTTTAGAATTCCGTGAAGTATTTTTTCTTTTCAATGTAAAATAGTCAAATAATTATATAGACCAAACCTAAACTTTAATATTTATAAAATATATATACCTATATATAGTATATATAGATCCTATTATATTAAATATTACTATCGAAATGATGAAGAATATAATGGAATTTATTAAATAATAACTTTATCAAATACCCATCACTATAATATATTATTTAAATTTCCGGTCATATTACATATATTGATTGTGTATCTATCTATCTATGTCGTGTAAAAAAAAACATTACATTTTTCACTTACCTAATGAAGAATAAATGTCTACATAATGAGTGACTTTGTGTGCTCGCACTAGATGGTTGTATTAAACACTGAATATTTGAACAGCGAATTTTAGTAGATGAAAATGTTCTGTAAAATAAAAATACAACCATGATAGAAGACATATACAACGTATTTTATACATAAATATAGGTTATTAATTATTATGTATGATATCCATTTTTGTATAATAAAACAAATATTATACTACAATATTAAACACCTAACAATTTGTCGGTGTATAATAATCATTTTATAATTAAATACAAAAAAATACCAGTGAGTAACAGAGCTCTGCCTCTATAAAGTCAAATTGTGTTTTTAAAAGTTGAGAATTAAAACCCCCAAAAGGCATATTCTAGTTACTAATGCTATACATAATGTATATTGCACATAATTACATTACCCTGACTTCATTTAGAAGATTTGTAGAGGTTTTCTAAGCTAAAAAAAAATACATTCCTCCCCAATGAAATTGCGAAATTCGATCCAACATATTTTATCTCTTTAGTTCTTTTATAAAACAACTCTAATTCCTGAATTTGAGATCGTAATTAATGATATATATTCCACTTCTTTTAGGGTATCCTAATGACCATTAAAATCCATTGACGTCAAGATTTACTTATATTTACTTAATATATATATAAAGTATATAATACAATTTTATATAATTTTACAAAAATGTTTAACGTACAGAATAAAAAAAAATTAGAAAAAAGTTCACGACAATTTATACATTCTTCACCATGCGCTCAGAATATGAAAACAAATATGAAAACGTTATAAGTAGGTACAACTACAGTTAATGAACACTTAAAACTCTGTATCTATCAATATAAATTATAATTGTATTCTAAAATATAAATTTCCGAAAAATTGACAACCATATTTGGTATGAAAAAAAATACAACGGTGATAAAAATGCCATATTTGTGAAATGATTTAATAATATTATTATATCGATAAACGTTTCTTACTATACTAAAATAAATCCCTTTTTTTTCAATATCTTTTTGAATATAATGATACTTCATATTTTGAACGAATACATAATATAAATATTATTGTTATACTGTAAAATGTTTGTATATTATTTTTTATTTAAACTGCATATTAAGACGAATATGATGGACAAATATTATTTGAAAATATTGTATATACATAGAAAATTCATTTCACGATTTTCACTTGTGTTTATTTTTTCTTTTTATCAAATACATTTACTACAAACAATTTATTTGAAACACAACTGTATAAATTATTAAAACGTGTCAATAAATAATATTGATTGATCGATGTAAAAAAACAAATTAAAATTTAAAGAAATATAAATTCTCTATGTGTTATATTAATATGTACCCCCCATATATCTAATTGTATATAATTATACATAGATAATTTACATTCCTATAAAATCTGAAAAAGACACATTAATTTAAAAAAAAAATACAATAAAAAAAAAAGAAGAAGAAGGTATTATCAAAATTTAAATAATGTTCTATACGCACATTGAATTATTACGGTTTCCACTGTTAAGAGTTAATTTATATTTTATAAAAAATACATTTAAAAATAATAACCTAAACTTTTAATCTAAATCTAAATTACTATATATAAAAAAAATGCGTGTATATCGTTTTAAATCAATATAAAGTGTATTCACTAAGTTACTCCTTTTATCAAGTAACTTATATTAATTATTATTATCGTAGCATATATTATTGTAAAGGTAGTTTACATATTGTATATTTAATAAGAAAAAAAATGTTTCCCTGTTAGAGAGGACCAGAAGACTTTCACGGTATTTCAACCTATCACATGAGCTGACTTATGTGTTTTCTTTAATTCGACACCGGATGTAAATGTTTGTAAAATAATATAAGGGGTCCTGAACAAGACTTAGGTTAATTGTCCTATTTCGAATTTATTCGAGGATACCAGATGAAAGTAATTGACTTAACTAGGGTAAAATGAAGCTTGGGTGATGAAGTGTGGGATAATATCAATTACATATAGCTGTTTCATCAGTTATGTGATCAGGCCTATCAAACTATTGTAGTATCAACGGTTTAGATACATCACCAATATAACTTAGATTGAGGCTGAGTCTAGATACGAAATAATGATATAAGATATTAACAGATACGTGAAATGTTAGGATATTAACTGATAGAAGTACAAAATTAGTAGAAGTGTTAAAAAGGAGGGAAATCAGTATTTGTTATGTTTAGTAAATTAATTCATTTACTAAAATCAAATTGAATATCATAGGCTGAAATCAGATAGGATGGCTTATTGATCTCATTGGATATTTAGTTTCCCTAATGTTATTAGGTATAAATTTGAATTCTGTTTTATCCATATTTTGTTGATTATATAGCATTTTTATTTTATTATACTTTATCCAGAAAAACATTAAGAAAAAGTAATTATTCAAAATACAATTCTATATTTGTGTAAGCAGAATATATACAACAATATTTGGTCATTAAAAAAATAAAATACTCACACACAATAAATTTATTCATATCTAAATAAAACACAACACTGTTCGAAATTAATCACGTCGTGTATACATTTATAATCGATTATTTTTGCAATTTTTAAAAATAATATAATCTTAATTTTATATTTGAAATTTAATATCCTTTATTGCGCCAATTTAAACTTAAAATTATTTGTAAGCCGTTTGTCTAATATTAAACTGTACTTGAGTTTTAGGTATATATTACGTCAAATTTTGTCAAAATTGTCAAATGTAATAATATCTTTAGAAAATTCAATATTAGAAATTAAACAAGTTTTAATAATATGTATGAATACTAAGTTACGAAAGCTAAAATACGAATGCATTTATTTCATACATATACATATATATTTTTTAATAATATCATCTAGTTAACAAGTTGTGGGTCCATACCCAATGATTGAACAATATTTTTCTATGGCACAATATAATTTTAATTGAAATATGCAATTAGGTAACCGATAGAAAGATGAAAAATAAAATATTTTAAATAATTTTTGACTATTGTATAATTCGTAAAGATTTTATATTTATATTTTATATATCAGTTTTTATATTTTAATGCATCTACAAAAATGTTATTCGATTTTACTTTTATGATTTTATATACGTAGGTAATAAATTATAGCGTTTTTACTAGGGAAAAATACCTACATAAAGAAGGGAAAATATTATTATGATTTTTAATACTTTGCACTCGCTCACGTGCAGCTATAGGTATCATACATCTATTAGAAATATTATAAATATGACAGCTTTTGTCACTTAGCTAGAGTTTTCTTTTTTAATAAATATATATATATATACACCCAAAGTGTCTTTTTGTTGCGATTCACCCGTTTTTAATATAATTTTTTAAGATCATTGGAAACGTATGTATATATTATATTATATATAACGTATACCTATCAAAAAATATATATGTAGAAAAAAAACCCAAGTTATGAATACATGATAAAATAATATTATGCCGACAACAAAAGATGTAATTTTCGGGCAAACGGCGGTGCTGGACCAACCCGTGAATAGCGTTTTCTCGAGCTACAATAAATCAACACCGTGTATTTTATTATTATAGATCGCGAAAGTGGCAATCATTTCCTAATCACGACGTTTTTTTTTTCTTTTTCATTTTTTCCAATATATTTTATTATCATTTTCTCTATAAAATATGCATGCAATCGTATGTAGATTTTTTATAAATATGTATAGATATTTTGTTTGTTTGATTTATTATTATTATTATTATTGTTTATACCTTCGAAAAGATAATGAGCACCACTAAACAGGTTCGTATTTTGTTTTAAAATATTTTTTATTTTAGGTTTTATTTCGGTTTTATGGTAAATTTACCATGTTATGGTATTCTGTACAAGATAAATTTAATAAATAATAATAATAAATTAATTTAATAAATCCGACTCTCTAAGTTGTGTATATATAATATACATAATAATATGTTGTATAAATAACGTGTTATAGAAAACTGGAACTGTAATCGTAGCAGCACTCACTAAGTTCGGATCGAATTAAATGTATGTAAGAGAAAAGTAGATCTAATTCGGGGTTAGGACAAAGGGGTAGCTAAGTAATTCACAATATATATCACATAAAAATATTAATACCGAACGGTGCTCACCGGCTTAATTTAATAATAACTTCTATATACTATGACAATTTTAAAAATTTGTAGATTTTATTTCGGAAATACAAGAAAACTATTTGTTTTAATCAGTTTTAGCAAGAAACGAAATCCTGTGTATAGTGAGTAACAAAATTGAAGGTACATCATATATTTCTTATTTACGATCATTAGAAGGAAAAAAAAGAAGTTGTAACAACTAGAAGGATATTCCAAGCTTATGTATTAAATGCATCTACGCTTGAAACTTAAAATTATCTTTTAAAAACTTTAGAGGACGTTAAAAGTTAGAACAACCATATGGTCAATTTTATAAGAAGCGAAAAATATTTTATCAGTTTAGATACTGAAATATTTTGATTTGTAGTAAACTGCAAAATATTTTATTTAATTTATTTATTTATTTTATTATTTTTCTCATACTACAAATAGTCAATGTCAAATGTTAATTTTAGTAACTTCTACACGCTATTGTTCTTGGGCGTTAATACATATTATTATTATTAATTAAAATTTAAAAAAATAATAATAATTGAAATTCATAATTTTTATTTTTTGTTTTGTCATTACAGTTTGTTTATATTTCTTCAGCGGTAAAATTTATATTACAAACAATTTTGGGGAGAAAGTCTTAAATATGAATCACAGTGAATTCATGACTCGCAATAATTAGTGATATTACCTTGGTACATCATGAAATATAAGATATTGTTACAACACCTATTAATTCAATCATTTAACAATTTTTAGTTTCTAGTAAACACCCATAAAACAAAATCATTCTTTATTGGGTATCCAATGATTTATACTGTGTGTTCATTTAAACACAGACAATGTCCTTAAAAAATATACCGGTATACCAAGTTACTTATTTATTTGTATATTTATATAGTTAGTTATTTATTTTATTACTGTTAACCCTAATAGGTACCTATATTCGGTGGCAATAAAATGAATATGATATGGGCCTCCCAAAGATATAATTATGGTGATATTTTAAGTATACTCACCTTTTTTTTATATTTAAATTATACATATTCAAATTATGATTTTTGGAATTTATTCTTGCAATTGCCAAATGATCATGTCTCGAGAAATTCGAATGGACAATACTGTACTAAATATTTTTAAAGAGAATAGCTTTAGTGAAGTCCGAAGACAAGTTCTCCAATATATAGAGAAGCCGTAATTCTCCAAGTGTTCAAAATAATATGTACATTAACGAGGAGCAAATAAACAAACACGATGTTATTATAAATCAATATTCGTGTGTAAATATACATAATAATAATACACTTGGTATATCTACGTTTTATGCCATTTTTTATTTAAATTTTAAATTTAATAGGTTTGGCCATTATTTATTAAAATTAATTCATATATTTTTTGGAGGAGTTTATTATAATATTTAAATTAAAATTTTTGTAAAATAGATTTCCAACAAATTTTTAGTGATTGAAACTTATTAAAGTTTTTCATTTAAAAAGTCAAATATTATAGTGGTTTATAATTTATCATACTATTTAATCAGTAGTCAAACACACTATGATAATATTATTGTATGATATTTACTTGCGGAAAAAAAATTCTTGTCATTTTATGTGCTCTCACTACTAATAAATATTATAATGGATTATAAACCACAATAATATTCACATTTGCAAGGGTCAGATTATCGTGAGACACCCTGTATAAATAAGTAAAATAAATAATTTATATGTTCTACATTCCTAAAGTATTTTTTAAAAAGTTACATTTGAGTACTCGAGTAAATTGGACCTCATGAGTTAACGAGTTCAAAAAAAAATGTGGAGTCAAGTTTGAGTACTCTACACAACAAATTTTTCAACGGCAAGTACTCACACAACTCTAGGAATAATCATAATTTTAGTATGCTGAATTTGCTATTAATGTAATAATAAACGTCATCACAACTATATACAATCGGATCCCAAAAACAATATAGATAGCAAATATGATTACAAATTGTTTCAGCCAAGTGTAAAGTGTGTAATAATAATTATTATTACTATCTGAAACTTTTGCGAAGTAATGTGTTTGAATAATATCGTTTTGGATGGTTGTGGCCTTATGTAACGTTAGGAATTTAAGTTGATGGCACAACAAAAGCAATCTCACCTTTACCTACGGGCCGCCAATATTGGGGAATAACAAATGGTCAATGGAGAGTTTCTTATAATTAAACGCCTCGAGCATTACTGTTTCGTACATGTCGACAAGGCCTGTACTCAATGATGTTTACTCGAAATTCCGATATAAATCGTTTCGTATTTATTTTATTACTTGATTATTTTTTCCTATCTCCCTCCTCCTTTCATCCGATATAAATCCATTATGTCATATGAAAAATGACGTACTTACGCAAAAGTTAACGTTGGAGTTGTGGCGTTTACGATGGTCATAAAGTAAACATTAAAGGGTGATGGCAACAGATAAATGCAATATAAACAGGGACAGTCATATGGGAGGGCGATAAGGAGCATACATCCCCTTCCATTACCTAAGTTTTCTTAAATGTTTATAATAGTAGGCAAGATGATTTTTGAAGAATAATTTTTTAATCTTTACATTATGAACAAATTCAAATTCTGATTTTTGGAATTTTTAAGTGTAGTGAAAGACGATATTTTCGAAAATCTGATTTTTCCCTACATTTAAGGTATATTATGTGACATACTCATTTTGATTTTCAAATGAGAATCTATACATATTTTAATGCAGATTATCAATCGGGTGATTTTTCTGAAAATGTTGACTTACTGAAAATGAAATTTGAACAAGTTTATGAGTTATTCTACTTTAAATAGTAAACGATATTAACTATACACTTTATTCAAAAGAAGAAATTTTATTTACACAACTGAAAATACCCATAAAAGGCCATTATATATATGTGTAAGCTTTTTTCGTTGAAATTATTATATACATTTAGGTAATGATAGACGATGATCGGGGTAAACATCAAACCCTTAAGGTTTGTAAGTTTTTCATTCCCGGAAGAAGCTGCCGAAGTAATCGCTTACATGAATGGCTACATTGTGGGTACAAAACATTTATACTTTGCGTTAGCTTAACTAAACAAAAATCTTAAAGCCTGTTTAGTCTTTCAGTACTTAAATGAAACACTAAAATTAGAACGCAGTCTGTAGATTCGGTAAATAAAACTTATTTTGGTAATATTTTGATACAGTAGCGGCGTGATTCCGAATTTTTGGGTCAAGCGTCCCTTCTATAAATTGGATTGGGTGGTTAGGAAAAAAAGTTTTGTTATAGTTTGTTGAGTTTTGTTATATAGTTTGTATTCCAAGTCTTTTGGTATATAGTTTATTTTATTATTACCTATACTTAATACAATGTACAAAGTATATTTAGTTGTGTAATCATCGAAGAATTATCGATAGTTGATAGTAAATCAAATTATAAATAAAGGCAATGGATTTATAGATGCTAATTGCAAATGAGTTTTTGTATCTATGAATTACTGTTATGACAACTGGGGTGCACTAAATTACTTCCAAATATAAAATTCTAGTTTTATCTAAAAGGTGTGGGTGAAGTTTAAAATGCGTTATTTTAATAAAAATGAGTGGGTGTGGAGGTGGGTGGGTAGGTAAATATAAAATGAACATGTTGTTGTCATATTCATAAAAATAGTTCACCATTGTTTTGATATTTCAGACTTAATTATTTTAGTCCATAATTGGAGTGTAAATTTTGTATAAATATATATTACATAATATGATACGAAATGTATTCATTGGAAATTGCTACTTTTGACATTTTAGATTATTTAAAGAAAACTACACAATATAAAAATATTGAAGCTTCTGTAGTAATACAGAAATTAAAGAAAAATAATACCACTTTGTAGTAACACGCACAAAAAAGGAATAAGATAGAAATAAACAGAAATATAAACATACAATGGAGTCAATTGACGGTATTACAAAGAATGATTTATTTTTAAAAATAATAAAAGTTCACTTTACTAATTATATTACTACTTTTTTCCTGATATTTGGAGGGATTAGGAGTCGTGAATCCAAGAATGGTAATGAGATCAATAAATTAGATCTATAATGTCGTTTTACCTGCCTATGGCCGAATTTAAATCTTTTAATCACACGTTTATAATTATAAATAATTGTACAAATGTTGTGTGAATAACACGTTACACTTCTGTACTAGCGATTCAACAATCCACATTAGTTAGAAATACTATGATCCATCCATAAGTGTCGGATGCTGTTCAAGCCGGAGGTATTCTTTTCCTGAAGCTTGTGATTCGAGTAATTTATATACACGGCTAATATCCGTAATACATTCGATCGAACTCAATTAATGGGATAAATCCAACCCAGTTAACTACACATGTTTTTATGAAAGCAGTTGACTAAATTTACAAATAAGAGCTATTCGTTACAAGTATATTGGCTACTAATAAGCCAAATGGAGGCTTTATCTACTCATCCAGGTAAATATTAAACACTTGGAAATTAAATTATAACTCTTATTTGGCGTTAATATTAGAATAAAGGCTGTATTGATATTTTTTTTTTAAATTTATTTGACGAGTGGGGAAGAAAATTTTGAAGGTTTTAACTAAATTCATATTCCTGTACCTTTGAATTTTAAATTTAGGTACACTTCTGGTTATTTGCGTATTTCAGATCCTACCAAATTATGTTAAAAGCTGAAATGGAACCTAGTTGGTTTTAGGAATTTTAGGAGATTTTAGGACTTAAACAACTTTACAAAACATACAAAACTCCTAACTTGTTGATTCAAACCTGATATTACTTCAAGGAATTTAGTTTTATAGGTAGAAACCTAAATCCTATAATGTATATTCTCTATGTGAAGCCATCGCAGGCTTAGATAAATGAATAAACTTGTTAACCTTGTTCGTTCAAACCTGATACGTGATTCTATAGGTGTAAATTTATAGTGTCTTAAGTGTAAATCTAAAATCTATAATGCCCTAGTCGATGAAAAACCACGATGTGTTACGTTTTTACATTTACCACTTGGGCCAAACTCTGATTGGGTCTACAAATACGCGGGCCGGGGGTTGGAGATAAGCCGATATGACCTGACACGACTGTGTTCGCTGCACGTATTAATTATTATGCAAGGAACGTGTTGTTTACGTTGTATAATATTATAAAAAATGATAGCGGTTTTCAAAAATATAATAATTGAACGTCACAAAGGTTTATCAATTTCGCGTTTGATTATTTGGCACGTTGTGTCATCGACAAAAACGACTATAAGACCAGACGAGACAAAACGATAACTGAAGTATTTTATTTCAGATTTTTTTTCTCCCCCTTATTGAATTATTTTCATTCTTCCGAATGCTAATATAATATTGAACTGTGCCGCGTTCATTTCGATGATCGTACGGTTATTTAAGTGATGTCTTTTGATGAAAAACTTCTTCCCTCGAAAATCGGTATTGTTGAAAATAAATAAGGTAACATCAATCACGAATAATTACAAATATCTACCATCAGTGGTATCATGATTATCATGGTTAGAAGGGAAGTAGAAAATTAAACTAAAAGCAAATAGAATGTATTAATAATTTTTAAACTTAATTGTTCAACTGTTATAATAATATGTGCATAGGTAAATTTCTATGAGTTAATAAATAATTATTTACCAAATACATAATTAATTGTTTTTAGTGAAATAAATTCTGTCATGTCCATGCACACATATTTTTAATTAATAAAATCGGGTGTTTTTTTTATTAATATGATATAACGATTACCTATTGAAAAAACAAATACACAATTTTTTGAACCTAAAAATTATACAAGGTTATTTTTATTATTGATTTTATAATTTATATAACATAGTATCATTTCATGCATTAATCTAATTAATCGTCGTTATATTAGAATAGG
Source organism: Cinara cedri (assembly GCA_902439185.1). Classification (NCBI taxonomy): domain Eukaryota; kingdom Metazoa; phylum Arthropoda; class Insecta; order Hemiptera; family Aphididae; genus Cinara; species Cinara cedri. The sequence continues at coordinate 1,880,507 of CABPRJ010000951.1, read as the reverse complement.
GAGAGTGTTAGAAGTTTATTGATTTTAATATTTAGAATTATTTTTTGTATCAATGCTACTAATGGAGTTGTGCAATAAAATTGGATTTCTACGAAGGAATGAGAGTAGGTCTTATTTTTAAAGATTTGATTTAAAAAAAATCGAGTCCCTTGAGATTAATCGCGTGGAACCGAACCACACACACGACTTTGCATGTATGTACATTTTTTCGAGTTCATTTGTCGGTTGGTATTCTCTACACTAAACACACAAATGGCGCCATTCGACTCCCCTATTTTTTCTTCATGATTATTGGTCTGCTGAAACATTTATAATTACTGTGATAAATACAAATTAGTACTATACAGCATATAAGTACGGTAACGGACAACCGATATACTTAGATTAGTAGGACACATTTTTATGTGTTATGGTTTTATTGAATTAACATTAATATTTTAATGAATATTTATAACATTTATCCATAATCTATTTACAGTTGTATATAAGAAAAAAAATTGACTAGCTTTAATGTTATGGCTATCTTAAATTACGAATGACTAAAACAGTTCTACTATGTATTAACGGATGGTTGATATATTTTTATAAACTCCCTAAGTAGCGAGAAATGTAACTATATTTAGGTATTTACTCTTTTTTTTTATAATACTAAAATAGAATAGCTCAATTTCTTTAGATCCGTGCATTTTTCTCGACTACATATTTACCAGGGAAATATGTAATCGAAAAAAATACACAGGATATAGGTAAATTTGACTTATTTCCTTTATGATTTGGGTTGGGTTTGAATCTTTCAAAATCTCCTTAGGTTAATATATTTTTTTAGTGATTTTTCATGTCTTAATACAATATTGTGACCTGTCGTCTTATCTCTTCTGGGTTGAACACATTTCCATATACCCAGATATCGGTTTTTCTATATTCTTAAGTTCTTAAAACTTCTTGATGTGTAACTCGTTTAGTCCAGAAAGTCCAGCATTTTTTTGAAGCACTATGTATCTCAAAGATCTCTTAGCTTACTTTTTCCATTGAGTTATTTGTCTATAGTCGTCTTTAGGTAAATGAATGTCAAAATAACATCCTGAATACACGGTTATGTTGTTTTTTGTAATTCCAATAGTAAGTATTTATACAGCCATGCCTACTACGTAACACGGGTGGATATATTGAGTATCTATAAATGGTTTTTTTGTATTATTAGCTGAACTATATAAATAAATGATGTAAGAAAAGTACCTAATATAATTATAGAATACAGTATAGGTACATATTATATTCATTCGAATAGATTCGTTTGATAAATCCGTGTAACATGTAATTTAGATTATATTATAATTCAGTTACAAAGATAAATAATAATATTTAGGAAATTAAATTTTTTTTTTCCATCCCGGAGCGATTAAATTGTGTATAGTACATAAATTTGTCGATATATTCAGCTACACGTGTGTCAAGATTAACGGTTTTCTCTATAGTATATCGTAGGTACATATCGGTAATATGTGTGTGTGTGTAGTAAATTAAACGGATAATAAGATTTTTATATATATATATCGGGTAAAAGAGGTAGATGTATATTTATAAGAGATTTCTCGTTTGCGAGTGTTCCGACATTAACGAGTTATTTATTAAATACAAAAAACTTAACACGTTGATGATTTTTTTTCTTCGTATTGTTTGGTACACAAAACCGTTTTATAGTAAAGGTTTTTATGTTATTGTCCTTGTGTTGGCGAACGAGAAAATAATATAGAAACGTTTTGACGAAAAATCGATTTGGCAGTTAACATCATGGCTATGAGTGAATATGTGAAGGTTAATTATATAGATAAGTACAAAAATGGTTAGTTTGTTGGTAAGTAGACACTTAATCGTATACATACATTTTGTGCGATTGTAAAAACTTTGGTAAAAACTGTTTCTTTCCTGCTGAAATATATTTTTCGACTTTTCGTATGTAATAAGTTATTAGTTAATAAATAATGCCTATGTATGGAGTTATATTCAGGGAATCACGGTTATATTTAGGTCTTGTAATGTAAAATTCTTTTCAAAATTTGAATAACCTCAATAGAATGTTTTTTTTTTTTTTTTACTAAGAAACATATACAATTAAATTACTCAGTGTTTATAGTATATCTACAGTAAGAGGGAAAAAGGATTTTTCAAAAATGTAAACTAACTACAGTCGAATGGCGAATGGTGGATATACCACTATACCACGTTCCATGAAGTTTTGAAATGTGTATCCCGCGATATGTTTGAAAATATAGACGTACGTTTTGAACATTATGATGAATAATGTAAAAGCGGTTACTATGAATAATCATAATTAATTTGAATGAATTCTATTGAGACTTTGTTTTCTATACTAATAGAGATTATAATTAAACTAAGCTAAAATATATCAATGAAGAACTTAGCAAAAAAAAAAATAATAATATTTTTATTTTTCAACACTTATACGCATAAGTGCATGAGTTTAAATTTCGCTTTACCGTTATTATTGTATTTGCATATACTTTATGATGGTGTAATTTTCCAAAACCAGATTTTTCTGATGTAACCGAATAAATTAATATTTATTTTATTATAAATTCGAACATTTTATAGAAAAAAAATTGTATGGATAACCATACTAAGACACGCTGTAGGTAAGAAGATTGACTATATTAAAGGATAATTTTGTTTATATATTTTTAAATTTTGCTAAATTCAATTCGAAAAATGTATTAAACAGTAAATATTTTATAGTAAATTAAAATTGTCCAAGTTTTTAATGAAATTTAACATAAATTTTAAATTGTAAAACTAACTATGGCTAATTTTATTAATTTGTATTTATTTTTTGCAATATAACGATATTGTAGTACTTACTAGTCAAAAAATAAATACAAATTAGTAATATTAGCCATAGTTAGTTTTATAATTTAAAATTTATGTTAAATTTCATTAAAATCTTGGACGAACTTATAATCAACAATAAGTCCCTAAAGTGGTAGAGAAGTTTAAAAATCTTCCCCTTCAGTGACTCTAACCTATAAAATAATATTTTCTAATTCTTAAAATGTTTCTTTTTTATAATACTCGTATGTATAATTTTATATAAACAAATTACTTAGTGTTAATCATTTTTATAAGTGTTAGGAAATTTTTTTTTTAAATAAGAACCGTTTAAAGGGAGGTCTTTTAAAATCCATACACATTTTGTTTTTTTTAAATATTATTTAAAGTGCCTTTTAGCATTCAAGTATATTAAGTCCCAAGCCGTGTTGATTAGAATATTATAATTTTAGTGACGTATATTATATTAAATACAAAATACATTTTGCATTATTACCTGATGTCTTATCTTGCTGTGTCACTCCAAACATGTTTAGTATACTTAGATGGCTAACCACCAAATATAATTTTTAACTACATATTTACAGAGTGTTCAATCGTAAGACACTCATTATCTCGGAAAATATTACTTTTTTTCGAAATTTGTTTTATAGAACATCTAAGAAACAAACAGTTTTATACTTATATTACTTATTGTCACCCTTATTTTCAGTGTTAAAACCCCATTATCTAATATTGATTTTCATATTGCAACTTAAATTAAAAATTCCATAAACATATGGAGTATCAGTTAAAATAAATTTAAATTAAAATTAAAATTATAAGTTAATAAAGTTATAAAACTAATTAAAATTAGACAAAAATGTTTTGTCTCCTTCGAAATTATGAAGAAAATGTCACAGACAATGAGTTGTGCTTTGTTTAAATTTGTTACTTATATTTATACATACCAAAATTTTTCAATTTTTAAAAAAGAAATTATATTTTTAAATTATACGTAAATGGATTAAACATTAACCTTTATTTTAACAACTTATTAAAGATCAGTTGTATTTAATTTTAACATCTTACTATTAATAAATATCCAATTTTACTCTATTTTAGAATCAAAAATCTTGCTCATATGTAAAGAGTGTAATACTTTTTCTGAAAAGAAATCTTATCTAGTTGGTGAATTGGGAAGGCTGATTTTCCAAAAGGTTTTCAAATAATTAGAAAAAGCGAAAAGATAATTATAAGTGAAATGGCAAATATTTACGACACTGTGTATATATTTATGGCCGAGGCATTACAGTTTTTATTGTTTTTAATTTTTGCAAACTATATTTTCTACCAAAAATATTGCTATTTTGTCAAAAAATTGTAAGAGATTTATTTTGTTCCTGTTAATACATAGCAATTGTAAAGAAAATTATTTTTAAAATCTAAAGTAGTTTCCATAATAATTGAGAAAACCAAAATTGATTCATTTTTACGAAAATTTTGCGACCTGGTTCAATTATATTAATTTTAATTTTCTACTAGAAATCTATTTATCAGATATCTATTTTGTCAGTGGTATATACGAAAAAATAAATATTCAAAGACGTACCTGTACTCAATAATTTTTCTTGAGTTCAGAGAATAAATTATTGTGTAGAATCTCAACATTATTTTATTTTATAATGATCCTGAAAATGTAGTTTGGGTTTATATATTTAAAAAAAAAAAAAAAAAAAAAAAAAAAAAAAAAAAAAAAAAACCCATTATATTAGCGTGTTATTTCTATTATATCTAATATGTTTTAATAGGCAGGTACACAATTCGCTGCCTGAGGGTTTCTGTGGTGCAGTGGATCTCGGGATCCCAGGTTTGCTTGACCCTTAGCTAGAGTATGACATTATACCTACCCATGTTATTATACAATTCCCCCGGAAGAACCTCATTTTATATAGGTGTGGGCATACTACTCCTGTTTCAGAGGTTTAATCCGGTCACATTTCAAATGCTTACCCATCAAAAATTCAAACCAATATACAATTTGTATACTTATAGATAACAAATACGATTTAAATGTTGATATACTAAAAATATTGACATACCAAGATTTACCTACAGTGGTGGATTCGAGGAGGGGGCAAGGCCCCCACCGCCTTGACAGTTATATTATATTTGAAGTTGTAACAATACGAGTTAATAATGATTAAAAATCGTAGTTCAAATTGCGGTTAGACCAATAATTACGATAGTCGATTATGTTGATACTTGATTGTAATCTTATCTGTATTTTATATTAAGTGCTCATTGTTTTAAAATTAATATAAACAACTTCCCCCCTCCAAAAAAACAAATTGCTTATCCACTATAGCCTACCTTCTATACTTGGCGTGTTTATCGATTTCGAAAACAGAAATATCTTTTCAGAACGTATTTCACTCACATTAAAATATGGCAGTAGTAATTTTTATATTCGCGAACATTCTTCACACAATCATTTCGTTTACGGTTTACCGGACGTATAGAATATAACAATCATTAATAATTATTACTAAGGCGTGGATTCATTTAAACGTATTTAATTTGGAGTTGACCACACATCAAGAAAAGAAGCAATACAAGACAAGATTTTTACTGTGAATTCAAACATATACGATTTATACTCTTATTTTAATGTATAGGTGTGTATCGTTAGATATTCAATTATCAAATTGGGTCATACTATTTATGGATCCTAATGCTTCTTTTAATTTTTTACTCGTTCGTCCTCTGCAGCATCCAGTTCATTTAAATAAAGAATAAATAATAGTATATTAATATTAAGTACTTATAGAATTTATATACAATATAAAGCAAAATTTTCGTACCTACGTAGGTATTAAATTTGTATAATGTAAATAGATAATGCAACGTGTTGTATGATAGTTTTCCCAATTTAATATTATTAATTTTACTAAGTATTTACAAATCTATTCGTTCCCGTCTGAATATCGTAAATTAAATATGATTTATATTATATTAATAACTTTAATATTTACAGATATCATATGCAAGTATGTTTATATTGTAACACTTACAATAATACGAGTAAAAACAATATAATTTGCAAAACAAAACAAAATTTAAAAAATAATATTATATTTATATTTAATATTACAATAATACAATTAAACAAAATTATTTGTTTATACTGGGAATTTTGATATAAAAGAATATTCCAATGACCAGTGGAAAAAGAAAACAACCATCAGAAGACAATAATTTTGTTGACTTTGTATACTCACATACAGCAAGCGATAATATATAGGTTAGGTTAATATGTTCTCAAAATTAAACATTTTGAAAGTGATTTTGATGTATACGGCAAAACTTCTGTATTTACAATTTATTAAATTATTAACTCTGTGCATGACTTTGATAATATAGTCAACAAATAGCTAATCGCGTTATATATAATGAATATGTGCGTGAATCCGCTTTGCGCTTTGCGGTGTCTGAGGCCCGAATCATTAATTTATACAAAATCACTTAGTCAATATACAGTGTGTGTGGTTTTGCTAGCAAAAGAATTTCGAATAATAACGGATACTCATATACTTAGATACACTTAAGTATTTACATTTCACAACATAATACATACATACTAGCTAATAAGTATTATATTGTGAAAAACATCGTATAGAATCATTACTATACAGTACTGAATGTTAGTCAGACACTCAGAGACTCATCAGAGTGTCTTAAAATTAAGAGATTAAACCGATTAAGATATTAAAATGATGATGATCGTTTGTTGTCACAATATACGTTGAACAATTAATATGGATTACTACCTATAGTATATTCTATAGTTTAAACTGATTAGTTATTTTGCATAATTTATTCATTTCGGTGTTTATAAAATATAAATTATATATAGATATGTATTTAAATTTTAAACTAACCTATATTGTTGAATATTGATAATCATATATATATTTTCAGTAATCAACGGAAATCTATCAAAATCTTTCTCAAAAAAAAAGTGTCATTTAAATTATTATAGATAACACAATTTTGCGCAACAGGAAAATAAACTAAAATAACTTGCATTATAAATAGCATAATAGGTAATTATTTATTAAAACCATTGTAAATCGTATACCACTGACAATGTTAGGATGAACATATAGACTATATTTTTAAAATATTTTTGTCATAATCATTTCATGTTTATGACACTTTATACTATTTGGTATATGTTTATAGATTCTGAGCGTAGTGAGGAATGTATTAGTTTTACAACATATTTTTTTTTTGTCTCAAAAAAAATGTTTAACTATAAACTTTGCTTTACTAAAAAATCGAAAAAGATTATTTTTGCCAAGTTTATCAGATGCTCTGAAAAGTTCATTTTTTGATTTCGCTTGTAATTTGTAGTTATCTTCATAATTAGAGGAAAAAATGTCGACAAATAGGAATTATTTATTTATTGACTATTTCTGTTGTCCGATTTTGTTATACGGCTGTTGGTTGTCATGTGATTAAAAATAATCACAAATGCTTGCAATTTTTATATTAGCAATAATTTTTGTGCATAGTAAAATTTTTTAAATATTTTGACGATTTTTGAGCTAGTATTATAGTAAATTTAAACTGTCTAGGTTTTTGTTTTTAGTTTTTAATTAGTTTTATGCAGATAATAATTTTTCTAACTTTTAAAAAAACTTAAATATTTGTTGAAAAGTTCATTACAGGGTGTTTTTATCAAAACTATACATACTTAACTTTATTTTTTTAAAAAAAGTTTGTAATTTTGAAATTCAAATTTTGACGAAAATCGTAAAAATCATGGCATTTCGTGAACTATTTTCTGATTAATGTGAACTAAACGTTTTTACCTCTATAAAAACGCTCAGAAATTTAAGACCAAAATAAAAAAGACACTAGTTTTTTATTTTTACCATTTTCAGTTCAGGATATGATTATCAAAACGTAATTAACTGAACTTTGCTCAGAATTGGTTTCCAATAGCAATCATTTAATATTAACAGAAGTTAACTCTCCTCATATAAAATCTTATATTTCAAATTTCCTTCCTACAACATTGATCAAGGGTATAAAACCATAATAATAAATAATTATAAAACCATCTCGAAATGTAGTTTGGTACTTGATTTAAAAATTATTATATCAGCTAACATTTATATTATACTGTATCAAAATCACCTTATTTTATAGTTAATTTGGAAAATATAATTGAAATTTTATGACCGTATTATGATTTGGAAGTTATTCTTTGGTTCTTTAAATTTTAATTATAATATTCGTTTTTTTTCTATTAGTCTTATTTTTTTTTTTTTTTTTTAATTTAAAAGAGTTTTTAAATTTATAATTTTAATTCGCATTTCTCGAAAAAGACCTTGAAACTATACACAATCTAATTGTAATGTTATAACAACATTGAGTTTGGAAAACTCAGCTTATTAACATTTAAATGTATTTGAGTTTTGATTTGAAGTTATTTAAAACAAAAAAAAAGATTTTAAAATTAAATAAAGGTATTAATGTATAATAAGTTATAATTATAAAATAATTGAATAAAATTCAATTAGTATATTTTTTTTTTTTTAACGAACTGTAAGATTTTTGTTTTTATAACTAATAATAAGATGTTAAATAAACAAATGCAATAAACTTTATATTTTCATAATATAGCAGTAAATATATTATTAACTTTAACTATTATATTCCAACTCTTTAAAGATCGTTTATTTGTATTAGGTTATTTTAAAAATTATTTAATTTAAAAAAAAAAATAACTAATTCCGTACTGCATAATATTACTACACAAAAGTGTATGTTTTTTTGAAATCGGTCGTGCAATACATATTTCATAATACTCCAGGCGACGCATTCATTCATTTATTTATTTACTTAATTATTTGTATGTTTTTATTTTGCCTTGAAGAACTTGGACGACGGAAAATATTTTGGTCAATTTTATTATATTTTAATAAATACCTAATTATTTTTAAAACTTCCACTCAAAAAATTACTGTCGATTTCATATCCTATAATATGTTTAGATAATTTGAACAATAATATAATATATTTTATTAGAAAAATATTTACAATCTATTTATGTACAATAGTCTATTTGCTTCTCAAATGTAAAAGTAAATACTTGTAAACCCGTGTATATTTTATTAAAACTCAACCTAATACAAGGTAATATGTTTGTTTTTCATTGTTTTTAAAATCTTTTGATTTCAATTAGTATCTGAAAAAATTGAAATCTTAATATAACCTATTGGTATTAATCATATTTTATACAATTAAAATAACAAAAAAGAGCTTATATAGGAGGAGCCACTATTGTAAGTGAGAAGTTTAGAAGGTAGGATACATAAGGTTATTTCATTTATACCTGTAAGCCACAATAAACTATTGCTTGATGAATTCCGATCACAGTATTGTAATAAAAATGACCTCTTTAAAGTACCATCCAGATAACTTAAGCTTTTAGAAAAGTTGATACACGTAAAAACCGGAGCATATTTACTGGGAAAAAATGTATCCACAAACTAGAAGAATAAGAAAAAAAAAATAAACATCTTAGAAAAACCAATAGCTCGCTACGCTCGGAATCTAAAATGTATACAATTCTTATAGGAAATCATCAATAATTAGGCTTTCCAATTAGTTAAAAATATTAAAATATAATCTTACACTTTTCAATTTGTATTTTACATACAGAATACTGCGTTATTAATGCTGCTTGTATTTTATTTGTATTCGTCGGAATGACCTCTATTCGGATATAGAGAAAAATGGTTCAGTCTTAAATAAATTATATTTTTTTTCATCAGTGCGTTCTGCAGTGATAAATGAACTGCAGGGTATAAACGTTTTATTTGCAGTAAAATTAAACTCAGTACAGTTAAATCGGGCGTGTCATCCCGAATATAATTCATTAATAACTCATTTACATTACTTATACTCCACATGTATCGAGGATCCATTAGCAATATTACTACATTTTAAATCGATTAATATGTATTCTGTGTATCAATAGTACATATTTTGAGAACAAATATCCGGGTATTTTACATTCAATCAAAACTGTACTAATATAAAGCTCTAATTAATATCATACTTATTCTTGAATAACGATATTGAATAGTCATTTATAATCAGTATTATTATTAAAAACCTTGACTTAAAAAAAAACATCTGTATTCATCTATATAATTTTAAGTAGTTAAAGACCCCACATATAATAAAATATAATGTTAAGTATAACTTAAATCATACGGTTTTATTAATTAATTAATTAATTAATTAATTTTGGGCAATATATTAAATTTACATAATAGATAATACTTGTTTGAAATACTAAAGCCTAGTATTTCAAATTTAAATCAACTTTACACGATCTTCTGACACATGATTTTAAGGAGGGGGGCAATATACATATTATATTATACAACATAGTGTTCTATACTCTGTAATAAATCATAAAGTTCAGAGTAGGCAATGCCATCATCAGTATACATTTCTAATTACCGGAAGTGGGTTTCAACCGGAAGTGAAAATTGAATAATGTGAAACTCATAATATTTTACGGTGGCGTTAGTATACTAAATAACTTATTCGTATTGTAATAATATATTATTATTATTATAAAATTAATGAAACAATGGAAACGATTTTAATTATTTATTTTTGGAAAGTGCAAAACTTTGTTTTATATTTAACGTTTTTATATTTCATATTATTATCAAAGTATAGTCGCAATATTATTATTTAGAAAGAACATTTTCACAAAAATAAAAACAAAACAACAAATACTAAAAGTTTAATCATTGGGTTTATTATTATTATTGTTATTATGATAACCATTACATTGGAGGGGTGTGATTAAACATTTTCCGACTACAAATATTAAAAAACAAAAGACCTGTTTGTACCTTGTTACTTTGTCCTTTGATAAATGATAATAATTGATACATTTTACATAGAAATAACAATTTATTTTACTGATTTTAAAATTAAATTGTCGTTAAATTGCTGAAACTCATAAATCATAGTTAAGAGTAAATTTCTAAGTTTGGAAGGTTCTACTACACTACTTCATCTCTGGCCCTGATGACAGTACGTTAGTATGTATTCAATTCATTAAATTCATTAAATTAAATTTATTAAATTGCGTTTCTGACGAGTTTTAATATAATAACAAATTACAGTTAGCTATAAAATATACATTTTTTTTTAAATATAAAGCGCCATATCTTAAATACACTTGTAACAAATATCTTGTGTTATTATACTGAAATCAATGTCTCTAGTATCCAGTATCTACATATTCATTTTGATCTTACCCATAGACACCCAAATAGAGGAAAATCTGAGTAATTTTTTCTCCTGAATGTTAAAAGTTACATTAAAAAAACGGACATACTGCACACAATGAGTGGACCACTATTGTAGGTGAGAAATTTGTATTGTAGGATATAGAGGAGAAACGATTAATCATTGCTAATGACAAACTATTCAAAGTGTTGTTCGGTTGTATATGTTTTGGAAAATAATATTTAAGAATTTCATCAAAATTGTATATTAAAATGCCTTTAAAAAAATTAAGTTTAATGAGTGTCTATGTTTTGTAGGAAACATATTTTCGTTTGTTTATTTAGGTTAACATGATGAGTTTACTTTAATTTTCTGAAAATCAAATTGTATTTAAGTATCACCAAAAACAAAAAAAAAATAAAAATTAAGATATTTTCCTATAAAATATAGAAAGGAAGTATACAAAGCCAAAACATTTTTCACCACAGAAACTAGTTTACCGAAAGATCTAAATGTATAGAAAAACAAATCTCATTTTCAACCGCCTTAAAAGTTTTGTATACGAATTCGATTTTAGTCAGAAATATGGCTTAAGCAATAACTTCTTCTTAAATTTCAACTAATAAAACGACTCGTATGTGTTCTTATCTTAATATTTGTTTTAAGTTGCACGTACATAGATGTATTATTATATTTGGATATATTTTTATACGCAAATAACAACAATTTTTTTTCAACAAAATACATAATTTTCACCATTTTGCTATAAAAAACAAACATTCAAACACATTCTGGATTGAGTTCATAAATGATCAAATACCAATACCTATGCTTAAAATACGCAAATAATATGGTTTTAATTAAACTGAGATTTGTATAGTTTTTCATTTCCATTATTAAGATTTAATTTAATTACCCTTATCTACTTTTCCTGCTCTATAATATAAGGTGAACTCGACGTAAATAAAAATTATCACGACATATTTAAGCATAGACTAAATATATTTAGTAAATAATTAGTACCCACACATTTTGATTTACAATATCACGACCGTTTTACCGTTGGTATATTCAGGAGTAGGCAAATATTACTTCTTCCCCAATATAAGAAACATAATCTTACAAAAAGTACTGAAATAAAAGTTTGAATTTAGTATCGATATAAATTTAACCTCAACGAATTGATGATCCTAGACGATAGACCACAATAGATAAGATATTATTAACTTTTTTACTTTAAATAATGAACTACCTTAAGAGGCATTCGCCTTTTACCGTTTTATTTCTATCTTCATTTACATCCGATGTGGTTTTCAACCAGTAAATGGTATAGGTTTTAGATCTTTACTTAGGATACTAATTTATTTAGATTAGTACCAAGTATAAAGTTTGTGCGAGATTTTTATGTTTCAGAATCCGTACACCTTGATCTCGATATTTAGACGTTTTATTTATTTTAATTTTTTTCTCCGAGGACAAGTAAGTGTATCTATGAAGCTACCGTGTCACATTTTCAAAATACCGTCTTCGGACGCATTTTTCTACAAAAAAACACAGTAAAAATAGTATAATATAATAATACGGTACATCAACACACAGCTGAGTAAAGATGTGATGTATGTTTGGTGGATAAACGAAAATTGGAGTGGATGAAAATCGGTATACGACTTGAGATAGATTTTATTACCACGTTATTGGCCAACATATTTTCATAAAGATAATAATATGTTATGTACATATTGCCTACTAAATAAAAATACGAATTCAGGTAATATAGTCCTGCAGCTGGTGTTACAAATTTTTCAGTCGCCAAAAACGTAGGTTTCGGTTGACTTGTGGAAATAATAACAGAACAGATAAGATTTTACCGGTGTAATATAATATTCATATTATTATAAAACTGTATAAATCCAAATTGTTTTTTTTGTCGGTTTAAAACGTGAGCTATTTATCAACCACGTATAATTGTATTCGTCTGTGGATATTTTTATGTGGATATATCGTAAAAATCTGTAATTTGAATCAGCGATATGACGCCTTATATTTTGATGTTTGGTGATGTGTTTACATTATAGTTTAGTAATCTGAAATTAAATTATGTGAGAATGGTGAAAAACAGAGATTTTCCACCGGATGGCCACTTTACACATTACCATTAGTAAAGTTTTCAGTGAATTTCTAACTAAGGTAAAAAAAAATTCATAAGAGCAGCTGTAAAAACTGAACAAATTCGATTGGAAAGGACTACATCTACTAAAAATTGAGAAATGTTTCAATTTCATGAACTAAGCGAACCATACATTCAGGAAGCCATGGAGTTCAAACTGTTTTTTCTCACACACTTTTTTTACAAAAATTGAATACATAAATACTACAAATAGTTAAAATGGGGTTTATTTAATTAGTGGATTATATTATAATATTATATTTCCCATAGAAAATACTACTCTTATTGGTGGGAGAGGGATATCTATGAAGGTTAAAAGCTAAAAGATGAGGTTTGGTCTATATACTCGTGGAGATTTTTTAAGGAATGTGGAAGTAAATTGATATTTACTACAAAATAATCTGGCCTAAAACGCCGGATTATTATTGAGTACGATTTTATATTTTATCGAAGTAGAATTGTTGTAAATAAATATTGATAAATAATAATTAACATTATATTCCGTAGCACAAAGTTATTTTTTAATTTGATTTCCCCTCACGTCCATTGTTGAACTTGTCTCAACCAGGCGCCATTGGTTGGCAAATGTGACATACGTAAAAACGTAGTCAGTATACAATAAGTTGAAAAATAATGTGATCACGAAAGACGGAAGGGTTTCTATATAATTCAATAATAATTAATACAATGGACGAAATATAATTTTGTTAACAATATTGTATGCATGTCGAATACGATAAAACATTATAATATTATTCACGGTCGTAAGTATATTATATATCTACTCATATGTATAGTGTTAGCATGTTATATCATAATATACGAAAATAATTAGATGAATTATTTAAACTCGAAAATACGATATAACTACAAGTACCTACTGGTCCATTTCAAAAAGTATATCATTGCATTTTTCTAAACGAAAATCATAAAATATAATACATATATGTGAAGGTTAGTAACTAATAGTCCATTTTTAAAAATTTTTCGGCAAAGCAAAACTTCTCTACAGTTGCACGGACTACATTATTCTTTTAACCAGCACATCAAATACTTCATCTCCAATATAATCTAACTGAACTTTTCTTTTTATTTGATCAAATAGGACTCAAAATTAGCACCATCATAACTCTATTGAATAATAGAGTTATCTCAAATTAAAAAAAAAATGGACTAGTCGTTTCATTCCCTGTGCCCTTCGTGTACTCGTATATTATATACGATACTAGAACGAAAGTGGGATATCTAACATTACAATTAATAGGTACCTATAAAGTAAAATACATTAATCACTGAAAAAAATTAATTGTATGTTTTCACCTTTAAAAATTTTCGAAATAGCCAATATAATATAATATAAAAAATATCTAAAATATATTATTCTGACAATTTGAATGTCTCGTACATTCATACCCGATCAATTGTTTCTTAAACATAGTAGCTGAAAAGTGGGGTAACATTTGGGTAATATTTTAGGATACTCTGTATTCCATATTTATATCAAATCGTATTTACATAATAAATTACATAAACTTGTTTTATACTAACAGTTTTTATTTGTGTGTAATGTTTTAACTAAATGCTTATATCACTTAAGTATTTAATAATATTTCTTGATTTTAAGTACTATAAAGTATTAAGACGCCAATATGTACAATTAATCTGTATAAATAGTTAAATCTCATAAAAATTATCTAGATACATATAAAGATAAAAAAAATTTAAATGTTATCAGAGAAGACAACAGATACGTGAAGTTTATCTAGATATAAAGAGCATAATTTTTGTTTGTCAGTTTTTGATTGTTAAGAACATTATAGTAGAGAGTTACCAATTTAAATAGATTATATAATTCTGTAAATGTGAAAGATTTAAATCACAAACTAGTAAAAGCAAATTATTAACTAAAAGTAACACTTATATAGTTATTTAATAATTTCTATAGTGAAGAAAATTTTTTCTTTTGGTTTATTTTTTCTATATAATTTGTGAAATATAATTAGTTTGTAACATAGAGAACTATGAGTTGGTTATCGACATTTTCACCCAGATAAGATAAAAGATAAAAAATAATATCTAAATGTATTTCAATACTGATTGTATATTGCTATCGTATTATTTTGCGGAACTTTAGAATCTCTATGCAATAATAATTTAGTAAAATGCCTACTACTTTGTCTTAAGTTAATAAAATAATAAGTATGAGTTAAGTTCAAGCAATTCAAATAAAATATTAATTTTCTATTTACGGTATGATATGAAATGCGTTCATTTTTTTATATAGATGATCTTGAACTTTGTAATAACGATTAACTTCACTGTATATGACTATAGGATTTTTTTTAAAAAAAATTCATGAAAATATAATTTGTTACTCTCGTTTACTGTAATTTTTCATTTTCTTATAGATATTAATCGCGTAACTGATCAATAGCCACTATTCTATAACTAGCAAAAAATATTTCCTTGTGACAATCTTTTGTCTAATAGTTTCAAATTGTATTACCAATCTTGTTTGCAACAGCCGCTAAGAACTCAGTTAATTTAAAATAAGGAATCACGTATAGGCGGATGTCCGAAAAACGTCTCGGTTTTCTTTCGTTTTATTTATATTTTAAATTTCATCATTATGCCCATAATACTTTTATACGTTATAAAAAGTATGGACTAAATAGGTGATTAAATGTAGACAACTAGCACTAGATGAGCGAACGTAATAGTTTTCAATCGTCCCAATAGGATTATTTGAGCATTCTCTGACGGTGGCATAGTAATATTGTACGCTATACACTTAAATCTCACCATTGAAAATTAGGTAATCTCAAATTTTCCACCAAGCAGCTGCGGACTTAACCTATTTTGAAACCTTCGGTATATACGTACTTAATATATATAATCACATAGTCACAGTAAAAATGACCAGTCCCGAGAGTGCTTTAAGTTTTATAAAATTATATAAAACTAAAATCGTATCATGATTTAAGTAACTAATAATATATATTTTTTTAAATTCTAAATGAAAAAATATAAAGGATCCTTCAGAATAGAGATTTATATTTTTTTATTCAACCGATTCAAGTAAGATTAGGTCTATATCAAACACTTTGTGTATTAATTGACAACTACTTCTATTAATAAAATCCATTCCATCCATCATATTTTTCTATTTTCATATGAATTGATATTTAACATGAAATTAGAATTATTAGTTATTAATTTAGGGCACGGTTTTATATATACTTAAAATCCGTAAAAAAAGCGCTTAAATCGTCAAAAAAGCACTTAAAAATATTTAAAAAAGCAAGAGTGGTAGACGAGTTTTAAAGTTCTCACTCTGATTTCTCTCATTACAATAAATTATTTTAACACTGACAAGTGATTAACACGAAACATTTTATTTTTTATAACACGTACAAATATATTTGAAAAAAAATTACTTTAAAATAAAAAATTTTTAAGTGTTCCAAAATTATTTTTTATAAGTTAGAAACAGTAGAGGAGAAAACTTTCAAACTCTTATACCTTTATTACCTTTTTAAATATTTTCTAAGTGATTTTTTAAAGCTTTTATGACGTTTTCAAACTCTTTTTTGTTAATTTTAAGTGCATATAAATCTGTAACTGTCAATCTAATCTATTTTTAATATCTATATTTATTTTTATCTATATAGGTAGTTTTGAAAACTGCACTTTATTAATATTGTTAATTTATTGTAATTTTTTATTAAAGTATTATCAATTATTTCAGTTAAATATTTCTAAAAATTATCAATCGAGACACGGACGTGAGACATCGTAAATTTACAAAAGAAATTATTTTAAAATCTAATAAGGGAGAAACTTTATAACTGCCAGGACTTTTTGTACAAAAGTTGTGTGGTCAAATAGGCGTCTACCCTAATAATTGACGTCTACAGTTAGTGAACTTCAATTTTTTTTTAATGAAAATGCATGAGACGCTAGCAAGAGACTTTATAAGTTCAGTTTCAAACGATATTTTTTTTTTCGAATATGGTTCAGCAAGCTTTATTAATATATATATATATATATATATATATAGTAATATTTACATAGTATATGTGTGCATTTACAAATAATATAAAAGTCGTATAGAATAAAAACAGTTAACGAATAACTATGTTAACAAGACTTATCATACATATTGCTAAAAATATGAATTAAAAGATCGTGTTTTTTTTTCTTAATTATTTTAAATTTTCTAGCAAGAAGAGGTTAGTTGAGAAATACATTATTTTAAACAGAGAAATTTGACTTATCAACATAAACTATGAATGCTAATACTGGAATATTTTTACATTAGTTTTGTAAATGTGTTAAAAATATATGAAATATAATTACCATATAAAGTAATAGTTTATTATTATAATAATATTGCAGTTTGAAAATGATTCATTGCATTTTGTTTATTTAAATGTATGTTTTGTTTTAATGAATATTAAGGCAAATTTGAATAAATTATTGCAGGTGCAAAAAAAGGAATTTAATTTAATATTTTATGTGATATTATTAAGTACATAATGACAAATACGCCACGATGGTAACTGTAATAGCATCTAGAAAATAATTTGACTTTTAACCGTACAACACAGGGTTTGGTGAATTTTAGTTTTGGCGGAAAAACAACTAAAAAAAAAAAGCGCTAATACTACAGTTTGCCACTGTTAAAAGCGAGAAGTTGGAAAGTAGGATACACAAAGTTATTGAATTCAGTTTAGTACGCAACAATAATTCGATGCTGATGAAAAACGATTCTGAGCAAATATCGGGTTAACAAGTTCTGACTTCAAACAATTATATTAACATAAATCGAAATATAAAAATAAAAATATATAGTATTACATAAAATAAAGCAATTTCAACAAATATTAATATTAATGGCAACGTTCTAAAATGTCCGCGTTGTTAATTTGCGAGGATTATATTCCGGTATAAAACGTTGTCCGCACGTCTGTTTGAATCGGTTTGTCTGACAGAAAATTGCAGCGGTGTGGACTCGAGAATCGATTGTATAGCAGACGATAATTCCCTTCCCCTTCTTTTCTCCAACCTTATGGTAAATATACACTTCAAAGTAATGCGTATTCAATCTATTTAACGAATGTTTGGGGGTTTTGACCAATATTATTAACGGCAAAAAAAATAAGTCACCGCAGAATAAAACATAAATAAACAAAAAGAATATATGTTTACTACGCGGTAATTTTAGATTCCGAGTGGAACGAGGATTATCTCGGATTATTTATTGGAAGTATTGATTTTACTGCGATGTGTTATTTTTGTTCCTGCCCGGTTAATAAATATTCCAGTGCTCCGTTTGTTTTTTCGTTTTTTTCGATTTGTTGAGAAAAGTATACAAGAAAAATCGAAAAATGACCTCCTCGATGCATTAACTAGATCAAATATGTTATAAAAAATTTCTTACAAAGTTTTTTAATTGCAGCGACATTTCTGGTAGAAAAGTTATTTAAAGCAATAAAAAAAAAAAAAACATTTAGTAAAACATTTATATTACAATACAGTTTGCTTCGTTCAGAATCTAAAACGTCTCTATTATTTATGTGAAATTTGAAGTATACACATGCTGATATAAATTAATTTTTTATATTTTATTATACATAATATGTATATATATATATACTATATTATACTATATATATATATATATATTTGTATACAAATAAATGTATTAATATATTTATTTATTAATTTATTATGATTCATGATTTTCTTTTGAAACGTGTTATTATTTATACAAGATATTAATAGTTTTGAGATAGTTTTTTTTTTTCTTTAAGTAATGCACTATAATTATTGAGCTTTTTAAAAAAAATACTGGTATCCTTGACGGGAAGAATTCTGCGCACTCCTATACAGTGGTATTAGCGTGTTACTAGTACGTATACTCGTAAGTGACACGTTTATTATTACGATAGACTATAATGCCTCCGAACATATTTTATTAAACTGTTTATCTTGATTTAACGATTCTGGAATTGCACAATTTCTTACAATTATTACTATGCAAAAAACACTTATCAAAACGTCATTTTAATAAATATATTTGTATAATATAGTAGACAATATAATACCATTTAATAAGCGAATCCAATTGCGTTAATTCGACCCAATTTGCGTTTGAACGCGTTAAATTTAAATAAACAGAAGATTAGTTCTTCGTATATAGTAATAATAACAATATGCTGTTGTTAATAATAATGCGTGCAAAGAAGAACGTTTATATTTTAGATGTGCGAAAATAACTTTGACCTAACCGAAAATGTTTCCGGTTTCTAACCCATTACTACAATATTATAATTTATAACGCGTAATTCAAGTGTGTTAGCTTATACCTACTTAAACGTGAAATATAATTTTAATACATTTAAAACGGTAGAAACCTACCTATATTTTACTTGTTTGCGGGCACCACCACACTTAATTTGTTTACAGCACGATGAGCAATACACAAAGAAAACGGTATAATAGCCATACACTATTAATATTAGGTACAATAGATTTAAAAAAAAAAAAAAAAAACATTATCGGCTTCGTAAAAAACTAAAAATGATTAAAGTGTACCTAATAAAAAACAATTTCGTAAAATAATTATTGTAATATGTGTGACTATAATAATATCGGACTATACAATATTATAGTATAATATTACTGCAGGTAACAACTTTGTAATAATAATATTATACAACAATAATATATCTCGTATGTATTATCCAAGTGTTTATTTCGCATAAATTACAAAATGTTTTAGGCTGTGTATTTATAACATTGTTAACATTTTATACATTTATCTTTGGTTTTAAGGACGTGTTTGAGTAAATATATGTAATTGTTTTTGTATTTTATATTGTTAATTTTATCTTATGTAATTTTTTTTACTCTTTGGTCTAAATAATAATATAAGTATGTAAATAATTCATAATCTAACAAATGCGATACTGAAAACTAAAAGTATACCTTAAGTCATTATCATGTACTATAGAAATTATGTCATATAACAATTTTCAAATTTTAATTTGTTTGTACCTGTTGAAAACTATACAAATATGATTTGGATATTAAATTCTTAAAACAAACTAGTTCTATATAATATTCGTTTTCAAATAAAAAGAGAAACTTTTTTTTAATTATTTACTATCTAGAATTACTGCGAAACAAAAAATTAAAAAGTTAAATTTAGGAACGAATAATATCATTATTATTGTTTGATGAACTGAAACACGAAATAAAACAAAATTAAACAATTTTTTGCGACGAGGAGAGTTAGGTATTTGAAATAAAGATTTTCAGCTTCTGTAAAATATAGGCACCTAATTGAAAAAAAAAACGATATCTATTTACATAATCAACATTATCAAAATTTACTTACAAACGTTCAACTCCGAAACGCTACATAGGTATTTAAATATTATTACATAGGTATTTGTACGTAAGTACTTAAAATACGTAAGTCAGTGGTGGATTAATCAATTTGTCACCTACAAGCAGAAGAAAGCCAGAGAATTTAACCGATTTTCGCCCATAGTAGATCTTAAATAGGGTTTAGTTCTTGTAAGACACAAAAACGATCTCTCCGCAGAACAATCAGTATCCGCTATACAGGAGTATATTTTCAATTAATTCTTGAATGGATCCAACACAGCAAAACAAATGGTTTTTAATTTGTCTTTAGCATTAAAATCTACTTCATTAGCTCTAAAATTATCTTTGTCTAGTTAGTCACATAAAAGACGTTGCACAAAACGACGTTTTTGGTCCAATTCATATTCTTCTTTTCTATTTTTTTTTTTTTACTTCATCAATAAAATTATGAAATATTTCATCAGTTTTTATTTCACTCACATAACCAATTAAAGAGTTGTACAAACCAACAACATCTTCTAAATTAGGTGATGATGATTGAAAAATGTTGCTTATTTTATTAAATCGTTCTAACAAAGAAGTCCAAAATACGGTCATGAAGACCTACCTGAATTTACATAAGTTGTTATTCAAACCTGCAGCTATTTATGAGTATTTCAGAAGTATTATTTTTACATCATTCAATATTTCCAAAAATGTTTCCATCTTTTTATGAAAGCAGAACATGCATTATAACAACTAGACCACCCTATCTTATGACCGAGTCTCAATTTCTCTTTCATCAATTGCCATCAATAAGTAGATTTTACAAAGAAATCGTAGCTGATTTCTAAGTAATCTTAAAAAAAAAAAAATGCTTCTTCTTTGGTAGAATCGACAACGGACATTCCGAAAACTCGAGTTGTTCGCGTTCAACGAAACCATTTCAGTGAGTTAATAACCTAAAGCCTAATACCTATAAAACAATATGTATATTTTTTTATTTTAGTGTGGCAAATTTGCGGCCTTCAAAATTTTGCCACTCCAATCACCTGCTTACTCTTCCTGTAAGGTAACCGGACATTGACGTAGGTATGTATTTGAATATTTTTATATTGGCAATTGTATAATATTATTACAAACATTGACTGATATTGCATTACCGGATAAGTAAATATACATATTTTAAAATTCGATATTATAGGTAGCGATTGTATTTTATGTACATATATATATATATATATATATATATTATTTGTTTAGTGTACATCAATGAAATTACTATTTATATATTACATTATTGAATTTGATTTAACTACACACAGTTTATAGTACTCTTGTAGCATGTATTGTATATATTATGTATAGATATAAAAAATAAAATAGGTACCGAGGTCGATTTTATAAAACTATTATAGTAGGTACTTTTAAATCAATTGTACACACTACACACCATGTGGGTGAAATTAATACTGGAAATATGACAATGAGTCAATAAGATAACAAATGACGTATTCATTGTGTACATATAGGTATATATTGTATTATAATAATAATATTATATGCGATAGAAATAAATAATTCTGATTGATGATGTGAAGTGAGAATATAATTTGATTCGTATTAATTTGATACAGCAAATAACGCTATAGATTCAAACTATTTCCAATGTGTTATAAAGTTAACCTTATAAAAACAAACGAACATACTTCGCATGATGGGTGAGCCACTGTTGTAGGTGAGAAGTTGGGAAGGTATAGGGAAAATATAATATATTATATATTATGTACGCAACGATTAATCATTAAAAACCAAAAAAGATTCTGAACAGAGTTTGGTTATAAATTCAGTTTTGAAAGGCCGTAATATTTACGAGTTAAAAAATAATACATTTCGTACATTTTTCCGTTTTTCCTACGTTTTTTCCCACTTATTATGAAAATCCCCGTAAAAACCAAAAAGTTACCTTCTTAAAGTAGTTACCACATCAGTCAAATTTTCTTTCTGAAAAAATGCTACACTTGAAAAATAAATAAACAATAAACATATCATTGGAAAGTAAAATAAAAAAAACCTTAAAAAAATATGAATATTTACAACAAATAAAATATACTCTTTATAACTGACTATAATCATGAACACTTTTAATCTGCTATCACCTACTATCACTAGACAGAAATTACCTATTAGACATACATTTCGGGTTTTTTTTTTGGAGGGGGGGTAGAACATATTATGAAACATAAACTGTCTAAAAATGGTTTTTATTTATACATTTTTACGAGGCCGATTAGTGAGTTTGAATTCGGTATTAAAAAAAAAATAATAATAATAATGTCCTACGCGCAATTAATTAAATTTTTAAAATTGTGGTACAACATTATTTTCTAAGTATAGCATTTTGCGTGTCCATTCAGAGAGTAACGTGTTCGAAACGAATGGTTGGTCAACCGGAACGTCATCAGTCTTCGGCCTACCCGATTCTATATAGCCGTATTGGGAGTTTACGTGTATTTTTTGGATTTCGATGACAATAACTTATTGCAAAACTAAAATACTCGTATCATTGAAAAGATCTGTGCTTGAAAATAATGGATACAATAATATACTCGTATTTCTTTGACCATCTCGTTGCAGTGTTTATTTTATACAATAAATAATTGGACGAATCCGGTAGTAAAGCTATTTTAGAATTTAAATTCAAGAGAATCATTGCAAGTTTTCTAAATGTTCTCCAATTTTATACAGTTTAAAAATTAATGTTTACATTTTAATGACTACCTCCAGATACCTATTTAAAAAGAAAGGGTGCAGCCATTTTTACGAATAAATATGACGTTATAGGCATTCAAGTGGTGGACAATTAAACATATTTTCCAATATCCAATTTCAATTATTAAAATAAATATGTTGATAAAATATCTAGGTTATATAAAATATAGATTTTTCGATTTAAAATTTGACGAATCCAAAAAAAAAAAACTACAAAGGAAGAAAATCATTACATAAGACCTAATGGTGATAGGGTGTATCACAATTGTAGGAGCAAGGTTGGGAAAGTAGGATATATAAGGTTATTTAATTTATGTATTTTAACGATTAAATATTGAGAACGAAGAAAAATTAAAAAAAAAAAAATTGTTTATACATGATTCAAAAGACCGTAAAATTTACGATTTTCATCAAATTCTATCCTTAGACCATTAAATAAAAAATAAATAATACCTTACACTATACTGCTTTTCTTTGACCATTAATTATAAATTATAATCAGTGGCAGATAATTTTATTACTTTTCACCTTTATATCTAGCAAAACAATTTTTAAATTATATTATATACATTTAAATAATTGGGAAATTTCAATAATGATCTATTATCATAAAATACAATGCAAAATACAAACGAATGCCTCAAAGAATATACAAGTTGACGATAATAATTTACCTATATTAAATTTATAAGGAAAAAAGGATAATTTAGTATTCACACGAAAATAAGTAGGTAAGGAAAGTTCTTAATAGTTTTATTTTAACATGTCACATCCTACAAGTTATGCTGTCTATTAACCTAAAAAACTAGAAAACTTTTCTCTTCAGAAAAACTTGTTCTATATATTCTGTATTGCTGTATTGGTACATTTTTACATTCAATACAATTAGTAAAGCTTTATTAAAAGCGTTTTAAATTGATTTAAAATTCAAATCTAAAATATCGATTTTTTTGTATTAATTATTAATTTTTTATTTCAATCATGTTAACACTAATTTTATGCTAAAATATTTTCAACATAACTGATTATATAATAAAATTAAAAATTATGATTGATTATGATTTTATAGTTGACAATATGTATATTGTAAACTATAAACAATTAACTGTTATGACTCGTAAGTCATACTAGCTTTTCGTTTTTACATTTATGTTGATCAAATTCGTTAGAAACATGAACAATTGTAAATCAAGTTTTAGTTGAAATTGAATATTTACAAATTTTATTAAAATTTGTGAAAAATATGTTTATTCGAGCTCTACTCAAAATTGTTTTTTTTTGTTTGTATTCTGTTATTACAATAAATTCTATGATAACTCTGTGGTCTACATGCTCGTAATATGATGGTGTAAAGTATGTTCCGTTCGACATTTTTAAGTATTTGCAAACAATTTAAGAGCTTATTATTTAACGTTTCTGTTAGTTTTTTCTTTTTTGTATTTTATTTACATCGTGATTTTAATCGTATATTATTATTTATCTCGTAAAATAAAACTTTTTCAGGTGCCAAAAATGCATAAAATATATTGTTTTTACAAACATTCAAATAAATTTACCTACACAAAATATAAAACGCAATGTTCCATAATAATACGAGTATACATACATTATTATATTTGTCTTCACACTATGATCTTCCTGAATAAATATAGCTAGGTGCATAACGATCACGGGTATTTCATTGTAATAAATCTCAAATTCACTTCTTCAACCCCACGAAAAAAAAACGCATTTCAAAACTTCACCGTAAACTACTTTATTAAAAAAATAGCTGCGGTTAAATTTCTTAAAAAAAATAAACTGAACCCGTAAGGATATATCATCATAAAAAGAAATTGATTAGTTGAGCATTGATTGGAACAAATGTTCTAGCTGAAAAGTTGATTAGACACACGAAAATATAGTGGAGCTGATACTGCTGACGGATGTGTAGGTGGGAAGTTAGAAATGCAGAATATATACAGTTATTTAATTTATTTATGTACGCAACGATAAATCATTGCTGATGAAAAACGATCTTGAATGGAGTTCGGATAAGCAATTCTTTAAAATACATTACAACAATACAGGTATTAATTTATGATTTTAAAATAAAACAACAGTGCCGTCCGAATTACCACCTTTATGCCACCACTACAGCTGCGAACACGTGGCCACCTCCCACCTTCCCAGTACAATAACCGCAACTCAAATTACCCGATTTAAACCACAACCACAACTGTCACTATAAGTTTAACGGCATCGATTTACGCGAAATACCGTGATTCAAACATTTTAAATTTCCAAGTTGGGCTAAAATTCGACAGAATATTTTAAAAATTTGACGTCGTGGATAAAAAGCCAATAAAAGTATTCTATACAAATTGCTGAACATTAGCATAATTTTACTCGAATTACGACAGTAAATAAAAAGTCGAAAATAACGAAACCGTAAATTTGTTCATTTGTTCTATGTTTTAAACATATTTTTCTACACTTTGACCTAAAACATATCTATATTTTAGATTCTAAGCGGAGTGAAGAATGTATTAATTTAACAATGATGTTTATTTTTCTTTCCATGAACAACTTGTCTACTAAAAATCATTCTCCAATTTTCAAGTACAGTACTTTTTCTGAAAGTATATTTTATTAAGGGGTTTTTTAAAGAAGTTATATTTTTATTTTTCAAGTGGTTTTTATAATAATTGGGAAAAACCCGTAAGAAAAACGGGACAATTTATAAAATGTATTATTTTCAGTTTTGTTTTTGTTATGATTCAGTTAAAAATATTTATAGATACTTGAAATTCGGACAGAAAATTTATAATTATATTTCCTAGAGGTGGTAAAAATATTTTTAAACATAGAGCTTTTTTGAGCTATTTATAGACACTTTAATTTTGCTAGATTTTTACGTAATTTTTATTCGGTAATTACTCTGTGAATAAAATTGTCAGACCAAACATACAATTTTACAGGAAGTTTATTATAAGTTATTACTTTATGGAAAAAAAATTGAAATTTGTTATTTAGAATTTTTTTTTCAATAAGAATTTTAATATCAAATTTTGACGAAAATCTTAATATTACAGTTTTTCAAAACATATGTAACTCCACTCAGAATTGTTTTCATTAGAAACTTCGTCGTTAAATTCCTCTATATATCTTATAAGTTTTATAAAACAAAAACCCTGGTAGATACCACTACGGATTTACAGTTTTAGTTTAAACGGTTAACACCTTTGACAAAACAAAATTATAAAAATCCCTCTACCTTAGTCACATTAGTACATACTTATTATTCGTTGAAGACTCAGAACTAAACTTCGTACACCACATGTAAACATTTCAACTCGCATTAATCCGTCACACTGAAAGATTACCTAAATACAGAACATATTATAAACAAGGCGTTATAATCAGGTATTCAACGCTATTCATTCCAGTGTAAAAAAAGCGATCAATGTTTTTAAAAACAGCTGAAACTCCTAATGTGTGAGCCACTGATTATAGATAGTAAGTTTAGTTTGTAGAATATACATAAAGTAATTTAATTTATATGAGCACTACAAAACTATAAATCATTGCTAACGAAACACGATTCTGATCAATTTTTTTGATAAGTATGCTTTGAAATGCAAAATTTAATTTGAAAATGCCTATTAATAAAACTATTACATAACGCTCAATTCATTTGTACACCACTGAGAACAACTTATAATACTTATTGTATACATCGTGTAAAATTTGAACATATTTCTAGTAAAATGTAATATGAAAATAAAATAATGATAATAAAGTTGATTTATACAATGATAACCAAAATATAAAATGTCAGACAATTATGATTACTTATCCAAAATAATAATAATATAGGTACCCACTAAATTTAGTAAGGATTATATATTAACTATTAATATTACTAGGTATATGTTTAACTTTCCTGTAGGTACTATAATTTATATATTTATATTAGAAAATTAGCAATATTTTATATGTTAGTTACCTTTTAACTATTTAAATTAATAACTAGTTAACCTAATTAAACTGATAAATAACCTCAGTACCAAATTAATAATGTAACCTAATGATTAATTAGCTCTAATACTTTTGTTTATCTCGTTTGTATTGATTTTATATTTCTAATCGTATTTTTCATTACAATAAAATACAATATTAAGCTTACTCAACTTGTTTGATTGTAAAAATATGTGATATTTTGATCCAGGAGAACGCGATAACGTTGTGATAATGATAACCAACGAGAAAAGTGTATTCGACTGCAAAATTGCAGTGTCTTGCGATTATGATATCTTTTTGCATGCCGTGAATAAATGAGTCAGCTTTGCAGGTTGGGAAACACATTTGGATAATGTGAATTTTTGTATGATCAAAGTTGTGTATAAAATCATAAAGAATCGCACGTACAAATTCTTAATAGGTACATATTTAAATACCAATCTAAATAATCGAAATTATGTTATTATAGATCAAGTCAATAGTACTTGTAGCTGTTATTTTTAAAAAGATATATTTTACACAGGTAAATTCGATTTTTGAAAAACAATTTCTTAAAATTCGTAATAGTAATCATAAGACATCATATTATATAGGAACGTCATAATAATAATAATAATAATAATATATTTCCGGCAATATTTCTATTTCCGTCGATAGCGCATCGAAACGCATCACGAAAATAAATTAAAAAATCTGGTTCGCGAAAAATAAATAAATAACGCTGCAACTTTTCACACCGAAATTAATTTTGCTTTCGTACATAATATAAAAATCTAAATAAATTTACTATACCTACATAGTAAAATACACCCACCCAATGGTTGCATGTAATTTTATATCGTAATACATATCGAACCTATAGTATAGATATAGGTCTTTACGCAGAAAGTTAAGTTATTTAAAAAAAAAAACTGATTTTTTCTCGTATATCATAAAGGAATTTGCAGCAATCGTTTCCTTAAAAACTAAATCATAGATACTAGTTATATTATTATAATATCATAATCGGTATAAATATACATTTTAGGCAACTAATTATTAACCCAATTCCTGTATTATATATATATATATGAATTTAAAAGTTAAAACTATATTTTTACTCGCTTGTTTTGGCATTTATTTTATGTATTATTATAATAATATTATAGCTGTATAAAAACAAATTTAATAACGTAAATTATGATTCATGCCTTTTGGAGGCGAGTACTTTGTGCGAGACACGTGAAACTAGAAACAAAATAATGGGAAAATAAAATGTTTTACACATACGTTACAAGGGAATTTACATGGTTTAGAAAATGCCAAACAAACCCCTGATACATTTGAACAATATCAAGTATTATTATTACCGTACTATACAATACATAATATAAAACTGATACATACAAATAGTGCTTTGATCCGAAAAGCAATTTAAAAGGTGAACGAAAATGGATAGAAAGTATGGGTACTAAAATATCTACCGACTATTTTGACAAAAAAATTGATGCTAATGATAAATGTATATAATGACAAAACATAGGTACCCAGTGTTTTTTCCGTAAAACGTACACGTGAAAACCTACTAAAAACATTCATTTTTTTGATTTTATTGAAAATAATTTGTAGTATCCCTACTCTTCTTCACGAAATTACGTTTCCAGCTACACTCTCAAAATTGAAGACGTTTAATTTACGATAATGGTATTATAATATTATAATTTATAACGAATCAAGTACAAGAAACTACATCTTAAATATGAATTTATTTGAAGTCAGAATAAACTGAGACATTTAAACCATGCAAATTTAAAGAGAACCGCATACTTGTGAGTTGGGAGGAACTTATGTTTTTATAATGTCTAACAATTACTTTGACACTTATAATCATGTGGTAGGTATATAACTATAAGAATTCAATCTTTAGCCTAGTCAGTTTTTTTATCGTTAAAACTGTTTGGAAAAATAGTTTCAGTGGACACAACCTATAAATAGCTATACGATTAATAAATATACATAATCTTCCAAGTACCTACGACATACATCCAGCTCCATGGGACGTGACCTATCTATGCTTAAACGCTATACGAACGTATTTTTCAAAAAATTGAATGCCCTATTCAATAACGTCTAAAAAAAAATATATGTAGGTAATTTGGGAAACGAGGGAAAATCGTGTATGTTGTCAACTTATTACAAAAATGTAGGTACACATTGTTTTAAATTTTCTTAATCATTTGGTCAAAAATCCGTCGACTGTTTGCACCAAAATATAACTCAACCCCTTTAGCAATTAAGACAATTATTATCGTAGACGGCGATAAGTAATAAATCGTATTATTACCTAATGATTGGTTATTCATATATATTATGTATACTGTCTTCAATGATTCATTTTATTTATTCTGCATGTAAATTTGTAAATGCTTATTATTTATGTTTCGTTTTCTTATTATTATTATATGCATCTTAATTATTTGATTTGATTAATTTTCAATACTATATAACTATATTTTTATTAATTTTTGTAATGTTGTATTTCATGTAATTTTATTATTTTTAGTCTTAGATACTAAAAAATAAAATTAGGTTTTAAAGTTATTTTTTTTTTGAGTAAAACGTTTTTTCTCTACATGGTTTAAATATTTAATACTAAAATTTAATAAATAAATAACAGTAATGTTAAAAAGTATCATATAGCGGTTGTAGAAATTAAAAAAACAAAAATACTGCATGGGTTATAACTGTTATTAGTAACGTTTTAGTATCAAAGCAAATACAATTCCAAAACTGAATTGTTCCGAAATATACATTTCCCTTTCAATTTTAAACAATAAATTTATTTACAGGAATAAAAAGATCAAATGTGATTTTTTGCAACCTCCCTCCTTCCTCCTCAGAAATATTATTAATAAAAAAATAGATTTAAAATTGTTTATTTCACGATATAAATAAAATATGCCAACGTATATATTGAATTAAATAATCATCAGTATTTTAAAAGCCGCAAACAATTTAGTTTTAAAATTTGGTTTCATTGGTTTCACTTTGTTATTAAAAATAAATATTGTAATTTTTGATTTACAAATTCAGCCATTGATTATTCTTTTTTTTTATCATTTAAAAATAATAATTAGTGCTCTATGAGGTTTCCCGGTGATTTTCTTTATAATTTGTAATGCTTTTTTTATTTTATTTTAAATGCATTTTGTAGTATTTTATTTAGCTTAACATCTGAATTCTAGTTATTTGATTCTTAAAAATATATACAATTTTCCAAATTATTAAGTTTTACATTGTATTATATTAAAAAAAAAAAAAAAACCAAAAACCAAAAATTATTCAATCGGGTTCAATGTGTGCAGCAGTGTACATAAATTTGATCGACAGACATAAACTCTGAGTATGAAACCTAACATGTTCATGAAAAAGTACCGGGAAATTAAATAGGTAGGATTAGGATGTAATTATAAAAAATGGTCAATTGCGTGGCAAAAAAGTATCAGTGACAAAAAACACTTGTCGATTATTTTAAAACCCGTGTGTTTTAGGTTTTAGTGTAATATTTTGAATCAATTTTTATTTATGAAAATAATTTTTTAAAGTTAAAACATGCCTACCCGTGACCACTGTTATAGGTAAGTAGTTGAAAAGATAGGAACGATAGGATGTGAAGCGTAATTAAGTTTATATTACAGTATGCAACGGTAAATCATTGCAAACGATAATCGATTATAGGCGTAGTAGTATTAGTCGTGTTTTTTTTTGTTACCAAGGAAATTCAGACATCAATAAACATAAAACAAAAAACACCTAAGAGTGATCTGCCGAAAATTTCAATAAATATTTCAAATAAAGTTCATCTGGTAAATTTCCGCATTTTGTTTGAGGTACTGCATGAAGAAATTGAGATATTTAACTAACTAAAAGTGTAAATTAAAAAAAGCATGCAAAGCAGTTTCTTAAAAAGTGTATTTAGGAATTTATTAGAAATTTTGAAAATAATTTTAAATAGCATCATAAAGTGAAAAATTAGTGTTTATATGGTCTAGGGTGACATGAAAAACCCGGAGCATTTTTACTAACCGAAAAAAAACAAATACACACCTTTATAGAAAATTCGCTAAACATTCAAAATCATCAAGTTATAATCTTATTTGTTTTGTTCGATAAAATATATGAACTTATCAAAGAAATGACATTTCGTGATTTTGACATCGGTAATAAATAAAATATATTTTTTTAACCTGCCAATTATTATTATTATTCACGTAAAATTAAAAAGTTCAGGTGTTCAGACGTTTATAAAATATAGGGAATTTACTATAATTTATTGAAGAAATTAATGGTGGTCGTTCTTTTTTTTTTTTCTTTTTTTTTAACGTTTATTAATCTTGTGGCTTTTGTGATTATTTATGGGTTACGTTGTATCATAAACAAATTTTAAAATATACCTACAAAAAGTTCTAATCAAAAATTATTTATAAACATTTAACTTTTATGTATACTTTAATAAATAAATTTAAAAAATCATTAATTTTAATAGTATTATTAAGATAATTTCTAAGTAAAAATGTATTAAATATTAAATTTGTATTTTTATCCAAGAAATAAAATTAATAAAGCCATTCAATTTTCTATACATTTAATATAAATGCATAAAGGAACATCCGATAATATCTTATTTTAAAAAACGAGTTTTAAACGAAATTAATGGCACACATTTTGCATTGTAATAGTGGGACACAGTGGTCTATTAAATTCTGCCATAGGAGTCGAAATAAAAAAATAAAAATGTATGCTGACAATAGACATACAATAATGACTAGAATATTGTCAAACAAACGTTTTTGTTACTACTTATATTTCAAAATCTGTTTTCCTTTGTTTATTTAGTTCTAAATCAATAAGTAATAATAATTGTTTAAAATTTGACAAATAAGCCTTTTAGTATTTTGTGTATGTTGTAAATTATTAAAGTATTTAATAAAAGAAGATACTATATTGTATAAAATTCGAATTTTTAAAACTCGCATAAAAAAAAAAATTATTCACACCTCGGATAGGTCTTTGTTATGAATAGGAAGTTGAGGAAGTAGAGTAAATATAGCAAGAAAATGTAATAGTGATTTTTTTTTTTAAACAGCGGTTAATATTTTTATTTAAAGTGATTGATCGTTGCTTTATATACCCTTACATATTCATGAAGCAAGGAAGATAATCGTTTGTATTTGCATGGTGTACATCCTATGCGGCCGTGAAATCAAATAATACGACTAAAGTTTTTAGTAAAAAGTTGAAGTCTGCCTCAATAAATGAAGTCAGTGATAAGACTTGATCTGAAAAGTTTCGTGCGGATTAAAAACCAGCTAGTTCGACTGGGATCGCATATGGCACACTACGCGATTCATTCGTGATTTGGCCGCGTTCGTTTTTGTTGACGGCGCGATTGATCGTTCAATATTAGGGATGGATAGTTGGTGAGTGTGTTGATTCAAAGAGTTAACTCTATTAGGTAAACTCAACGAATTGTATCAGTGTGTTATATAGTTCAGCAATTCGACGACTCAGTGTTAGTGTCAGTACTCCCCCGTCCACGAAAACTCCGTTTCAAAACTCAGTTGCCAGTGTGCTTTATCGTAGTTCATGGTTGCCACCACGGCGGTGTAAAAAGAACCGCACTACCTATCGATAATCTCGTTAGTTAGAAAGAGAAGTCACTCCGTCGGCAACCATGTGTTCCGTTTTTGTGCAAGAGATTTGGTCGTTTTGGTTTTATACTATAAAATTGTATTTAATAATTGCGAATTAACGGTTTCCGAGAATATAGTTACACCAATCCCCCGGGAAAAGCGTCCCGCGGTAATCGAATCTAATGAGGGGGGGGAGGGGTCCAACTGTCTGAGGTGGGATTACTCCGTCAGTGATTCGCAATGTCGCATATTATTAAACCTTTGCATTCGCACGACCCTTCACACAGTTTATGTGCTGCGTTACCGTTGTGAATGCTATGGCGTTTTGGTCACAATAATCAGATTATTTATTTGACGGAAAGACGCTTATTAAAATAAATAATAACTAATAAAACTGTAAAAAATGTACCGTTTATTTTTAGTAAATTAGATTTTACACTTTAAAAACGCTTACCGCGCAGCAGCATTACACATTACGCAGCACCGCACCGCTATGATGTGGGCGAACATCGATTCGACGATAGTGACGTAAAACAATTAGTGACGACATCGTCCGCGATAAAGTCACCGGGTTAACCTTAGCCGGTGGTACTGAATAATGGCGTTCGAGATGATCAAAATGAAGACGGAATGAACGATGCACGGCTACGTAACTGTCATTGTCAATGTAAAACAATTTTATCGCATACAAGCACGTTGTTCATCACTCCACTGTACCGTGTTTACAGAAAATCTATTTTTAAAATCGGCCGTTTCGGTTGTACCCCGCCCTGTAGATTCGGCCAAACGACCGCCGGTTTGTAATTCACGGTAACATACGGCGGTGGCACGAGTGACGGCCGCGGGGTGACAGTGAGAACGGGCGCGGATAGGGTGCGTCACCCGCCGTAGGCCACCCGTTGAAACGGGAAAAACCCCAGTCGCAATTCCGCGTACGCCGGTCGGCCGCCTCGTCTGCAAAACCCCGGCCGCCGACGGAAAAACAAAAAATAAAACATTTATCGCGGGCTAGCGGCGACTACGCAGTACAAAATATTTATCGTATAGGTACCGCGAGAAAATTAACATGTCTACTGCACACAGAATCAAATCCGTCGCCCGGTACGTCTAAACAAACAAATGGATTTAAACAAAAGTTGCAATCATCTTATATTATACCATGACTAACGGAATCGAACCGAAATTCAATGATCAAACAAGAAACGCACTACCCCGATGAGACATTATGAGAACTCGGATATCCTTTCGTTAAGGATAACCAATTAACAACACATTTGCACGCACAACAACGGGTGAAATACAGAAATAGAACGGGAGTTTTATTTCGTGTGCAGTGCGCGTACAACGACGTCCACGCATATATAACGCGTAGAGAACGTAAAACATCTCCCCGCGGTGATGGTTCGACTAGTTTGATATTACGAATAACCACAATAATATACACTTCGGGTACTCACCGAAAACGTATTAACCCGACGCCGCCGTCGTCGCCTCCGCTGATTCTTGACGAACGATTATCACGACACCCGAGTTTATAATCTACACGTAGTCGGCGCGTTTACCGTGAACGAAAAGTCATAAAGCGAACAGGGTTGAACTTTTTCACATTCACGCGACGTTATAGTATTATAATACATGCACACGAACGATACGCAACGGTGACTTTGCGACCGGTCGACCGCGTCCCGTCGAAAACCATTACTGCCGAAAGCGATGCGAGTGTGGCGAGGGGATATGAGGTCCGCCGACGTTTCGAGATTCATCGATGGATTCATGGCAGAAAAACGGAAACAACGATGCGGCGCGGGCCCGCGGGCCAAACGACGTACGATTGTACAGATCGGGCCCGTCGCGAGCCAATGGCGCGGACCCGACACTCGCGGATTCGGCATACCCGTCGGCCACTTGTAAAGCACCCGGGAGAAAAATCCTGTCAAGACCCGTAATAGTTTACACTGATCACGGGCCGGTCGGGGTCAACGACCACGCGGTACACTAACGGTCTCGTTTTCTGTTGCCTACAAAATGGCGGACCGAGGTTACTGTTTTTACCTAATATAGGTTTAATAATACGCAAATACATCTTAATGTTAAGACTACCAGCACAAAAAGTATAACATAATTTTATAATTCGAGTATATAATTATATATATATGTGTGTGTGTGTGTGTGTGTGTGTGTGTGTGTGTGTATAATATTATAGTATAATACGTGTTATATATATAATTCAAGTTTTAGCAATTTTTAACTGTGGTATTTCATATACTCTTTATCTCGCTTAAAAATATAATTATTGAAAAACCTGACGACGTAGATTTAAAGGTACAGATAATATAAATAAGTGACGATTTCCCAAATATTCTTCAATTTTGTAAAATTTACAAATAATTTCTACATTTCGATGGCTGCCATAACGATATACTAGAATTTGTTGGAATATTTTTTTTTTTAATTTTTAATTATTTTTGTCATAAGTTACAACCAAAAATCTTAAAATACACTTTTGAACGTTTTTCAGAAATAAGATGTTCATTTGAAAAAAGAAATTAAATTTCTGTTTCAACCATATCCTAGTAAATGACTTGAATAAATCATAATCCGTTTTCGTATTATAAATCCGTCGAACAGAATATCCTACAGTTTTGTCTGGCTTTTGGGTCTAAATCGACTAAAAAATAAGTACACCATTATCAATTTCCATTAAGTCTGATAATATAATAGCTCAATATTTACTGTGATAATAAAACTAACGGCGCGTAATTTGCCCTGACGAACGAAAATTCGCTGTCGTTTGTAAAGCGAAGATAACGGAAATAATACTGATTCTTGATATAAAACGCTAACTGGGAAATAATTTACCGTTTGGACTCAATTATCATTTGTAATTTCATAAAATATGAATACACGAGAGATAGACGCGCGTAAGTAAAGATACATAAGAGAAAATAACAACAAGACGTATACACAAGGTACAGAACGATATTATAGTTTTAAGGGATATAGTTTGGACACATGCGAATGACTGCGTCGCATATTATTTTGCGTCCCTAATTATTAAGAGCATTAAATTCCGAGCCATATATAATATATACAGCATACATAGGATTATTATAATATAATATTTACCGATCTGCTCGGAAACATTTTAGATTCGGAGCGTAGCGAAGAATGTATTGGTTTGACAATGATATTTTTTTTTTTTTTTTATATATAAAATATATACTGTGAGCCACTTTTCTACCAGAAATCTCGCTCTAATATATAAAGTGTATCACATTTTATGAAAGGAAATTTTATCTATAATTGGTACTTTAGAGAGGTCATTATTTGATTTCCCATGCGGATTTCATAATAATTGGGAAAAAACTTAGGAAAACAGGAAAATTTACATGCACATATAAAAGAAACATCGCTCCAAATCGTTATTCGTTAGAAATGGTTTATTGTTGCGTACAGACATAAATTAAATTCCCCTCTAAATCTTACCTTCCTAACATCTCATCTACAACATTGGCTCATCCGTCGTGCGAAGTACGTCCGTCATTCTGTAATATATCTTCATAATTTCCGCATTCAAACGTATTTCATTAAATATTATCACAGGAGAATTTAGCGAGACGAGTGCCCCAGACTCTAAGATCTCTACATCACTATGTTCGTTTTTTTTGTGAAATCGACGTGCTGACCTTTTTTTTCCTTTTGCAAAGCCTCAATACTTAATATTTTTTTTTTTTGTTTTTTGTTTCTTAAAATAAAACAATGATAAGTATATATAACATCTGGAGATATTGTAATAAGTTTTATAGTCACCTAAGTAGATTTCTTTGTTGATGCGGGTAATTTGTCTTGTTTCAAATCAAAGAAATTTACGATTTTATAAGTGCCTATATAAAATCGGTATACATCGTTACAAATATTTCACATTTTATAGTTATTTAAACAATGTAAATCTATTGCTAAAACAGAATTTATTAGTTATTAGGGTAATTAGTTGCAGTTATAATGATAATATTTACAGTGAACAGAAATCATTAATTTAATAAATATTTTCTTAATTTTATAATTTTACATAAAATTATTATTTATGTAGTGACTCGATTATCTATAGAATTGAGTCAATATCTTATCGAGCAACAAAACAAATTTTTTTTTAAGAATAAATATAAGTACCTTATAACTACATGTTTGATAAGTACCTAACAAAAACCGTTTCCTGCGTTTTTCTGAACTATCAAGAGTAATAATATGAAAATTAAAAAAAAAAAAACAATATAATCGACAAATTTTGACAAAATCTCCACTCAAGTTGTCAATTAGTGGACGATTTCTGGTAGAAAAGTTGTTAGCATACAGAAAAATAAAAATCAAATTTCACGCATCACAATAAACCAACAATTCATTTCTATGGTTTCGCTCAAAATCTAAAAATTATTTTTAATTATTATTTATCTAAATAAATAATGTTATTTTAAATGACATAGATTCTTAGAAACATTATTGCTTTTTGCGGGAAAGACAATTAAGAAAATGTGTATTTGTCTATAAAATCAATAATATAATTGAGCGCTTTATAAACATTATAATATAATACATATACAACAAATAAATTAACTTTTGAACGTAGATAAATTGATACATTTTCTCATTATGAATTTTAGACTTAGAGGGCACGCGTCATGACAACAAGAAGCGATTGTTGAAAACAACAAGATTTACATAATTATAATAGGTCTTCCGTGGTTGAAAATAATTAATATTTTAATTAAAAACAAAATTCTAAATAAACGTAGATGATAATAAATAATAATATCACATTTATAATACTTAAGTTTTGTTTTATTAACTAAATTATTAAATCAGTAGATGGGCCCCGATGGGCAAAATGTTTTAATAAAAATAAGACAATTTAATTAGGTAGGTGTGTGTAATAATAGTATTATATTTTTAAATATTGATATTGTGGTCAAAATAAAATGTTGAAACGTTATTTTATACTTTTGTCAAGATATTTCAAAATGAGTATCAACAGATACTTTATGCCGGATACGTTTAATGCGATACTTAAGCATTAGAAGACACTCAATGATTTTCAGACCTGTACTGTTAAACAAGATACCTACAATAATTGTCTCTAAGATACCTATTTGAGGTATACTTATATCAAATATACTGCCCAACGTTGTTTGTACCAACATACACTTTTGCGTAAAAACAAATGGCTCGTCGATGATTTATTTTTTTCTCGTTCACTCGAAGAATAAAAGGAAAAACTATAAATCTTTTATAGACATTTAATAAAAATAGCCGTTAAAATGAAGATTGCAAATTTGAAATTCAATTATTTTCGTTTTATGTTTATATCGCCGTTTGGTTTCTGTTATTGTTATTATATGCTTAAGTGTATGTATTAAATAGTCGGCTACCCAGCAAAAACTCGTTAGTTGATTTTTGTAATGTTTCTGTAAACAACTTTTCTACCAGAAAAATTGATCCAATCAAATAATTTATAGGAACTTTCTTACAGCATTTTTTATCTAGTTGGTTCATTGATGGTGAATTTTTAATGTTCCTTGTAATTTTCTATAGTTTTTTCCGCAATTTTATAAATGTGTTAAAAATGTGTTTTCACTAGGTAGACGATAAAATAATTGGAACGAATAACCAGTGAAGTGTACGTATATTGCGAACTAATGATTATAAGTCTTTTTTTTTTTTTTTTTTTATCATATAGTAAACATTAAGGTGGTAAATAGGTAAAGTAAAATAAAATTAATATTTCAATAGTCGTTTCAATGTTCATCAGGGTATAGTCATAAAATGTATTAACTTTAAAAAAATCGTATAAAAAAAAGTATGTAACTAAACAACAGCAGTGTTTCAATACTATAAAGGATATACAGGAATACATGTAGACAAATGAGAAAATGTATGGTAATAAGGGTTTTATTATTTTCAATGTTGTTTTTTTTTTTTTTTTTTATTGATTAACCGCAAATATTTGAAATATTTACAGAGTACTTATATCAGCATTTTCTAAACGTGGTAAAACGTTCAAAATATGCAGGCGTGATTTTTGAGCTTTTTGTAAGCATTTGAAATTTTCTAGTTTTATTTTAACTTTTTATTTGGTTTTATGTTGGTACAATTATTTTGACCGTGCAGAAATGCTTAAAAATAAAACAAGCACTACATGATTGTAATTAGTGATCAAAAAGAAAAGTTGAGCGCAATTAATAATTTTTTGAGCATTTGAAGTTGAAATTTGTTTAATTAATTTTATATGATTAAATTACAGATTTGATAAGTGACTTTAAAATATTCATAACAATATTTTAAAACGAGCATTATATGTGATTCAAGTAACTGTTTTGTTCAAGAGAAGTAATCCGATGAAATCTAATTAAATTTTATAAACATTTTTCGTTTCTTTTAAAGTTCTGTAAGTTAAAATATACTCGTAAAATACTCGGTGTCCAAATATTGGAGTAGGTTATCAAAGTAAATTTTGACATTTTCAATGTAATAGTTTGATTCTACTTAACGGGAAAAATTGATGAGAGACGACCTAGAAATCACTTTAGATAAAGGAGAACGGATATGCTGAAGACTAAACTTAAATAATGTGGACAAGAAATGAGGATCTCTAGAAGAAAATGAGAACAAGGAAAGATGACGTGAAATAGTAGAAATAGTGAAGGATCTAAACCGACTGTAAAAAAAGAAGAATTTGCTACTACTAAAAATTAGAAAAGTTTAGTTAGACAAGTTACAGTTGTTATTATACTACTTATTTGTTATGCGCTCTCTAGGTCCAATATTGCTGAAAAAACGCTCATTTGAGTTAGTTAATCATGTATTGACATTTCATATTCTTAAAAACAAAAAACCATATCGAAAAACAACACGCGTAGTTCGTTATATAAAAACGTGGATATACTTGAACGGATTTTCGTACATGCACGTAAGTACGATTTCCCCTGCCCCCCCGGTCAATGACTTTAAAACTGTTACCAATATTAACATAATAATATTTTGTCTTGGTGATCGGTGTCAAAATAAAACAAAACGAGCCGACAAATATCGACAAAATATCTTAAAGCGTTCCGCCGACACAGTGAATGTGTGTATTATTATTATTTCGTTTTTGTCACGAGATCTCTCATGAGATACTCTCGAGATTTATTTTTCATTGGTCGTTGTCTAATTAACGATCTGTATCTAATTACAAACAATAAGCTCGTACGACCTTCTTGGCTTTTTTAGTTACCGCTTTTGTAAATGATATTCCACAGAAACGGAAATTACTTTTTTTTTCCTTATAAAACTATAAAGTTTTTAATATTAATATCGAATAAGGAATAGCATAAACTAATAATAATAATTTATTATTAATTATATGTGTACTTAAATTTATAATAGTATTGATTATATATATATATAATATTTTATGTTTATTCAATGGTAAATGGTATAGCATAAAAATTCAAACGTTGCAACGAGCTATTCTATCCACGTTTATTGAACAAAATTCAAAACTAAATCATAAAACAAGGATACATTATAAGTTTATCAAATTTAGTCTAAATTACAAGGTTTTTATGAACATTATAAAATGAAAAATTAACATCAATGTTTTAATATTATATTTTATCGTTTTAAAACTATTCGACGCTATCTATATTTTCATGATAATTGATATCAAAAAGTCAATTAAATTACGCAGGTGAATAATTTATTAAGCATATGACTTATCAAATAACAAACTTGCACTATTTACGAATAAAATAAAAATAAGTGGCTATAGCAGGGATACTGGCCATAAATGGTGACTCCACCCTATACAACTAAAATATAACAAAAACGAAATTGAGAGTAACTACAATTATTTCACGTTTTTCTCCGTTATATAACCGAAAATTAAACCTTATTTAACCAAGTGCAGCAATACACTGAAAAAACGAAATTTTTAATCTGTAGAAACTATTTTTAAAGTCAACGAGCAAAATGTTTGAGATAAAATTTGATAGCAGACAAAAAAAAAAACAAATTATAGTAAAACTAATAGGTATACAACTTCGTTCAAAATCTAAAATGCATTTAATACATCAAATTCCCCATTATATAGATTATTTATTATTATATAGATTGGAGGATAATTGTATACGACGTAAAGAGAGTGAAAAATACTCGTCAAAATGACATGTCATGAACCACCTAACGGATGACACAGGACTATCGCGGACGTCAAGAGTGAATGGGGTTTTGCGGTGGACGTGAACGTGCACTGCGCAGTGTCAGTGTATACACTTACACTAATGACATATGACAGAGTAGTTTTGTGCAAACTTTTGGGATAAACCGAGTAAAATACTATTACGTACGACGGCGCCGCACAGTGATCTGATGTGAATATTTTTGGTGTTGGCACATAGAATTTCTAATATTCCTATAATTTCAGTTCAAAAATATGCAATAAAAATCAATCCTATTATTTTTGGATACGACTAGTCAAAATTTGTAATGAATTTTGAAATCAGCTGTTTTATAAAGAGCTATTTTTAAGAGTATTTTCTCAAATGCTCACAAAACTTGTTTTGAATTTTATTAATGTATAATATGTTTGAACGAGTAATCAACCCAAATTTGTTTTTTTATCACGGTAATTAACCCAAACTATTTCTCAGTTATTTTAAGGGATAATAGCCTCTCTCATAAATACACCCCTGAAAACAGAGAAAATAACATACGTGATATAATCACATATTATGTATAATAAGTACATAGTTGATTCACAATTATTTATAGTAAAACAACAATAATTCAGAGGTATATTGTAAGCCCGAAAGCAGGTAAAGACAAATTAAAACTATCACAAATATAGTTATGTAACAAAAATTGTAGTTTATAAAAAATATGTATCACGTCAGTAAGTATATGTTAATATTTTTTTGATAGCTTTTTATAAATTAAGCAAATGTTTTAAAATTTAATACATCATATTACAAATTTTCATTTTTTAAATAAAATATTTAAATATCGAATTGAAATTTGTTCAATATGACTTAGTCAGCGCATCTCATTGTATATAAAAATATAATCGATGATTTTATATAATTGAACCTGTGTGCGTTGCATGCACGGGTTTAAAGTTAAAGTAATTGAAACGTGTGCGATTAAAAAACATTATGTAGTCGAATTCAATAAATATTATTAACTATAAGACTGTAGACATTATGATATAATATACGAGTTATTTCCAAACCAATCAACTAATAGGTGAGTACCTATGTAATGATAATATTATCATGACACGAAGATACCATTTTTTCATACACGATAAATTACGTTTTACATAAGGTAAATTTACATTTCAGGCCTCTATGCGACGGCACCCGGTATGAAATTTCAATTTTATAAAAGTATACAGGTAACCGGTAATGCGTTTTGTAATTCGAGTTTATATTATTATTATTATTGTTATTATAGTAAATAGAAATTTATTCACTTCCGTTTTTCACGCGTGGTTTTGAACGCGGTTCACGCTGCCGTTCATCAATATTAATCAATATTATAATATTACACTATACAGGGTGAACAATAAAAATTGATTTTTTTCTGACGTCTTTCCGGTGAGCTGTACGCATTATATTATAAATAATACGAACTACCAGCATACAAGTATACCGGAAATAATTGCGTTTTGCGTCAGACGACGACGACGGGTATATTATAGACAGGTTATATTTTCGCAAAAAACGATCCGAGTCAGGCACATACGCAGAGGAGTGTTCAAACACCACACCCCCCTCCTAAATGTTTGGTTTTTTGTATGGTTATTTACTTATTCCATTTTAATGTTATATAATTATGCACTATTTTCAATAACTGATCATCAAAAACACCTTCCCAATACTTTT
Source organism: Cinara cedri (assembly GCA_902439185.1). Lineage (NCBI taxonomy): Eukaryota > Metazoa > Arthropoda > Insecta > Hemiptera > Aphididae > Cinara > Cinara cedri. The sequence continues at coordinate 1,837,446 of CABPRJ010000951.1, read as the reverse complement.
TTCTACGTACATCCCTAATCCGCATCGAATCATGCGGACAAAGCAAACGATACGTCATTTTATCAATTATTATAATTATATACATTACTATGATACTTTAACTGTTATTATATTTTCCAGACACAAGTTTCAAAACACTACGCGTAAAATTATATATTCAAGGCACTCCAAAACGAGCAAGTATATAGATAATTGATATTAAATATACTTATGTGTAACAACACACTTATATTTTAAGCATTTAAATACGACAGATATTCAATATGTTAAAATTAAAATATTAAACAAATTTGTCAGTCATGTATTCTGATATATCGAAAAAATGCGGTGGTTATTACATTTTTCGAAATTCCTGACAATTTCCCCAATTACCGTAGATTCTTTTTGAAATTTAAAATTTTTTTTTTTTTCGAAAAACCGGGAGGGAAATGACCCTTCAGACAATAAACAAGATACTTAAAAATGACCACCTGTCTAGATACTCATTGATTTCAATACCTTGTTATTCGTCACTTAACTATTTCAATATTTTGTTTAATTTTGAAACGCATACTATTGCCATTGATCGTTTTACATTTTTACTCTCTAATATAGTAACAATCTTCGATTATTTTTTAATTTGTATAATATATAATGTATGCAACGATTGAGAAAAACGTTTCTGAACGGAATTCTATTAAACAGTTTTGTTGTTTAAACTAAGAATTGCAGTACTTGCTCCTATATCAAATAAATTTCAATCGTTTGGTTTGTGTTTTTAACGAATTTTAACATAAATTCGAGCCTTAAAAGTCCAATAAAAATAAATATAAACCGGTGTCCCGTAAATATTGTCATGAGTTTTTTCCTTAATTTTTTAAAAAAAAAAAATCGTTAAATGACTTTCCTAATCTATACTGTCCGGACGAAATTCGATACCTAGTAGCAACCACAATACACCTACCATGTTAATGAACAGAGCGTAATTTTCAATCAAAAACATTTATACCATCGATTATACGAACTGCAACAATTGCGTTTCTCAGATTTTGTTCTTTTACAGGAGTTTTACAATACTTATCTCAACTCTGTTGACTGTTGTTATTATTAACTAAAATACGTGATATCGGTTCGAGGGTTTGATATTCGGTGATAAGATGATAGTTTCCACGTTTATCAGTGTAACCACGAGTCAAACGAAAAAAACAAGGTGTCCTAGAATAATATAGATGGATGCAGCCATTGTTATAGGTAATTTAATGTATATCTGTAAGCAACGATTAACCGTCGCTAAAGAAAAAACGATCCCGAATGGAGTTTGGTTTATAGTGTTGCTTTTAAATAATATATATACATATCATTATATTAAGGTATAATAATTAAATATGCATTATGTATTTTCTTAAATAATATTTGTTTAATATTTTACCCAATTACCCGGTTTTCCTACGTTTTTCCTGGTTTTTCCCATTTTTCAGAAAACTCCTGAGAAAATCAAAAAATGACCTGATTAAAGTACTCGCTTAGTCAGATTTTCTTTCAGAAAAAGCGTTATCGTTAAAAATCGGAGCAAAATTGGCGGTAGAAAAGTCATTCACAGAAAAATAAATAATTAAATAAATAAACACCATTGTAAAACCTCGCTCTGCTCAGAATCTAAAACACGCATAAAACGAAACATATTTTTGGACACGCTTGTTCAATTATTAATATCGATAATAATTGCGTTTTATCGAATTTCGCGTTACGCATTTACGCGACAATATAATAAAAATACGTATCACCGTTTAAAGATCCCGAAAAATTGAATTGTATTGAAAAAAAAAACACACTTGTTTGTGTACAGTGAAACGGGAATTTATCTCTCAGTTCTCAATTACGAAAATTTAAATGATTAAAACACGAAACCATATATTATATACATGTGTATAAACGTCGTAAATATATTAATTAAAACGGTATTATATACGTTCACGGAATCCCTCATGCGGGGGGTGGAGGACTGCCGCAGAGGTCGAATATCGCAGATTGGGATCGGTCTTGATGTGTTATTTTATTATCGCGTCGTGACAAAGAAAACCGCCGCCGCCGCACACGCCGCCCACCGCGAAACGTTTTCTGTTTTACCGCGAGACCCGACCCACGGGCGGCTTAATTGGAATACTTCTACCCGCGGCGGCGGCGGCGGCGACGGTCGAGCAGCGCAATTCCCAAGGCGATTCCTATCCGTCGACCGCCCGGACTCTCGTGACGTGGAAATCCGTCCGCGGTCCGCAGAGTGGCATATTATTTCTCCGTTTGAAAACGGCCGTCCCGAGACGGAACGGCCGACGGACGGAAGTGCAGCGGCGGCGGACCGTTCGCATAGCGACGGCGTTACTGCCGCGCGCTACCATTTTTTCTCTTTTTTATATTTTTGTAGTGGCGCGGACGGACGGCAGGCGAACGTCCGCCGGGCCGTTTCCCGTTTCCCGAGCCCGGTGTGCCGGCGGTTAAAAGAATAATAACATAACTAGTGTCAAATGAGTAGATATAATCATTATTCTACTCATTGTGTTTACTGTTATACGTAGTTTTAGTAATTTGTAAATAAAGATATTTAATATAAAAAAAATATATAATAAAAATAACGGTTCGGCTCCGTTTAATATTTACTACCGAAAAACGGGTTCTAGACTGCAGGGTCGAAATAAACTCCGGTGCCGGCCGGTTCGACTTATCGGTAACTTATAAAGCGACAATTGTATAAATTACCATAAACAAATCCCGGAACGAGCGAGTGTGCTTTTTTTATCCTGTGGGGTTGTACGCCCGCGATATAATATATTGTGTTCAAATTGAGCGTGTTCAACGCAGGTTTCTTCGCTATGTTGGTTTTATACTAAAGATACCTCGTGCGCCTCATAACTGTACGCCAGTTGCTTCTCACCTTGGTTTAGCCTCCTTAGACGAGTGTCACCGTATCGCGGGTATCAAGTTCCTCGCGAATCTATTGAACAATAATATTGATTCGCCTACTCTTCTTTCTCTAACCTGTTTCAAAGTTCCTTTTCGTTCATCTTGTGGACGACTAGAAAATCCCGGAAAGTAATCGTACGGACTGTGAAATTCCGGAATGTAAATTTACAGACAAGAAAACGGCGGACTGTAAAAATTCGGAAAACATAAATGCCTAAACCAGAAAGTCCCGGACTATAATAATCCGGAATACAAAAACAATATTAACACTGATAATCATGACACCGGGTATGAGAACGTTTATCCATCTCATGAGCCTCTAACACGTTTAATGCCAACTGCCAATGTGGATTCTGCATTTAATGACTAATTGACCTAATTATGTGTAATTTATATACTATGACTTATAAGCTATTGTAATTTTATATTTTTATTAATTTATTTTTTATAATGACTTCTGTTATCTCAAATGTTTAATGTTGCATGTTCAAAAGAGCCCAGGTCTTATGATTAAAATACAATAAAATAAAATAAAATAGCTGATTTAAAAGTTGCCCGTAAGTGAAAATTCAGGTGGGGGCAGTTTTAAATTATATTAATAATCAAACACTATTTTACTAATGTATTCTATGTATTTTCAAAAATCGTGAAATCTATAATAATACATTAAATTTTACACTAATTATGGTGACTATAATTGAACACAAATTGCAATTTTATTTTATTTTTTCTCAATTCATCAACAACTTTTTCAGCTAAATGAAGTTTTTCGACTTTTTTCCCATGTGAAGTTAACGTATTATACATAATCCGGATAAAAAATTTTCACACATTAGATAACCATAAGTCAACTATTCACAAAAAAAAATCCACATATGATCGGCTATAGTGGCTACATGTAAACTCTTACAAAAATGACATAGTCCTACATAGTCCCTTTTTGCCTGACAAAAATAGATAGTGTAATCTCCTACACAGACCTTTTTACATTTTAGATTCTGAGTGTAGCGAGGAATATATATTGGTTTTAAAGTAATATTTATTTGAGATAATTGCACTTAAATGGAAAAAACGTACTATTTGACGATTTCATTATTTTAAATAAACACGCACGACGTTTTCTACCAGCAATAGTTCTCTAATGAAAAAATGATAAGAGACTTTTTTTTATTCTATTTTTAGATAAATATTTGTAGAGACTTATGAAATAAAATGCAAAATAAAATTTAGTAAACATATTAATATAAGGCTTCGTATCGGAAATTCTTGAACATTTCGATTATCACATTATTTACGTAAATTGGAAATACAACGATCTCTACCTCTTATTTGTTTAGTTTATGATTGATTTTTATTTACTTCAATTATTAGAAAAACAATCTAGTGTAAGATTTAACACTATGCCAATTTAGAAGATTACCTAATTTTGTAGTTTACTATCTCCCCTAGTGGTTGGTACTAACTACAAAACATAAATCATTGTGTATTATGATAACAAATTGGCGAAATTCTATTGTACGAAAGTTTTTACAAACTGACTAGGTGACAATCAAAGTATGTTGATGAAATATTAATAAATATCAATACACCTTGGTACTATTAATGAATTTTGGGATTTTTAGATATTGAATTTGGATATAATTATTTTAACTTTCAGGGAAGCTAAGAGGTGTTCTCTGCTTGCTCTTCCTTGATGGTGCCTATGGTTGATTCCTATTGTACAAGTTCTTATAATAATATATACCGCCGTTTTAACGTTTAAATTAATAATAACTTTATTAAATTATTTTTATAAGTAATATTAAAAACTACTTTCTCATTGTTTCCTGAACATTTTTATTGTTGGATATCCGGCATGCATTCTCGGTACAACTTAGCACGACACCGTAGTTATGTCATTGTCGGATGCTACCGGAAAACAGACTGTGAAATGCTATGAATTCGGATTATTTGTTACTTGCGTTAACTATACAATTTCACGACACTTATATATTTTGTAGTGACACGTGGTAAAATGCGCAGTGTTTGTTTTCGTGAAGTTTACGACACGGCGGCGTCGAGACTGTGATCCGATTGAAATTCGCGTTTTGTAAAACAAAAGTTTTATAAATTAGCGAGAAATAAATTTATTTTACTATGATTTGTTTTTTTTTCTGTGTGTTATAAAAACCTTTTCTATCACTACAATCAAAAAATGTTAACAGACATTTTTGTAACATTTCATATTTAACTAGTGCCTAAAGGCGATCATAACCACCTTAATTTATTTTGATTTTTCAAGCAGTTTTCATAATAATTGGGAAAAATCCAAAAATCAGGACAGAGTTAGTTTGGATTTCATTATTTTTATTTTTTTTTAAGTTTTGTTTTCTTTCAGAAATAATTTTCTTACTTCTAAGTTTAGTAAGGTTTTATATATTAAAACTAGCAGCACAAAAATGTATCTTACTAAACGCAAATTTGCTGTCGTACGTTTATAAAGCAGAGACAGTAAACGCGGATGTGGCGTCTTTTTTATAAAATGCCGATAAGAATGTTGCGAAAATTTCATCAAGTGTCCCGTGGAATGCAACAATTATTTTTTTTTTGTTTGCGACATTTACTTATTCAAGTGCTGTTCAAATAGCTGCGATCCGCTAATATTCGCCACCATCACAATCCGTGTGTTCCTAAATGCATCAGATTGATTAGTAGCTGGATGTTCCTTATTACAGCAAATAGCAAATCCACAGGAGTGATATTAATATTTAATAAAGTTAAATAATTTAATTCTATTAAATAATCTTTCTATTTATCGTGTGTTTTTTGTGCATTTAAATCTTTTAGAAATTAGAAGTATCTAAGTATACGAATATTTACAAAATGAAAATTCAATTTATTCATAGAGATTGTGTTTATATACATACTTTACATGTAAAGGGCGTACTGACTTAATTTTAAAAAATTAACACATACGTTGCTTAAATAAAAATAATGAATTGTAAAATTTATGTCAATAATTAATAAAACAATAATTATGGTTAAAAGTGTTAACTAACATGTTCAAGCGTATTAATAAAAAAGGCGTTCCTAAATTCCTATCATTCCGCTGAGCAATCTGCTATCTACATTAGTAGATGAATTTTGGAACTTTCGGAATATAACGACGACCGCGCGTGACGTAGTTGCGGAACATTTTCGTCAGAGGGAGCCACAATAGCGTAGCGGCAGATCCGTTACGCACAACGGCACAATATCGAAACCGGTCGGAGACCCGAACTTGTATTGCTAACTGGCTCGGAGCAGCGCCTTTGCACAACCTCTTTTTTTCTTGGTTTTCTTTATACTTTTAGGGCCGGTGTAACAATCATCAGTTTTGTTTCGATTACGATTTAATGTTCCGTAAAAAAAAACTGCCTGTATTAAAAAACTTCCGTGACGCTAAAAAGAGTCAATTACGTTTCGGTTTACTTATCGACCGATGTCGAATATGATTGCAGTTCGTTAAAGCTTTTGATTAGCAGCTGGGTTCGTGTGTTTACTTTTTTTTTTTTTTACTATTATCAATTTTTCAACGTTATGAATTTGAGCAAACTATTGTTGATTTTTTGTATTAACTGTTTTTACTATTTACAAAGTTATACATATATATTATTTGTTCACGGTCATGGATATTTTAGATTATATTAATTATTCAGATGATGAAGTCGTTAATAATGATGCTTATGAAAGCGATCCAGATGATAATTTATTTGTACTTGCTGAATTAGTAGCTTTCCCATGACGAACCAAAATTATTCGAGAACGACCAGATCATTTTCAAATTTGGAGAGATCATGGATTTTTACAACAATTTTACCTGTCTAAAAATACTGTAAAGTTAATTCTCGATGTCATAGGGACATATGTTATATTCTTAAAAAATTAAAATATTAATTTACAAAATCAAAACTCTCAAACAACTTCAAAACCTCAAAAACACAATTTCACAATACATATATATATATTATATAATGTCTGTTAATTATCAAATTTTTGGCTGACGTTTATCAAATTATACTGTAATCAGAACAATTTGTAGGTTATTCGTTGGTTACGTAAAAGTAATCTTACGGAGGATTGCAATATTATTATTAATTTAACGGCCCGTAAATGTTATAACAGAACAGACCGTCACGTAACCGCTGATTGTAATACCGGCTCTTAGTATAGGCCGGGAAAAACCTGGAAAAACGAAATCATGCAGTAGCTGTTCGGTTCTGATAAACGGTGGCAGTCGGATACTGACACCGAGTACCCCGCGGAGATTATTTTCCGAGAAATAGGCACCGAATATTCCAAACATTACTGTCATTCCTAACTAAATATTATATTTTCACAGAAATAGTATTCAAGATTATGTGATATTATTAGCAAAACGACAACTTACAAAATAATAATATTTTCCGGGAAGATCAAAAAAAGAGGGGTTTGGATGCGATTGAAAATGATATGAAGACAGCTGAAGTATGCGAGGTGGGAGATTAGGTCAAGTGAAATCTTTTATGTGACGGTAGCTGACGTCAAATATTTGGGATGAAAGCGAAGGAGAAGAAGACCAAATAATAATATTTAGTGTATTAAAAGTCATAACACTAATAAGATAGGTGGCTCGAAAAACCGTAACGGAGTAAATCCATTCGACGTAGGTCCCATCGGCCAAAGTTTATCGACCTTCAATCGCCAAAAAAAAATTTGTCCAAGAAATCTATTTTAAGATACCTAATTAGATATTCGTATTTAATATTACACGCACAACAACTCACAAATAATTTCTATACATAGTTATTCTTTCTCAGTTACGAACGTGACGATTTTCACTCGATACAATATGACTAATCCGTTTAAGCTTTATACATTATTATGTTAACACTCCTCTGTATCCAAATATTCGATGAAAAAATAACTGACCAGTTTCATACTTTTCAATGGATTTTGGTAAAGTTAACTGGCCGACTACTATCAATCTGACATTGGAACGAATGCATTTACACAATACGTTGCTTCGGCATAAACATTTTTTAAACTTTATATTGAAACATGATACATAATTATTGGTTTTGAAACATGTATTTATTTTATTTTCATCCATTATTTAAATATTAGATTAAATACAAATTTACATTAGTTTGGGGTAATGATGGAACACCGAACAATAATTTAATTATGTTGAAATGCTCGTACGTTCAACTAGTATAAATTTACCGTGATTTTCAAATGTAGACTTGTAATTTCACAGCGAATTCACTGTAGGACTACCCTCATCTGGATCGACGACCGCGGTATACTTTTCCGAGAAGTAAGGTAGATACTTATCTGTGATTAAATCTATTAACATGTTATCAGAAGCCGTTGTTTTTACGATTAATATGTAACATTATGGTTCTGAGAATGAACCGAAACGGCAAAATACCAAATATATTATAGGCAACATGAAAACCCGAAACTGAGTGAAATTTTTTTTTAGGCACCAGAGATTATTATATACGTTATGTAAAAACGAAAATTCCGAAATGTCGATTATAATGTATACGCTTTATACAAAGTAATAATTCTTTCGTAATGGATAGGATTTCTCGGTGAAATAATTAATTAATCCGTCGTGCTGGCGAAGGCGCTCATTACACAAATAGCGTTTCAAAGTGACCTCGATATCGAATTACTACCGATACTATTAATACCTACAATATTGAGAATACTAATACGAGCACTATGATTTTCCGGAGATCAGGTCAAGTGGAAGTTGGGCTTGTCGACGGTGGCTGACCCTAAGTAAGATTAAGGCGAAAGAGATGCTTATATTCTATTAATACCTACAAATTACACGTTTGACTATATTTTCAAATTGTTCATGTAGAGTGTAGACAGTCAAAAAGGACGCATTACAGTAAAACCAATACATTACTTGTTATGCTCAGATTATACATTTTGTCCAGCTGCGGTCATACTTACGCTGGATCCATAATATTATCAAATTTGTTTAATGTTTTCGAAAATAAGTGTGCAACGTATTTTTACGATTCTCGGCAAAATCTGAAGTTCAAAAGGGTATGAAAAAAAAAAAAAAAAACCTTTACCGGGGATTTATAATATTTGTATTTTGTATACTACCGCAAGAAAAACTTAGCGGAATTTTGTATAAAATTATCGAATATTTATAAGAAGCCAAACGAATTCCTTCCGCATAACACCAAAACAAGAACCGAGCAAACAAAGTTCTCTATCGGAAACCATCACCCGCGAAGGTGCCGATCGGAACAAATGTGATCAAAAACTAATAATTTTTCTCGATTGACAGTTCAAAAAAAAAATATTAAAATCGATGAATACTACGTTGCTCGGCGTCATTCGGCAAAAAAAAAAAAATAAAAATACCACGCGTCTAGATGAAACGTCGAGATCCCGCCAAAGTTCGGCCGCACAAAAACGCGTGGAGATATCGCGACAGACGGTTCGGCTTCCACTCGTTACATTATGCTATGAGGTATGTGTCGATGATATCGCGTGTGTACCCAAAAGATGACGGGATCTCCCGCGTAGGCGTACTGTTTACAATTTCCGCCGCAGATTTTACAATCGACAATCGCCGTCGTGTAACGCGGGACGCTATAACCCTGGCGACGTCTCCTTCGCGGTCTGCGACTGCGAAACATCGTCCGCCACGTGCCCGCGCTTACTCACTATCGCGCAGCGTTAATTCATTGTACGAATACACCGCGATCAAATTATATCACGTTGTAGTATTCCGATCCGCGGGCACATCACCGTTAGGTGGACGATTTGTCCGGTGTTCGAACAATAGCGCGGTGTACGTGAAAATAACGGTGATAGTTTTATTCGTCGGCCGAGTATCAATCCGATCGAGAGATCGGTATTTGTTCGGCGGTCTCAAACACAAATTACCAACGTGCCCTATATTTACGCGTCGGAGGTTCGCGGGCAAAACGCCATTTTGCTTATTTTTTTTTTTTTTTTTACTCATTGCACAATTTTAAAAAAAAAAAAAAATACGCCATTTTCGACCTATTTTACGTTTAAGACCTGATATTTTAATGAACGAATAACGCACACAGATTACACTCACCCGTACTTACACCAAATACGATTGACCAACAATAAAATTGTACTTTTTCTAAAAGCAAATCTGACTGGGATAGTACTTTAGGTGGTAATTTTCCCAGGAGTTTTTCCAATAAAGACAAAAAACATGGGAAAACCCGGAAAAATTATTACAATATTAAACAAATATTAAAAAAAATATATTATAATGCATATACCCATGTAATTAATTTAAAATAATGTGACATATATTTTATTGACAAAAAGATTATACAAATATACATTAAATTTCCCTTCTACGTTCCTAACATCTCACCTAAAACAGTGTCCCACTCAAGTGCGAAGTATGTAAGTACTTAATTTTTTTTTTTTTTGGGGGAGGTAGGGGGGCAAAACTGTTTTCAACAATGGAAATTTTATTGGAATATATTTCACTGCAGTGCAAAAAAAAAGCATACTAACATATTATATTACATTGTTTAGATATGATATGGGGGGGGTATCAACTGTCCCTTTTGATTACCTCACCCTGTAATATCACTATCGCATGAAAACCTTCACGAGATCATATTGATTGTATTTTTCCCGATGTTTAATAACGAAGTGAAACTTATTTTTAACGAATACGTCGATATGTTAATATTACTAATATGTCTTATTGTCTAAGTAGGTACCTATTATACTATTCCGAAACAAAAAACCGCGAAAATGTATTTTTCGTAATCATTATTTCGATTTATGATCAATTCATGTGAATTTGTATCGCATATCAATTAATTTAATTAAAATTGAAATTATACTGGAACATATCAAAGGACAGAGAAATGGAAAGATTTAGTTGCAGCAGCTAAAAGCCTTAAATGGATTGTAAAGCTTAAAAAAAAAAAAATTGAAATTATACAACCATACTTTAGGTCTTATTGAAATGACAGTGAAATTAATTTTCCTAACAATCAACTTAATACTAATTAAATGGATATCGATCACCGATTATTAAGAAACTAATTAATTTCCAGCGGATCCGATAGATTTTTAACCCATTTACAAATAATTGGTGTTTATGATTTAGAACAGACAGTTTTTTTTGTTTTCTGAGTGTCAACCTATTGTTTTTTAAACACTTCCATACATCGAATAAAAATTATTATTGATAGTAGGTATTGATAGTAGCAATCAAAATAATTATTGTTTTCTGCAAAATACGTTTTAATCAAAGCAAGGCTATATTATGGTAAAATGTATAGGGGAGAAATCATAAATATGAAACGCCTCATTAAGAAGTATATACCATTTTTTTTCAAATAAATAACCCAACATTATTTTTTTCGCTTTGCCCGAAAGTTCAAAATATATTGAATATTCTCTCATTCTTGCCACTAGGAGCAACTGCTCTTTTTGTTCCCCCTTCCTAATATGCCCCTGAATCCGATTCAATGTTAAGAAAAATTTATTTATTTTTCAACCTAACAATAATAAATACCAATTAATAAGTGACGGTGCTGGACCATGATTCGATGAATGATTTTTTTTCAATTTTTTCAATTTTTTTTTCAAAAACTTCTTGACTCAAACACATTCAAACTCATAATGCAAATAAAGTAAATTGAATAAAAAATGTTTAACTTTCGTCTAGAAATAATAATTTATTTTACACGAATACAATTATTTTATTAAAAGGCAGGAGTATTTCGTTTTTCTAAACGAGATAACGTCCAACCATCACGTCTTTCTAATCCCAACTGTATTTTTGTTATTTAAAAAGTTGAAATTTATTGTTGTATTCAACAAAAATCAGATTGAATACATACATAACAGATTAACAGCAACATATCAGGTATAAATTCACAGCTACAGTGTTTTTACTCGAGGATTAGTTTTTTTTTTTTACCGTAATAATGTATATTTCTGAAATTTTTCTCGTAATTAACTTTAATTTGATAACTTTAGAAAAATTATGCATATGGCATCATAATTTATTAATATTGCATCCAGTGTCTGTCACTTTCTTTAAATTTGTTTTATAATATAATTTAACCTATAATTATACTTGCAAGATCTTTACGAACTCATAGACTTTTTGTATATGTTGAAATCGCCCCAATAGTTTGGGATGTAAAAAACACAATGTACTCTCACACACACATATACACAAAACTACATACATAAAGGCTAGGGACAAGTAAAATTAGTATTCCCCGCAGTCATGCCCGTCCACAGTGTATGGGAGCCAAAATAAAATCCCATAATGTACGTTGGTTACCTTATCGCCAGCGGGAATTTTAATTAGCCCAAGCGAAAAATCGGCTACCGATCAATCTATACCAACTATTAATTATTAACAGTGGTTATAATTTTATATGCCTATAATTATTATTATATTGATAAATTAAACTCGGTTAGAACGCGTCTCCACGACCCCCTCTTTTCCTTAAACTAAAACGACGGATTACGAAAATAATAGCATAATAATCAGGTAGGCATCCGCCGAGTGAATCCCCGTACCTAAGGTTGGGTTAGGTCAGGTCAATACGCATCGGCCAAAGTTCATCGATCTCTGTATCATTGAAGACGTATTTTTCGATAACTATATTTTTAAACGTCCAATAAAATATTCGCAAGGCGTGTTCTTACGTCCCGTCGCTTCAGTATTGAATCGTGAATTAACAAATCATCTGGGCGAGTGTCTGAAAAACGATTCACGTGACTTCTTATCGTTTCATGCGGAGACTGGAGTCCGGTAGTTGGCCGGTAGTAAGTGGTCACCACTGACGGGCTCGAGGGGTCAACGTCGGGCGTATTCACGTTTCGGATACCTTACTAGTATAAATTAGATTTATTTGGTGGCATCTACTTTTCGGAAAAGTGTCAGGTGGTCATTGATGTCGACGAGGGGCCCGTGTCGGGTTTACTCCGTGTCAGTATATCCAGCCATATTGTATTTTTCTCGCATTACCCAACTGATATTATTTGAAATTATATAATTTTTATGTGTACGCTGTATACACTTATTCGGTTTATTGCGGTAGTTATTATGACTATGATATTATAATTATTATTAAATAGAGTAGTTAATCGATTACTCGACTTGACTCGACAACTTATTTCTTTCAATAGTGCTACATTCGACTACTTGACTTAAAAATAATAATAATGGACTCGAATAGATTTGATTAGACTTCGCTGGAATAAAAAAAAACCAAATTTAATATTAGGTATTATACTATTAGGCTATTTGTTCCCATTTTAATTTTAATATTCGCTGGTGAAAAATATATCAATATTTTAATATACCAATAATATATAATACGTAATTATTTTACCATTAGCTATTTTAGAATCAATGTTTTTTTTTTTATGTTGTCATGAAATTCGTTCAAAAACGTGTTCGCGTAAAACAAGTAGAACTACCTCTACTTTTAAATATGATTAAGAACTTTTTACTTATTTTAAAACTAAACACAACAGTATTATGCATAGTGAAACGTGATGATTCGCAAATGTCTTGTGTGAGATAGTGGTAGATATTCAAGATTAAAAACTGATGGCTTTTTTATAATGGGAAATTTTTTTTATAAATTTATATTTAACTAAATATATATATATATATAATACGCCATTCTCTAGAAAAAAAAATTCTTTAGTTTTTATCATAGGCTGTTTCGCGGTAAATCTACAGATAAAACGATTTTTCGATACGAAGTTTTGACGTTCAAAAACGCTTACGCTGACACCCTCTTAAACGCAACCAAAAAATAATAATATACCAAAATCCTATTATTTTTTACTATAACAAAAAAAACCTGTCTAATATTACGGTTATTGCGGGACATCATCATTAGAGCCGTTAATATTTAAATTTATGAAGTATAATAATCAGTGAATTTTGTCATCGTTTTATTATTATAGGTACACAAACGAAGCAAACAGTTGATTTAGTATATTTATCCCGAGGGATTTTTTTTATTGTTCCGTTTTTTTTTTCACATATTACATACTGACGTGGCACTTAACCATCAGGGGAGACATTGAAATACGAGAGAACACAATACTATAAACTTGAAAAAAAAATAGGTACACAATTGAAAACGGAAAAATAAATATTTCGAATAAAAACACGATAGTAGGTATTATGTACCTATAATATCTCCGTACGGAATATTATTTTTCTCGATGTGTTATAAAACGTTTAAAACCATACGAAAACGTATTGTTCGTATGCAATAGAAAACTAACTACAAAAAAAAAAAAAATAAATAAAAATGACGTGTACGTTATTATATATAAATGGGTATATACTATGTCAGTTGAGTAGATTAAAACAATACTTATTACGATGATTATATAATATAGATCATCAAAAATCAAAGTAAAACTATTATTGGTTGGCATAATTTTTTTATGAAATTTTTTTTTATCTTTCTTTAAAATAATATGTTACTCAAGTGGAAGTGGTGAAGGATTGTATAGTAAAATGTGGATTGATATACTAAAAATTGATGAAAAATTAATAAATTTAAAGGGAAAAGATCAGGTTTGTGTTGGGAAAAACAATCAGTACTTGAATATTGACCGACTTTTACGCAACCTTTTTAACCTTTTAGTTGAAAAAAGTAAACTACTCATATTTGTACACCAATTTACTCATGTGAATTCAGTTTTTAAAAGGAAATCTAATTTAATTCACTTTAGCTAATTTCTTAATTATATTCTACATGTTAAATATAAATAAAGTAAATATTAAGAATAAAATCATAAATATAGTATACATATATATTTATAATCTATATATATAAACACATGATTTTTTTATATTTAAATTCAAATACTGCTATAAGTATTAAAAAAAATATGATGGAAATTATGATCGAACATAAAAAAATTACCTGTTGTCTTTTCAAGAGTTGATAGCCAAAACTGTTGATATCTAAAACAGATTAAAAATAGAACAAATATGAATACTTATTATTAAGATTTCTAAATATTCTCAAATAAATAATATAATAAATTATGTAGGTAGTTCGGTAATATTTCGTATACTAACAATAATCAATATTAAGTTTATATTATGTAAGTAAAATGGAGCCGATTTGACGCTATATAACTTTTTCAACCATGTAAGGACGAAATTAAAATTTGAATTATTATTAAATTATAATATGGTACCAATTATAGGTATTATATAAATATTAAATACAGTTTTTAGTTTTTGAGAAAAAGATGAGCTTGCTGATAATTGTGCCGTATGGTTTTACAGGTGAAAGTTAATTTAAAGTATCTACTGTAATTTTTAATATAGTTACATAAAAATAAAAAATGAAATCGAATATAATAAAACCGTATTCTTCGAAAAAACTTCCCAGGTTATTCGCAGTCATTAAGAAAACTTGAAATAAAACTAAAAAATGACTTCCTAAATGTATCGATTAAATCTGAAATGCTATAAAAAAGAATTCTTTTATAGCATTTTATGATTAGCCAAAGATTTACAAGCTGTTCACGTGTAGACAGAAAAATACCATTCCTCGCCACACTGGGAATCTAAACATTTTAAATGGACAAGTAGTGAGGAGGAACTGGAAATCTCACATTTTTTATTTTTAACAATTTTCAGTAGAACTTAATGTTTCCTTATCGCGAAATGGATTTTTTTAATCCAGTCCGACACTAAAAGATGTATAAAGAGATATTATTTTACAAATAATATAATACAGTAAAATTTAGATGAAATAATTGCAATATTATATAATTTTACCGTTTAAAATGTCGTCATTATGAATTATTATTATTAAGATAAATCTAGGTGGAATAGCTATAGTATTATATTATATATATATATATATATATATATATGAAACTGTTAAGAAGACTATATAATATAGACCCTGAAGCTTCCCTTCCCGTCCAGAATGTTACGCCCGTGTTGAAAAATATAAATGTGACGCTATACTGTTTTTATATTAAAAACGAAAATACATATTTCTCATTTATGATTTTTCAAATATAATAATAATATTATATAAGCCACACAACTCGTCTAATGCTCTCGTAGCTACTTTGACGTTGTATTAAATTTAATACTGCAGTCTTTTCTAGCTTAAGTAGATGGATTTAACCGTGGTTTGAAACTTACATGGAAGAGAGTGCGGTCTCTAAAACCATTAATAAATGTTTAGATAAAGTTGAACAACTCGTATAATAATGCGTAGGTAAGTGTTTTCATAACTTTCTTACTAACACGACTGTAATTATAATAATATTATTATTATAATACTAGCGCGATACTTAAAAAATTTAATAATTTTTTAATGTAACGTTTACCAAAATATTTGTTTTAGTAGTATAATATATTCTATAAGTATGTAAAGACTCAATATAATATCGTCAATTACCTAGCAAATATAAACCTCTTGAGATAGATTTAATTTTTTTTATAAAACTGTAGTCGAAAAAACTGTTAAGAAATTTAAAATTAAAAAGTAACATCCTCAATTTACCAATCAGATCAAAAATGCCGCAAGAAATTCAGGGTTGGTGCTAGCAATTATTGATTGTGGGGTCAAACAAATTTGATGAATTTTTTTTGCTTATCGGCCCTTTTAGATTAATATTTTTTTAGGCACTGCCGTAGTGCTCTGTATATTGTCACGGGTATTATTACACACTACAAGGCTAATAAAATTTAAATGACTTAATTTATTTGCCAGTTAATGTAAAATAAATGAAATTTCGGATTACTCAACAATTTTTTTATAATTGCAGACTAGAAATTTGATTACCATTAGTGGGGGTTATACTCCCAGTTAGTATCCAGCACTGCTATGGCAGTTTACGATTTTTAGCAATCTATTAGTTTTACAGATCAATTTTTTTTTCGGACAAACAATTAAATATCATCTTAAAATATAATATAATTTAATGTATTGACAAATAAATTATAATTTGGAATGTGGACCTAAAATTTAATAATATAAGTTACATATACAATTTTCAAATCGCCTGCCGCAACAAAAAAGGTCTTATCTCCTTAAAGGTCGTATTTCCGGGGTACCGTTCTTATAATTTTCGGAAAACTGCTTATCATTGGGAAAAGGTCGTATAACACGTCCAAAGAAATTACATTTGAATTTGGTAAAAGCGAAATACAACCTTTTTAGTTGCGGTGGATGATATATTTATTTGTTTGAAACACAACGGATCGGTATAATAATTGTATCAGTCAAAAAAAAGGTACAAATGTAAAATATATATAACACAGTAATCTACGTATCTCGCATCTAATAATATTATTAAAACGCGAGGAAACGGCCCGTTTCGAAATTATTAAATATTCTTTGTAGTCGATTTTAATAATAATTTATGTTGTGCAAATTAATTCAAACACTTTTGTTGTTGTATAGACGTACCTCGCAAAAGACAATAATAATAATGTTTTTGGTTTTCATCTTAGACATAACAATAATATTTAATTATTACATTATTATAATAAATAAAATACAAGTGTTCTAAGCCACCAAGTGAAACAATTCAATTTGTGGTTTCCAGGTTGACTGCAGCTGCGTATCCAAAATAATCAAATTACCTACCGAAATATTTTTCCAACCGTCTAGTTAAAAATAAATAACCAAAAAATATTTATAGTAATCATTTATGTTTTTATTAATTTAATAAATTTAAAAAATATAAAATAACGACATATAACGTAATATGTGTCACTTATAACATAAGTTTCAAATATTTATATAAGATCAATGTACTTGTGTAGTAAAATGAAAGGAAAACAAAGGTTGAATTTTAATAGTAGAAAATGAAGCACTATTCCACCCCCTCCCATTGTAAATAGCTATCGTTTTATTTAAATTCTTTAAATGCTTGTTTCTGCTACGATGAACTGTAAAAAATAACACATCTTAGTAAAATGATATTATTACACAGAAACTATAAATAATCGTACAAATTTCACATGATAAATCATTAGGAGCAATTGTATAATAATTATGTTGGTTTATTATAATTTAAAATTCGTCGGCTTTATAAATAATAATAATAAATGGGTTGTTTACACGGACTAAATCGTTCTTGTACAAAGAATTTGTTTGCAACATATTTATAACGTGAACTCGTGAATATTCTATGATTTCGTTGTTTTTTTTTTTCACGAGGAGATATTGCAGTTTGATTTATAGTACAGCACGCGACGCATAAAAATAATAAAGTGCAATAATAATAATATTGCTGTATTTCATTCATAAATACGAATTGCTGATCGGCTTTGCAATACTGATACGATTGATACGCGTTGTATTTTTCGCAATTAATATCGCTTGTATATAAATCAATAATAACAAGTATTGCCAATTGTTTACAATAAATTACATACTTGTTTAATTCCGTAACAATAATGTTACGAACTCTATTAAAACGCCTATATAATTTATTATACTGAAACAAACAAAACATGTTCGGTTTTAGCGGACAATACGATGGTGAGTGTTTGTTATATTCGGCGGATTTACATGTGCATTAAAAATATTCAAACTGAATATTTGATCGTTCTCTGAAAAAAACAAAATGTGTCCATATATTGCGCGTTCTTTATCAAAAAACACTACAATATAGAAAAAAAATTATAGAAAAACAGCGGAAAAATGTACGAAATGTAAGTATTAGAAATAAAATATCACAGCTTTTTTTTTGCTGTGGACATCTTTTCTACAATCAATTTTGTTTCAATTTACAATAATAGCACTTCTTCTGAAAGGAAATCTGACTGGGGTGGTACTTTAAGGAAGTTATTTTTTAATTTTCCCAATAAATAGAAAAAACCGGAAAAAACGTGGAAAAATGGAAAACCAGGTTCAATATTAAACTAATATTATTAAAGAAAATATATAATACATATGTAATTACTTAACCATAATATGATAGATATGATGTTGAAAAGCAACACTATCAACCAAAAGCAAATGGTTATTTGTACATACAAAAATTATCCCAATTTCCCAAATTCTCATCTACAACAATTGCTGCACCCGTCCCCATTATCCTATGACAGCTTTTTATTCATATTTCTTTTATCTAAATAGACTTTTTCTAAGTTCAATTAATAAATAACATTATTTTTATACAATATTAAATTTATAATATTTGAATAAATCCCATTGTGTAAATAATATTTTTGGTACTCAATAATGTGTCTGAAGTACCATGTTTAAAACAGGTATAATTCGGGTTCTGGGTTTAACATTGAAGATCCTTATTTTCAAAAAAATCATAAACTATATTTAGGTTTAATTATTTCCACCGTGATAATAATAATTTTGTTACTGTAAAGTTTCTACATAGATGGTCACGGTTTGACAATAGCAGCTGCTCATCAATACTGATAATAACAATAACAATCGTTATAATAATTATAATGTACTCCATGTCTGAAGTGTAGGCAAATAAATACTATCATAGGTATCCGCACATCCTGCAAAGGGTCAAAACTCAAATTAATATCGTCGGGTGCTAACCAAAAGTATATAGGCACCTACGATCTCCGGGCCGAAGGACCAGACTTATTCGCCCGTCGCACCTCTGTAATGCAATTACGTGGGTAGAATGTCTACACATAAATACGTTTATTAACGGTAATAATATCGTTTTAAAACTACCTATGTATATATTCTTCGTACCGACTTGCAAATTCACTTTAAACACCTCCATTATTTAAATTACCTATGCCTGCAGAGAACACGGCGTCTTGTTTGGTGATAATGTGCAGCAGAACCAACAACTGCGACAAATTTGAAGTTTCTCGAGTAATATACAATCATTTCATATACGATTTTTTAAGATATGTGTTATTTAAATGAACTTTAGCAAAAAAATATTAGACAATTAATATTTCATCGTTTCCATACACCCTTTTCTATATACTATAACGTCCGACAAATTAAATTAAGTAGGTAGGTTTACCCTAAAAGAAAAATTGTTCTAAAATAAAATATTATTGAACGATCGCATCTTTTGCATCACGTGGAACATTTAGAAGATTTTTATTAACCGATAGTCTTTGAATAAAATGATAATCAATATTAACCGTTATTAACATATAAATATTAAATATATTATTCCTGATTTTTTAACTTTTTACGTGGGTTTTATTTAGACAAATCTACAAAAGGAAAAAAATGACCTCTTGAAATACGACAACTAGAATAGAAAGTAAGTATAAAGTTTTTGATTGGAGCAAGTTTTCTCATAGAAAAGCTGTTAAAGGACAAACAAAATTCTATGTTCATTTTACAATAAAACCACGTTTAAAATTTTGAAACTAATTTAAAATTCAGAAACTACACTCAAAATTTAAAAACCAACTACTGTGCTACACGAATCGTTTCATAGCAATTATCCAAAAAAAAAAACACTGGGTTCCACCCAGTGTCGTATCCAGGATTTTGTATGGGGGAGGATTAATGTGTTTTCGCTTAAATCATGAGCTTTGGTAAGAAAGGTTTGGTGGCCTCTCTTCCCTCCCCTACAAAAAATGTGTGTTCATCATTATGCATTTTAATGTAATAACTACTTTATACAAAAATTGATAAAAAAAAATAAAAGAACAATGATGTATAATTATGCATATGTCATCTAGTTACAAGATACTAAATACGTTCAGAATAATATACAACTCATGTGGCAGCTGTATCCTCTCAGGAGAATATTTAGGTAAAGCAATAATTATATAATTTGCACCTTTGTATTAATTTTTATTAGCCATGACCGACTCATTAAGTATATATATTGCTGGCCTAGTGTGTCTCCTTAAGTTATTTCCATACTGTTCAGTGGAAGAAACAACTAAACACGTTGGTAGTCAACACTCAAATCACAAAAATATTATACATATTGAATGCAGCATGTCAGCATACATAAACACGGTACACGGGAGGAGGGGCTTTAACTCCCGTCAGCCATTCTGCCAGCCATAATAATATTATCATCCGACCTTTTGTCGATATTTTTCAAATCAATTATCGTTTTGACCGCGGGAACGTCGGGTTATTTTTTGGTTTTAATTATGCGGGGTCACCTACACACGCTCGTCTTAACTGCACAGAGCTATCAATCTTCCGTACAAGACACAGCGTCGACATTATCTCGGAAAGATTATGATACTATTAACTTTTTATAGAACGATATTATAATAAAATAATAGAAATACGTACCTATAGAAAAACAGCGGCCGCAACAACGGAGTCCCGGTTTTGTTATTGTTTTATAACATTATTATTATTATTATTATTGTTATCGTTCGCCGCCGAAAACGAGGAAGACGACGACGTCGCCGCGACAACAGAATAATTGACAAGGAGACCGGGGTAAGGTAGGTATACACCGGGACGGCACGGAACGTACGGCGGAGAGCCGCAGGAGGACCGGCGCAGGTATACAAATATTATAAATTATAATATTATAATCGCCGGTAATCCGAGTCGGGCGACGTCATCGCAGCTGCCGCCGAAACACGTCCGTC
Source organism: Cinara cedri (assembly GCA_902439185.1). Lineage (NCBI taxonomy): Eukaryota > Metazoa > Arthropoda > Insecta > Hemiptera > Aphididae > Cinara > Cinara cedri. The sequence goes on along the minus strand of CABPRJ010000951.1, from coordinate 1,815,914 downwards.
CGCGGAATCTCGGGGACCGCCGCCGTATAATAATCCCCCTCGGTAGAGTAGGTGTATGAAGTAAGACGAATCCGGAGGGGGGACCCAGAGGTGGTTTGAGAGCGTATCATGTTTAGTGGCTGGCGCGAGACTTTATATAGTAGTATACATTTGCCTGTAAAGTATACATAACAGTATAATATACACTGGCGCTGTGAAATTTCCAAAATTAAACAATATTCGAGAATCGAGACAATTCCGAAATTATTATTTGTGTTTATTCTTTTTAAACACATCGTGGACAGGGACAGACACAAGAGGAGAGGGCTATGGAAGCCGACCTTCTTCCTTAGCTTGTAGGTACTTAATAAAAAAGAACTTTTACCTAATTTTAACCTACGTTCAAAATACGTTGAAATATCAATTTTTGTAAATGAAAATTTAAAATTTTCGTAGAGACTTGAAATTTTTACAGAAAACTAATGATTGTTTTTTCTAGTTGTGGTAAAATGTTTAAAACATTTAAACCATTTTTAAGCTATTTTGTAATTATAGATACTTTTTATGTAATTTTTATTCGGTAGGTACTCGGGGGATAAAATTGTTAGACTAAACAAAAATGCTTGACGATCAGACAGGAAGTTCATTATACGTGTCATACTTAATCGTCATAAAAAAAAAAAAAAAAAATGAAATGTAATAAATTATTTTTTTTTTTTTTTTATAATAGTTTTAACGATAAATTTTGACGAATATTATTAATATTACGGCTTTTTAAAACATGTATAACCAAAACTACGCTATTATGGTTTATCGTTGATTACAGGTATAAATTAAATAACTTCATGTGTCTCACCTTCCCAACTACCTACCTATAACATTTGGCACATCAGTCTCTTGTATAAGCTCTCTTTTTTCTTTTTTTTTTTTTTTTTATAACAATAATATTAATGGAACGAGCTAATAATTTTTCTAAAAATAATATAAATAAAGTTTAAAATTTAATAACCGAGTGATTTTAAAACCGTATTTTATGAGATGTTTACATTTGCATATAGTGATGACGACATAAGTCGACATCTGGAAGCAGGAAAATTTTAAGCTATATCGAAATATATGGTTACATAAAAGCTTTATTTAATAATAATATTATTATTATAATGTTTATTCCAGTAAAATAAGTAAACTTATTTATTATTATCATCATTTTAGATTTTGAATGGAGCTACCTATTAGTTTCAGTAAGAAATGCTTTATTTTCTCTCATACAATACTTTATAAGTTATGTTAGTAAAAATGTACAAGGCAAAAAAAATACAAAAAATAAAATACACTAACGAGCAACAGCGGTTAACTTTTATGGGGAAGAAGGTGGAAAGGTGGTGAAATGGTGAACGCACTGATCGAACGCAAAGAGATGAATATTTATTTTTCATTTTTTTTTTTCTGTTCAATACTGTGCACGAACAAAGCATATGGGGGTCAGGTATTAAATTTATAAAATAACAATAAACTTTTAACAAAGAATTAAATGGTTAATTTTTTTTGAAATAACTTGAATTAAAACTTAGTAATTATTATATTATATTCCAACCTTGGAAATTAAAACGCAAAAAATATCCTTATATTAATTTATATTTTGAATATTTTACGGTTTCACGGTGTTATGATTTTTGCGCTGAATGGTCTTACTATTTTTAGGCAATTTATCATCAATACCCCGAACGTAACAGCTTGGACAAAAAGCTTATTGATTTTTATATTTTGTTTTTTTCCGAAAACATCATAAGATATAAAAAACTTTGCAGTATATAGACTTATATCGTATAACATTATATTATTCGCTAATGGTATTACACACGTCAGCAATCAAACATCAAAAATTGATTAATGTGAGGTCTCCCAAGGTTTTTCGAATACCAGTCATAATCAATTAAAACATATGATTATAGAAAAATATTATGTCCGGTTTGGATAACAGTAAGTTAGTTAACGAACTATAATATCATTCAGTATGTTTAAATTATTGTATGTATTATGTTTGAGTAAGCATCTTGCTTACTTTTAATTATATTGAATAACATTTATCATTTTCTGGGAGTATACAAGCTAAGTAGGTATATCTTAACCGTTGAGATATTCTGGCCGGGTTGTCTTAAAAGTTTAAGTATATAATTTAATTAAAATACACGTATAATATTGTCGACGTGGATAAATGCATCACACAGTTTCGTATAATAATCATGTTTTATGGTTTCATTAATTGAAAAACTGCGAAGGGAGAGACAGCTAAAGAGAGAAATGATTTCGTTCAAATGAACCGTTTGGAAAAAAAATAATACAGCCGAGTACACGACATTCGCTGCTATACTAAACGGGTCGTACAAAAGAATACCTTCAACAATATCTTTTTTCAAAAAAGGATGATATTGCTGTTGGTTGTGCTAGTGTTTAAAGAGGAAAGTTAAAATGACGGTGTATAGAGTAATTTAATTAATACCTATACCAAATGATAAAACATAACTAACAAAAAACGATTTTGATCAGAGAATTATGAGTCGTATATTTTTCCTTGTTGCCAGTGTAGCTTTTGGAATTGACTAAAATCATGCAAAACCTTGCCAATTTTTGACATTTATGAAGAAAACTACAAAAATAACATCATCAAAGCACCAACTAGATTAAAACTAATAATACAAAGACGATCCAATAAATATTTTAAATTAGAGCTAGATTTCTGGTAGAAAAGTTGTTTATATACAAAACCAAAATACAGATAAAACCATATTCATTAAAAATCTAAAAACAACAACAATTGATTACTGTTATCATTTTGAATAGATGAAGCTCTAGGATTTACCTGCTCATCGGCGAATAATATGGAAACCATAATACTATTATTATAAGATTCAGGTGTACCGAAAGATCTATTGATTTCACTATAATGAGTTTGTTTTAGATTAGGAGCGATGCCATTTTGAACCTAACTACGAATCGTTTTTCGTTAGCAATATTTAATATCGTTAATATTATTATATTTAAATATCGTTATTTACGGATATAAATTAAATGAATTTATGTATTCGACATTCCCGAATTCCCACCTACAACAGTGGTGCACCCGTTTCAAGTATCAACTCTTTTCGATTCCGAGCGTAGCGAGGGGAGCTATTGCTTTTACTAATAAGTTTATTTTTTTTTTTATTCTTCTAGTCTGTGGACAAGCATTTTCCTAGTAAACATGCTTAGATTTGTACGTGTAGCAACTTTTCTAAAGCTCAAGTTGTCTGAATGGTACTTTAAAAATAGTCATTTTTTGATTTTCGACAAAAAAAATTACGACACTTTAAATTATGTGTTACCGAACTGCGCTCGGAATCGTCTTTCGTCAAGCAATGGTTTATCGTTGCTTGTAGATATAAATAAATAACCTTATGTGTCCTACCTTCCTAATTTTTCACCTACAACAGTGGCCGCTCACATCCCCAATATCAGCTCTGTTTTATATTATATTTATGATATATATATATGGACAGCTAATGCAGATTATTCGTACATTTTGAAGTTTAATACTGTTGTCAACGTCTATCGATATAATATTATCTTTTATTATTAATTATTAATTTCAAAAATTCGTGAATCTATAAAATATTAATACATTTTTAATAATAGCATCATCATAAAATTATAATTCCTTTTTAATTTAACAATATGTTTCAACGGAGTATATAGTGGGTAAACACATGGCTACGGCTGCAACGAGATGATAAACCAATAGATAGTAGGTTTCTATTCATATTATAATATATAATACACGCCGTTACATTTTAATAATAGATAATTTATATCGATGGGCAAATAATAATAATACCATGTTAATATCGAAGGGTTGGAGTAAATAAAAAATAATACCGAACCGAAATTTCTATCCGATCAAACGAAATACGTTTTTATCCCATGCCAAAACTGTGTGATTAAGGTAACCTAGTGGAAAAAATCTTAAATTCGAGTTTAAAAAAAAAGTAGTTAAAAATTATAATAATGTTGACAGGAATTGTTGTTATTATAATTGGCTACGATGTACCCGAGGCAACGTTAAGTAGTATCACAGTTAGTGACTTGCAGCTGGTTTGATTTATTGGTTACTTGATGACAAATTGTTCATATCTCATGGGTTTACAATTAATTAAATAAAGCCCAGAATGAGTAAATTTTGTTTTCAGCCTACAGACCACAGGGTATACTACCCTTATAATTGTTATAAATTCGAAACAAAACAAGCATCTGGGTACAATCGTTCTACACTGTAGATAAACTTTTCTCAATTTGTCGCTAATTATTATTATTATTATTATACATTTTACATTAACGTATGAAAAACTGTTTCACTTTTAACTAATACAAAAAATAAATTTGGACTTTTACTGTTTAAAACATTGTCACAACATTAGGATACATAAAAAAATATTTATCCACTTTTGAAGTAGTACCTAACATAATATATTTCAAAAGACAAAAATTGCTGCGCTTAAAATTCCGTCCTTGAGACATTCTTCTCTGATTTCCGCCTGTCCTAGATTCGAAATTTTAGATTTTTACGTACAATAGGTTTCGTTGTCCGAAATCGGATTTTTTAAACCTATTAATGCATGCCAGTAAAACTGTAATAATCATTATAAAAATAAAATAATTAACCGGTTCCAAGGCGTATAAGGCAAAATTATGAACAGAGTTCAAGAACGGAATATGATATACCTATAGTATATTGTTGTGTACAATGTACTTTGATCGGTAGTAATAATTATTATTAGTAGATATTGTTTAGTACTAAAACACAATCGAAAACAATTCTGGTACGTTTGCCGTCGGAATCATAATATATTAATGTACAACATCCGTAACACATGTCGTTGTCTTGGGGAGAGGGGAAGCCTCTATTGTAAATCTATATATTGGCTATTAAATCGTATTCTGATCGGATTTTCCCGCGGTATCAATACGAACACTGCGATATTATTATACCTGTTATCCGATAGCTGTGTATCGTCCTTCGAAAGCGTACGGGACTAGTAGGAGTGGTTAGAAGACGATTGAAGAGGGGGGAGGATTCGTCGATTCGATATATTGTTGCACACGAACAAAGACACACTCCCTAGACGATTAAGGTCTTAGACTTTCAATACCGTAGAAATATATCTTTGAAATGATATTACTGTATATTATACGCGCGTAAAACTCATGCCGTTAGAAGGTCAATAATATTATGCAACACAGCGTACACCAATTGCATCTGGTATGAATTTAGATAATTATTTTATGTTATATTTAGACGTATTTTATAATATTATGTTTGAAAAATAAAAGTAGGCTATTGTTGTAGATAGGATAATGATTCGAAGTAGAGTTCAGTTTTTTTATTGGTATATTTATAGTGGAAATTGCATTGATTTGTAACTAGACAAAATAAATTACAATATGTTCATGATTCTAAGAATTTTGTCATACGTTTGTAATAAAAACGCTTTTAAAATAAATTACAATACAATTCATATATAAAACCAAAAAATTCGAAGATATCAAGTAATAGCTATAAATTAGGTACCTACCTGCTCTAAAAAAATTCGGAATATTTTGAAAATTTTACCACGACTAGAAAATATTTATATTACTTAGTGAAAATTCCGGGTCTCTACAATTATTTTTTCACCAATTAATACCGTATTTTAATTTGTACAAACAAAACCGAAACGACCTAAATCAACCTAAAACTAGTGATGTATTATATTATACTGGCTATTCTAAAACATTTAAAACCGAATATACATTATTATCGTTCTGTTCGTATACCATTATTTAAAATAGGTATCGTATTATTGAAATAATTACGATGCGATGTTCATAAACGAAATAACGAAATGTTTTCAAACATTTTAAATTCTATTTAAAACATCATTATATTAGCTCGTACAAAAAAAGCAAACGACTGCCGCGATTGTTCTATGAATCCGAAACAAGTGTTTTTAATAGGTATACCTATACACACAAAATAAGACACGCAGTTATTTTCCTCGGATATTTTTGTTCCACGTATTAATTTTTCATAACTCAGCATGTATAATATTTAAGGTTGTATTTTCAATAACATACAAATGTATGTTATCATGTTTTTTGTAATAAATTGTCGTTTCCTTACCTTATTTTAAGGATTTTTGTTTAGATTTGCGCACGAATGATGCATCGGAATGGGTATAATTTTTTATACATTTTTTATTTAAAATAATATATAAAATGTATCCGAACGTACGTAAAAATATATACACGATCGGGATAATCATGTATCAAAATAATTAATAAAATTATTATATACAAGTAAATACAAATAATTAAAGTTATGGTTATGTTTATAATGCGATTAAATATATTATTATAATAATCATAGGAATAGAGTAATTTTGTAGTACTAAAAATAACTTAAAATCCTTAAGAATAGATTAACAATTCAAAAATAAACAAACTAGAAATAAAATGATTTCATACAACACATAGTGAAAACCTACAAATATTTACGATTTCGATTATAATTTTAGTCTAAATAACATACTACACAAATAATACTATTAGTTTGAATAACTATATAGATTATAGGTACTATATAGTAGTATTTTTAATACTCATTTTTAATTTTAGATAGTTATTTTAGTTATTTGAGAAGTATTTAATATAAATTCCGATCCCTAAACGTATAAAAATTATCTTTCTTAAAAAGGACTGTTAAATTGTCGCACAAAAATAAATAATGTACTTATTAAAATATTTATATTCTTCTCTCCGTGAACAAGTTTTTTTGACTAGAAGTCTTACTCCCATCATCAGCATCAAGGATAATTTACAGTAGGTACTTATCAAATATTATCTAATTGCAGGTGTATTGAAAGGTCGGTTTATTGAATTACCTTGTACTTTTTTTAATAATAGGGGAAAAAATTTAAAATAAACGGAAATATTAATGATTTTTCTTTAAGTAAAATTTGTTTTAGTTCTGTAGTGAAATATAATCATATAAACTCGAAATACTTGGACGTAATATTGTGATTTATTTTTAAAATTTTCTAAGTGTTTTAATTTCAAATTCCCGAAAATAAAAACTCGTTAGAAACAATATTGTAATTTATTTTGTATAGTTACAAACGAATACCATTTTAAATTCAAATTTATTAAACAAATATTTAACCTATTAAACTCCGATCGGAATCGGTTTTTATTTGCATATAGTTTGTGATCTAAACGTTGATGTAAAATAATATCCTATTTTTTCAACTTCCTAGAGACAATAGCAGTTACCTACTTATGAGCAGAATATAGAATAAAAAAATATTGATTTCTAATCACGAAAATACTAAATTCTATACGTTATTTATTTAATGCGTATTTAATTATCACTAAAACACATTTACTTATTATTAATGAGTTGAATAAAATAAATTCATTGTCTTCTTAAAGTATATTATTTCGTTACAAGAATCGAATACGCATAGTAATGAGTGCCGATATATTGTTGTGGTGTATATTTTGTTAACTAATCATTTTTAATTGTTTATTTCAATGATTCGGCAACATAAACGCGTTTATATTTTTATTTTTTTAGCTGTAATGTTGTTTAATGATATACTAATTCCCATACATTATGATAATTAAATTAACTACGATAATCATGTTTATAAAATATTAATGTTTTTATGAACAATCAATATTCATCGTTTCGATATTCAATTTGTAATGATTGATTTAATAAGGAAATTATAATAATAACGTAGGTACATTAACGACATCGTAATGAAAATGTGTAATGTAGGGATTTAAAAAATAAAAACAAATAGTGAACATTGTTGTAATATATTTCACTCATCCATCTCACCCATTATCAAAAATAATAATATAATAGTACGTTTGGTATGAAGATTAGTGAAATAATTTCTAGAAACATTTGAATGGTCCTGCATTTTTCAGACCTATTTTCAATCCAATCCTAAAAAAAAAGTTGACTTTCGTAGAAAACATAATAATTATGCAAATTTAGGTTTAATTCATTTCAAAGCTTAGTAAATTGAAAAATATCAAAGAAAGTTTAAAATCTTTAGGACTAAGTGGAAGGGTCCTCATGAAGCAGGATATTTCCCATTTATTCTGATAAGTTATAAGATAAAAAATATATTTATCAAGATAAATGTATCGGTATATGCTGATTATACACTGTCTACAAAATTATAAGGTGTGTTATTATATTATGAGTATAACAGTTATTAGTTATAATTTTGTAGCACTACAAGAAAGTTTTGGAATACCTAATGATTTTAAATTTTGAAAAAAAAGTCAGGTATAGAATTGAAATTCCTGCTAATGTTTTTTTTTTTTTTTTTAACCTTTTATTAGCAGTTAATCGATTAATTTATACAATAAAATCGAAATGGAAAAATGTTTGTAACAACTTCTTATACTGTTATACATGAGTTCTTTATTATTCGTGTATCAAGCCGTGTCAAAAGTTTCGTAAAAAGCAAGCGTGACTGCATGGAGTTTTTTTTAAATTGATTAATAAGTGAATTATTTGCATACATAGTACGAGGTGTGGCTATTAAATAACGATACTTATCGCCTAGTAATATAATACGTAATATAATAATCTTCAACGAAATATAAATAATAATAATTTGTATGTTTCATTAAAACAATAATATCATTTGATCATAAAAATATTAATTTTTCAATATTATACGATTCATTTAACTACTGAAATTGGAAAAATATAATAATATTATGTATAGGTGTCGTTTTGACAAGTTGACGGATTTAAGCGATTATTTTTGCATTTTTTATCGTGCAGATTGAAGAATATTCTTATAATCTTTCTAGCGGTCGATGTGGACGACGGTCTTGAGATAATATATTTATACACGTAAGTATATTATACAGGGTATCCCCTGGTGACCTGATAAATATATTAACTTTTGTTTTGTTCAATATTATTATTATTATTTTTTTTTTTTGTAAAAACTACTAATATAACCTTAATTATTGTATATCATATAGTTTTTAAAACTATAAATAATAAAGTTTCCATAAATCAACAACAACATAATTTTTTAACATAATTTAACAACAGAATTGATGGACATTATTTAGTAATAACAATATTAAAATTTTTAATTATTGTAAACTTCAAAAAAATGTAGATAAAAAAGTCGTATAATAGGAAAATTGTATTCCAAAATAAATGTACAAAATTAATATTTTAGATTTTGTAAAAACAGTTTTTTTTAAATAATATAAGAATTATAGTGTAACTTTCTAGTAATTATTAAGAAATAAAAACTCACAAATTTTTAACAAAATAAAAGTCATTGCATTTGTAAGAATTTCGTGGAACACTGTATATGTATGTATGTAGATAGTATTCTGTATTGAGATAAAACAGTAGTGTGTTTGTCGGTGCAGATATCCACAAATCACTGCATATTGTATACTTCTACATGAACGACCTTCTGATACACACACTTAATTAAATCGAAGACACGATAATAACTTATCGTCGTGTTCGCTGCAGAAAAAAATGATAGGTAATAATATTCTCCGACGAGCAAAACGTTATGATTGTCCAAGATCAAAACAAAACCAACACTGTAAGACTATTGTAGTCTTGATCATTTTTCTCCCTTTGGAAAAACACATTTATTTTTAAAATAAAGTATTACTTTACTTGAACGACATTTGGAGAGAATACAAATTATTTAAAACGTAATTTTATAAAGTAAAGCGAAATTTCAATTCTTGCAGCAAAACCAAAACAAAAATTTATATAATATAAATATGTACTTATTTATTTTATAATTAAATGCCTTGAAAGCATTGAATAACATAACAACAATAAATAGTAATAACATAATATTTATTTTAAAACATATTTTTTGTCAAGAATTTTTATTCGCATTAAAATGATTCTACTAATAACCTGTTTCTAGATTAAAGATTAAATCATCGATATGTCTGATTCCCAGCTACCAAGCTCACCGACATCATTAGAAACGAATACGCCCATGGCGGAAAATTGGTGCTACACACAGGCAAAAATCATCAAATATAGTTGTATGTGGACAATTAACAACTTTAGTTTTTGTGAGAAAGTTTTAAAATCGAACCCATTTTCTGCCGGCATGAACAAAAATTTAAAATGGTGTTTACGAATGAATCCTAAAGGGGTAAGCAAAGAAAACGAAGATTACCTATCTTTATTTTTATCACTATCATCATGCAATATGACTGAAGAAAACAAAAATTACCTTTCTTTATTTTTATCACTATTTCCAAGCCGCAAAACTGCAGTAGTTAGAGCAAAATACAAATTCTCAATATTAAACGCTAAACGGGAAGAAACCAAAATTAAGAAGAGTCAAAAGGCCAACAGATTCATACAAGGACAGAATTGTTGGGGGTTTAAAAAGTTCATAAAACGTGATTTCCTGTTGGACGAAACCAACAGCCTTTTACCCGATGATAATCTTACAATATTTTGTGAAGTAAGGGTTATAACTGGTAGTGTCCAGATATCCGGCCCGTATAACGCAATTCAGTTGAAAGTACCTGAATGTCATTTGCCCAATGACTTAGGAAATTTATTCGAAGTACAAAAATTTAGTGACGTAACTCTGTCTATTAATGGACGTGAATTTCAAGCGCATAAAGCTATACTTGCTGCGAGAAGTCCCGTATTTGCCGCAATGTTTGAGCACGAGATGAAAGAACGAAAACAGAACTGTGTTACCATAACTGATGTAGACCATGAGGTCCTCAGAGAAATGCTCAGGTTTATCTACACTGGTCGAGCGGAAAATTTAAAAAGGATGGCGAACGACCTATTAGTGGCAGCAGACAAGTATGCTTTAGAAAGTCTGAAAGTCATGTGCGAAGAAGCACTCTGTAATAACCTGTCAATCGACAATGTGACAGATATATTAATATTAGCCGATGTTTACAGTGCCGATCAATTAAAAGTACAAACAATCTATTATATTAATACTCATGCAACTAACGTAATAGAAACTATTGGGTGGAAAACTATGATTCAATCACACCCACATCTAATAGCAGAAGTGTTTCATGCTTTTGCCACACAGCAAATACCTTCAATTGGACCACCTCCGAAACATATTAAACAAAGCTGAAAATAGTGCCCCATCCATTAACTATTCCAGGGCACACTTGTAAATTGTTATATTTTTTTTTTTTTTTTGTACATATATATGTTATTTTTAAAAATAAGAAAATTCTTAGCTTGTTTCTAAACAAGAAAAAATACAAGAAAAACAAAACTGCTAACAGCAAAAATATCCGTTGGAACGCGGCACATGTGATTCAAATATTACCTAAATACAAAAATAATGTTAGCGTGTAACAATCTTAAAATAAAGTTTAAATTTTAAATTATTTATCCAAAAATGTAAAAACGCTAAGAAGCTCTAAAAAACTCAAAATATGTGAAACAAATTAATTATTCTCATTTAAATGTACTTGAAACGGATTTGTAACTACTATACAAGTATCAGGCAGCAAACTTTCGAAAACAATGCAAAGTACAAAAAATTTATTATGTGTATTATAGTTATACATTTTGGTACGATCGTTACTTTTATTACAATTAGGTATTTAGATTATATTATGGTTAAAAATGGATGAATTATTCATTCATGTTAAGCCCATACGAATAATATAAAGTGAATTCTATAAAAAATTTTTCAAAAACCTTTTTGTTTGATAACCACTAGTACAAATGTCTCCGTGGCCTTAAAAACGGTATCAATCGATACGCGCGTGTTTGTTTCTGATATTTAATGGCGGTGTTCTGCTTTTAGAATTTGTTCAACCAACTGCCAAATACTTAATTAATGGATTTTTTTTTTCTAAATTCCAGATACGCGTAATTAATTATTTTTAATTTTCAATCAAACGTCACAGTCCCTACACATACACACAAAATGATGGGCGTAAACCTAGCAATAAGAAAAATTGCCATCGAATCGATAAAATATGATAAACTATATTATAAATACAGCCAATCAGTGGCGTTGTTTCAGTGAGAAAGAACTACGTGGTTACTTTTTATTACAAATTTAATTGTTTTGACATGCGTAACACGAGAGTTACATAGTAATTCAAAAAAAAAAATTGTAAAAAATTAATATTATTCTGTACTTTATATAGCATTTTTATAAAACTTAAGTGAACGACACATAATATGTAGGGGAAGGTTCCATATGCTCATACTTTTTTAAAGTTTTGTCAACCCGTTAACGCGATATTTTATTTTTAAATTTGAGTAGGATGAAAGTGGTGGAGCATTATTTAACGCTATGTGTCTCGCCACATAAACGATGCTCCACTACTTTCCCTTTACCTTAACTTAAATGTGTAATCTCTTGACAGCCAGTTGACAGAAATTGAAGATTTTAACACTAAAATTGCATTTATTTATAGAATTTGTAATACAGGTAGCTATTTTAAAATTAAAATAAAAAATGGTTTTACTCCTAAAAATATAGGTAATACAAATAACAGTAATGTAACATCTTAATATTGCTTGTTTCTTAAATTTGTACATATACATTGAGGGCAATTAATACGTATATCTCTTGACACGAAGGTGACAAATAGGGATATTTCCGAATTGATTTTTCAATAATAATTTTAGGAAAAATATTCGAAACAGTAATCAAATAATCAAAGTAATAAAAATAATAAATTATTCGAATACATTATTATACATTTTATATTTGAATAAATACGTCTTTACATAGTAATGCTGTGAACTCAAACACGACTCGAAAGTAATGTTGACCGCAAAACTAAAGAAAAAAAAAAGAAAAAACCTGTAAAATATCCAATTTCTCGTGCACGAGACGTGTCGGCATTTCATGGTAAACACCGCGAGAGCACATATTATTATTATTTATATCCGCGTAAATTGTCCGTCGTAGTCGTTCTATTTTGCGCAGCGAACCGTTGCCGATCGAATGGGCAACGTCCGACGACACAAAAAAACCGAGACAGATACACAATGTCCGCATGAATTATTCAAGAACGATTTGAAAAGGATGACTTGAAAAAAAAAATCATAGCGTTAAGCTGTACTGTCGGTTTTTCCGGGGAAACGTTTAGCGATGAGATTTTTTTCCTATCCCTTCTCCGCCGACACATATCCCGTCCTTAAATTGTATAATATGTAATATATAAAATCCAGTTTTGCGGGGCAGGTATACAGAAAACACTTTTCAAACGTGTTATAATTCAAATGAAATGTGTGTAAAATATGTTCACGTTGTACAATAGTATAATTTTAAACGAATATTATGGAAAATTTGTTATTTTAAATATCCAGCTTCCAGATATTTGAAGAGAAAAAAAATTGTTTATCGTTTTGTAGATAAGATTTTTAGAATAAAAATTGTATAGTTGAATAAACACAGCATGGAATACGCGGATAGCAGCTATTTGAAAATATTAAATGTCAATAAAAATATAAACTCCTCGAAATCGTAGATAAATCCCACCACGCAGAGTGTACTGCAAGCAGTCAATCTATACTAATATACTTACCTATATTTATACTATTAGTCTATTATCGATAGACGATTAGATAATGATTAATGATCTTCGACAGAAGATTTAAACATTCGTGTATATGTATACATAGTGATATAAATATATAAGTTTTTATTTTCCAACGAATTATAGCCGTCCGTATAAAGTGTTATGTTTATATTTGAAATATTATAAATATGCCACTAAATCTAGAAATGATATATAACATTTATGTGCTCAAAAATTTCAAATTTGCAAAAATGTGCAAAACAAGTTTGCCTATTTGTAGCATTGACATCATGAAACAAATTTAAATCACACTCCGGTGTAATTCTGGTTGCGCGAAAAAAATATGCTAAGTCATAAACATCCGAGCTCTAATTATATTCATACTACATATGACCATGATTTTAAATGAAATATAGATATTATTATAGAGTAATTTTTTTAATAATTATGGTAGATACAAACCTTATCAACACGGTCGTGTTTACGTGGTTACTGCCTATTTTGTTGTATATTCTTAAATCTTTACTATTCCAATTTAGTCAAGTTTAAAAACTACCAAATTGTATCAAAGAAATCTTTAGTATAGGAATTTTATCGTAACTCACTTAATCCATTTGACAATTTTAGGGCTCAGTGAAACATCAAGGCAAGTTAATTTTTTAAAATAGTTTAGCAGAAAGAAAAAGCACTACCTATTTATAGGACTTGTCTTATTTTTGCCCAGGATTGAACTAGACAAGCCCTTATTACTATTTTTCCCATATATTTTATATGGACTCGCTTTATTCTTACACAAAATAATGCCGTAGCATTTATTGGTTTACTTGAAACTAACAATAAAAAATGATTGGACTTGTCTTGCAATTGCACTGAGACTTTCAATAACTTTAACTTCACAAAAATATTAAGAATATTTTCTCCAGTTATATTCTCTTCTCATATTCTTATGCATGGGTAAGTGTATTATAAGTGCCTTATCGGGCATTTTGAATAAAAATTAATAATCGATAAATTAAAGGGTAGGATGACCTATTGTCAGTTTAGCCTACAAAATTCGAAAATTATCGACAAGAAAAGTCAACACTATACTTAGTTTCCGTAATTTCTAAATAAAATATCGTTTATACCTATTTGTACACCAGGATACAAATTATATATTGTTCAAGAGGTGAAATATAATATAAAATTAAAAGTTTTTCTTGATCCGTAAAGCAAAAAAAGCAATAAAACGCACTGAAAGATACTAATAAAAGTTTTAATAACTGCTAGTACTCAGTCTCCCCTCCCTGTTTTGTTTTCTCGGATATAATATTATTATTGTATTGCACGTCATAATAATTAAATTCTAGTAGTTTATAATGAATGTTTATATTTCGTTCGTCTTAACGCTTAGCTTCCTATACCTATAAATACCATACCCTACAATATACTCTTACATATTTTAATTGAATTATTTAGAAAGTTTGTTCTATTTCGATGGGAAAATCATAAAGAAAATATTGGTATAAACATAATATAATGCAGGTATGAGTTTATTATTGGCAACAGCGTTTGTACGAAATAGTGCGAATTAATTCGTAGGTCACAGCTAAAAAAAAAAATAAATGTAAAAAAAATAAATGATATTGTTGACGGGCGTACCATTCAATGGTCCCAAAGTTTTTTTTTTTTTTTATTAGGGTGATGTTGATTTATAAATTCTACAATTGTTTGTTAGAACTTTGGCTAATGTTTTAGTACATAATAACATATGTATATGCCATACTCCTATAAGTCTTGTTCTATGGTTGTAGTACATAATATCATAAAATCAAGATTAATTTTTTGCGTTGGGAAGAAATTTTTACAGCACTTAAAAATTGATGAAATATATGTAAAACAAATATAATGAAATAAGTAGAATTACTAAATATTAATTGACAAAAAATGTTAATAAATATAAATAAACGTTCAGTGGAGGAAGGATTGAAGCATGCTAAATAGATAGATGTTAGTAATGACTACTACAAGGTGATCCATTTAAGTGGGTACACTCATTATCTCGAAAAGTATTAAGTTTTTTGGAATTTATTTTCTAGAAAATTTAAAAAAAAAGCTGCTCTAAAATTGTATATGTATGTTATTTTTTGACACCCTTATTTTTGGAGGTAAAACCATTACCTAATTTTGATTTTGAAACGGCAACCTATATTAAAAACTCATAAATAGATGGGGTATTAGTTAAAATACATTTGAATGTTGACATTTTTAATTTTTGTCGATTCTTTGACGAGATATTCCACTTTTAAGTTTGGGTTGAAAGAGAGTAGTGGAGTATTATTTGTGTGGCGGTACGACCGCGGCGAGTGGCGTGTTAATAACATACCAATGTATCACTACTCTCCTCTAACCTTCACAGGCTTCACAGAAATCAAAAATGTCAACACTCAAATTTATTTTATCTTATACTCCATCTATTTATGGAATATTTAATATAGGTTTTCAATTGAAAATCAAAAGAAAAGTAGGCAGTGGTTTTCATTCCAGACATATTAAATTATAGAGCTGTATGTTTCTTAAATATTCTAGAAAATAAATCCCGAAAAATTTAACACTTTCGTAATAATGAATGTTAAGCACTTAAATGGATCACTTTATACATAACCGGATAACTTCAAAACTGATTCGTTGCTATAATTGGATGTGTCATTGTTATAGGTGAGAAGATGAGAAAATAGGATACATAATAAAGTTATTTAATTATTTTTATCAGTATTCAGATATCAATCACAGCCAACCGATTATGATTGAGAGAGCGAAGTTCGGTAATATGTCATGTTTTGAAATATTTTACGATATGTGTCAACATTTGAAATTTGGAAACTTTAAAAAAAAAAAAAAAATGATACTACAATATGCTTGATTATTTTCCTATATGTAAAAATCATGTTAAATTATGTGACAATTTTTAAAGCATTTTTGCTAGGTTAAAAGTTATGTTCACATAAATCATACAAAAATTACATGCCATTATATTAGAATCAATACCTTCATTCCTGCACTTGGAAAATCTTAACAATGTAAGTACGTATTCCAATCAAATATTAATAATTGCGCCAATGTATAATGTATTCATTATCAGATTAGAGAGAAAAAAAATTTTAATTTATTAAAACCAATTAACCTTAAAACACGCGTAGTTTCGAATACATATAAATTATTATTATTATAATATTTGAAAAACGTGATATTTTAACGAAACGGAGTTATAAAAAAAAAAGTCCTAGGATAATGAGAACAGCTACTGTTATAAATAATTTAATGTATACCTGTAAGCAACGATAAATCATTGCTTACGAAAAAACGATTCGGAGTGGAGTTCAAAAGATTGTGATGCTTTGTCAACGATACATATGTCATTTTATATTAAAATAATTAAATAGGGTTTATATATTTTCTTTAATAATATTTGTTTAATGCTGTATCGATTTTCCCAATTTTCCAACGTTTTTTCCGCTTTTCTTATGTTTTATCGCGGTGCGTCATATTTGCTGGGAACTCATGGGAAAATCGAAAAAGACCTCTCTAAAGTACCTTCCCAGTAAAATTTCCTTTCAGAAATTTTGCTATCATTAAAAGTTGGAGCAATATTGCTAATAGAAAAGTTGTCCAGAGAAAAACAATCATAATTTATATTTATTATGTTTTGTAAATTTTTCCGTTTTTTTCGATTCCTCATATTTGATAAGAAAACTCTTGAGAAAATCGAACAATGACTTCTTTTAAGTATCTTCATACACAGATTTCCTTTACAGATAAAAAAAAATAAACATCTTTATAAAACCATAAGCTTCTTCGCTCCACTCATAATCTAAAATGCAAATGGTCAAAACACAATATCCATCGTAAACTATAAAATTAATATTATACAGAGCAGTGAATACAATTTTAACGCAAATATTGACACGGTGAACTGCTTCATTTCTTAATTAAATTATGAAACTTTTATCTAAAGATGGGCACCTATACGTATACTACTTATATAATATATATATATATTATGTATAATGTATACATTATATACATTATAAATTACGTATAATGATACACAAACGTGTATTGTATTACTTTATCTTTAGGTTAGGTGCATTATTTAATTACTTAAAATTAATTATTTACTGACCAATAATGTCATGATAATAATTATGATATTTAATCGAGACGTTTCTGTACTTTACCTAACCTTCTATAATTCTATAGTTGTGTAAATTTTGGAAAACATACCCATATTATACCCGTTAGAAAGTTGTTACACTGTACAATACTTCATCCGTCAGATCAGTGGTTGAATATTAGAGGTTTAATGGTTTACAGGGTAATTTTATTTTACTATAATTCAACGATTATCCACAAATTTTTCGAATAAAATTTATCCTGGTAATTATATATTATACACGATAAATGTAGATTCATTTAACGATCTCATTTTTAAAATATTTCCAAATTATTACTCTTATTTCTAACACGTTATAACACATAGGTATCATTGTTCGATATTCAAACAGTGACTTTTATATTTTAACTAAATTCGAAAAGATAATATGTTTTCTAAATTTGTTAATATAGTGAACAAATTTTGGATTTACCACTCGTGAGTTTAAAATTTAAACAAGAAGAGCAGAAAATAGTTATTGTCAAAGAATGGATACCAATGCATGTTATATGAGCATTTCCCAAGCACATTTTCAAGTAAATCCCACGGAGAATAGAGCTGAAATAAATAAACCGTGTAAGAGTAATGTAAGCAAAGGTTTATGGGATAGAAGGGCTCTTCTTCCTTTGATCTAAATTTCAAATTATTATCGTCAAAACTTTTAGAAAAAATATTTTCAATTTTAATCTACTCATTTAAAAATTTAACTGTTGATAAAAAAAAAGAAAAATGAAATAGAATATAATGAATGTTAAACGATTCCATAATGTGTAAAAAAAAAAGGACATACTTCGAACGATCGGTGTTCTTTGTTGTAGGTGAGAAGTTTGGAAAGTAGGATATATATATATATATATATATATATATATAAGGTAATTAATTTATATCTGTATGCAATGATTAATCGTTACTAACGAAAAACGATTCTGAATGAATGATTAATAAAAATCACTCAATATATATATACGTGGAAACCCTTTTGAAGTAAAGTCTGCGAAGTACATTATATTATTATTATATGTCCGGTCAGAAATTTTTAACTGCTTCATTATACATTGTGGTAGGTATTTGTTAATAAACTTTGCTAGTATTTAAAACGCGACGACATAAAAATAATGTTAATTGCACGACTTCGCTCATATTTTAAAATATTATTACGGACAAATGACCGTTTCGAGTTATTTATACAAATTATACACATTTGTGAAAATTGCATTATTATAAAATAGCTAAGTAAACACACCTATACATTCGATATATGTCACCCCATGACTTTGATTAAAATACGCCGTTTTTGGTGATACCAGAATTATCATTATCATTGGTCGTAAGTTATAATAATATTATATTATTAGGTAATTATGTTCGAATGCACGCTAATAAACGATCAGTTGTTTTTTTTTTTTTTTTGTTCAATCGTAACCTCCCATTTTTTATCGCTGAATAATATGTGACTTGTACAAAATGAAACCATTTGTTTACGTGCAAAATAAAATCGTTTCTATAAAATAACATTGCTGATTTATGTGACAATATACCTACCTATATAGGCTATAATAAACTATTGTTTGTCATCGGTTTCAGGGAAGAATGACGTAAGTAAATTTGTGGCATTTTTCTGTTTATAATTTTGTCTTTTATCATTTTATCCCATTTATTTCCTGATATAAACTGAATAAGTTTATGCACTACATATACTGAAACATATGCTATATTGAAAATTAAAATATCTTTTGTCACAATGATGTACTTTTTACTTGGCAAAAATACCTTTATCATATTATTATATTATGTAAACCATTAAGTGCACAATATTTAGATTAGGCCATTTAGCAATTTATGCCATCATGTAATTTAATCATTTTCAAAACTTGATGTTATGGTTATTGATGTTATTGATGTTATGTTATATTTTGAGGAAACCTAAATAACGAAAAACGCTTGGGTAAATTGTCTCATCTCAGATGAATCCGGGCATAAAAAGAAAAAAAAAAGATCCGTAACATAGGATTAAGTGTGGTTGGATCAATTGGAGGCAAATGTGAAATTTTTATGTAAGAAGAGAATTATTATGGTACTTAAAGGTAAGTTTAAAGGTAAATGTGGTGAGATATATAGTATACAATATAGTATTGTTCTAAGTGTTGGGTGTTAGACAGAAAAAAAAACTAAGAAAAAAAGCAGCGGATATGTGAATACTTAGCTAAATAAGTGGAATAACGAGAGAAGACAGAATAAGGAACGAATACATAAAAGGTAACATATGCGTGGCTTCAATAGTAGACAAAATGAGAAGAAATAGACGAAGGTTGTTTGTATTTTAATAAAAATAAAAGTATCGAAAAAGAGAAAAAGAAAAATACCAAAAAATAAGGGATTGGATATTATTAAGAATAATATGAGGACAGTCGGTATCTATGGGGTGGATCCTATAAAGATAGTGATACCAACTCCAAATAGCTGAGATGAAAATGAAATAAAAGAAGAAAAAGTAATTTTAAAAATTCAATTTGATTGTTTTGAAAACTCTACAAAACGTACATATGCCCTTCTTCCCGGAGACCAAAGAAATAGTCGATTTTTGATGAGGCTTGCAAAATAAGTACAAATAAAGTAATTAATTTTATCTTACAATTTAGCTTTTAACCTTTAATTTTGGTTAACATAACTTATTTTTTTTACAATGATTTAATAAAACACGACTAAGGAAATTTCAAAATAAATTACGTCAAGTAAATTGTATACACCAGTATAAACAACCGTGGTCAGCTTCTCACAGTTATTATTTATTAAAAATCAAAAAATTTAAAGTTTAATCATTTTTACCTAAACTAACCAATTACAATTATTATGGGCTATGTCAATACAAATTTTATAGAAAAAAAAAATTAAATTAACTCTTAACTATCCCTAGTTAATTGTTCAAACAATTAACGTGTTAACTCGGTTTAAGTTTTTTCAAATATTATTTTAATAACAATTTTCGTTATGTTGTAAGAACAAAATAATGTTTACTGTGTAAGTGTAATATAATTTTTTGAACAAACTGATCAAAATACATTCATTGAAAATATTGCTTGGTATCACGGTGATAATCTAGACTTAAAATATTTACCAGAATACCTACAGTATTCTTATTATTGCAAAACAAATGTAATTTTCCAAATAAAATTGAGATATACATTTCAAATCGTGAAAAAAAATTCCTGCTAAATCACAAAATTGTAAAAATAAGCATTATAATTGCATTGGATACAATTCAAATTGGTATCGCATAATAGGTAGAATATACAGTACCAGGTGTTGAATACTACCAGCTGTTTTCAAAGACCATTTACAATCATATTCGACTGAGGTATTATAATGTGGATGTGATTTCCTAAAATTCGCTTTCACTTAGATGCTAGATCACTCACAGACAAATTGTGTGAGAATAATAAGTAGTGTTACGGGGTATTTTTTTAAATTATTAATATTTACAATTAAAACGTCTTAACCCGATATGGTAACAAGTCTTAAATTTTAACTCTATAGATTAGGATTTAAAAGATATTATACATTATATTCATCGCTCAACAGTAGTTACAGTATAATAAAACATATTTACGAAAAGTTATACGTTTTTAATTTAATATTTAAACTTAGGAAAAAACAAAATTATTTAAACTATATAAATATAATGATATATAATTGAATTTGTAAATTTCGAATAGGTATTAATGGTTTTTTTTCTCTGCTGATACAATAAGTAGATTAGTATAATAATTTATAATACAACGTAATATATTGAATCTCGTTTCAATGGGTTTTTTTTTTTTTTTTTATATATAATTACACTATTTAATAAGGTTTAAATATTATATTCTAGTTTTAATTGATTTCAAATTTATGAGACGCTTTGAAATAAACGAACCACTTAATTTCGTTTTAATTATGAATCAGATTTATATACACAAAATAAAAACTAAACAGTACGACTTATCGTTGGAAATATAAAGAATATAGTGGTGAACCCTTGTTCTTGGAATGGGAAAATTGTGCAGCTGAGGATTTTTATACTAGATTTTAATTGATTCAATATTTTGTTACTTGCTGGTACAACTATGCTGTTATTGTGCTCCTTCTCTAGGGTTTTTGAAATCCCTTAACCCCAAATAATATATGTTTATTCACACAGAATCCCTAGAATTCCAATGTTATTAACTTTTAAGTCATATGTATAACCTATATTGTGGAATAAAGACAGATGTTCTTCGTATAGTGGGCCTCTATAGTAGATGTGAAGTGCCAAAAGCTAAAACTGGATTTATGATAATTTAATTTATACAAAGTGATCCATTTGAGTAGGTGCACTCATTATCTCGGAAAGTATGAACTTCTTTTACATTTATTTTTCAATTTAATAAACAATAAGCAGCTCTATAATGTTACATTAACATTATTTTTGTAACCTTGTTTTTCAAATGGTAAAACATGTTAAAAATTCCATAAATATATTGAGTATTAATTAAAATCAATTTTGGTGTTGAGATTTTTAATTTCCGTCAACGATATGTAATTTGAAAATCAAAAGTAGGTAGTACTTTTGCTCCTAAAAATAAGTGTGACAAAAATAATGGTAATCTAACATTTTAGAGCTGCTTGTACTTAAATTGTGAACAAAAAAAAAATTTAACAAAAGTTAATATTTTCAGAGATAATGAGTATATCCACTTAAATGGATCAATCTTGTAAACTGAAGTCTGAAAGCAACAATAAATCATTGAAAACGAAAAAACGAGTCTAAGCGTAATATTATTAGTGGTGTTTTTTCCTTGTTACCGAAATAATCAAGAAATCAATACAAAATAATCACCTATAGAGGGCACGAATTAATGATAATTTCAAAAATTGTTTCAACTAAAGCTTGACCGGGTGCAAATTTTGCATCTGATTTTAGAGCATTGCATATAATAATTGGAAGATTGTAATAGCTGAAAAAGTCTTAAAAAATAAAATAAAAAATGAATCACAATTTTTCATCAAAGTTTTACGTAAATTTAGATTTTTGACAAAACAAATTCTCTCTGTGACCTCTCTTTATTAATGTATAGACTAAAATTACATAATAATAATATGTATTGCAGCCCACATGAAGAACCGTCCATCAGGAAAATTCCCGACTTGCCGATAGGCCTCTAGTTCTCTGTCATAATATATTTCACGTATATTTGAAAAGAAAATTAAAAAAAAAAACTATTATTCAATTGCTTACCAGCTCGCAGCTGTAAGTTTTCTAACTCTTACCTACATTATTATCATTATAATAATACAGTGTACTAATGTATAGGCGTATATAAAAAAAAACAAAAAAAGTCGTTTTGTATTATTCGCCGTCGTTGTAATTATATTTTCTCCGCGAGGAATATCACGCGTTAATTTAACCGGGAAAACGAGGGGAGGAGATGAGAAAAATGGGTTGTAAACGAAAAAAAGGCAAGTGAAAGGATTTTGGGGGGAGAATAAAAGAGATAAA
Source organism: Cinara cedri (assembly GCA_902439185.1). Taxonomy (NCBI): domain Eukaryota; kingdom Metazoa; phylum Arthropoda; class Insecta; order Hemiptera; family Aphididae; genus Cinara; species Cinara cedri. Next base: position 1,792,590 of record CABPRJ010000951.1, on the reverse strand, counting down.
AGATAAAGGGAGAAAAAAATGACGCTAAGAACTGTGCAACGGAGACGACAATCGATTATGACGACGACGACAACGTGGTGACTTTTAATTAAAACACGGGGGCGGGCGCTCAGATCGCCGTCAGTAATAATAATTAATTCCGTTATTGCATAATATAATATACAACCGATTATAACCATTACCATTATAATTATTATTATCATTATTGTTACGCGGTTATCGGGGTCAAAATAATACGATGTCGGAAGTTACATATGAGTATGAGCTATCTGCCTACATATATATACCGAAATAATAATCAACATACCTATTATACGTACCTATATACAGGATGTTCCACGATGATATTATGATCATTGCGGTATCTTGTGAAGTATAACCTTTTTATGAAATTTTTTTTTCTCGAAAATTTATGAAACAAGTAGCTCCAAAATGTAACATTACAATTATTTTTTGTCACCCTTGTTTTTTTTTTTTTTTAGAGAGGAGTGAACCGACTGCCTTATTAATTTAATTTTCAAATGGCACCCTTCATTAAATGTCTCATAAATAGACGGAGTATTAGTTTGAATAAATGTGTGTGTTGCAATTTTTGATTTCCGTCCACCCGATAATACTACCCAAGAATAATCTTCGTGGGACATCCTGTATGTACGCAGTACATGCCTATGAAACATATGAATATGTGTGCACAATAATAAAAAGGTGTGACTGGGTGTTCGTTAAACGCCGTCGTGTCCTTGGCCCACACAACGTTTTGTTCCGTACACCGCAAATTATAATAATAATAATTGTAATGCCTGACCTATAGGATCGGCCGCAGTTATAAAAAAAAAACGGAATCGGCTTTTTTATTATTATTATTATTTTTCCATATTATTTTAGTGGTGGGTGTAGAGGCGTAATGGTTTTTAACGTTTCATGTATACCCGTTGAATTCCCTTTAAATATCCCGCACGCAGCGCGCCGTATTTTTTTTAGCGAATATCTACCGCATGACAACTTTCACTCCCATCAAGAAAGTGCCACGAATGTATAAACCAAATTATCCCACTTAACTTTTGGATTTTCCCTACCTCAAACTTTTTCAGTAATAAAAGAGTATTTCCTACGTAAAATATAATATTTCGTTTCTGAAATTAATATCAGAAATACGGTAGGTATTAATTTTGTTGGTATAAAACAGTGTCCAATAGACTTACCGAAGTAAAGAAACAGCTGATAACCTCCTTAAAAATAAGAGTACTCCTACTCGGTAGAAATCCGCTTTTTCAAAGTCTACAGCAGACTAGTGAAAATAAATTAAGACCTGATGGGATTGATCCGGACCAATCCGGTTTCATTCTCTCTTAATTGAAAAAAAAAATTCGAAACCCAATTGCGTTTAAATATTATATAAATGATACAAACTGGACTGATTGAGCCGGACCGGCAACGGTGCTACAATTTTTTTTTTTTTTTTATAACGCAAAAACCTAAAACTATTGTAGCCAATTGAAGGTGAGAAGTTAGAAAGATAGAGGGGAAATAATTTAACCATTAAACATTGCCAACGAAAAACGATTCTGAACGAAATTAAAATCTGAATTAATAGTTTTGCTTTGTAAACAATATATGTCTTATGTTATATATCATTAAATAATTACATATACAATATACATTATATATTTTCTCTTTAACAATACGTGTTTAATATTATACTTATTTTCTTATTTTTCTACGTTTTTTTCGATTTTTTCCATTTATTATGAAAACAACTGGGGAAAAAATGATTTCCATAGTACTACTCAGTCAGATTTTCTTTCAGAAAAAGTACTATGATTGAAAATGGGAGCAAATTTGCTGGAAGAAAAGTTGTTTACAAAAAAAAAATTTAAAAAATTAACTTTATTAGTAATGATTCATTACCCGAAATAATGTTGTCACTTACAATAGCTATATTTTATCCTATATACGAACCATATAGACGACACTGTGAAATGTATTAGCACTAAATCATGGACTTAAGTAACAACTTTAAGGCCAACAGACAATAGAATAAAATATGTAAGTAATAACAAGGGTAATAACTGACATTTGCATTAGCATGTAGGTAAAATAAATATTAAATCTTCTTAAAAAATTGAAATTTATTAAGCATTGAATATTCAATTTGTATCATAAAAATTGTTCTCGACATTACAAAAATATTATTATAACATCTTGAAATAATTTTGGCCATAAACACGAAAAAAATCTACATGAAAAATTTAATTTGAAGAAAACCTCAAAAACCGCTTTCCAATCAAGTTAATAGAATTCGTATTGTAAAATAATAGTAGTAATAACAATAAATAGTAAAATAATAAAAAGTGGCAGTTTTTCCAGAGTTTTTTACTTTCCTAAAACCCGAGAATAATGTCACTCGGGCGCTTTGGCTTTAGAGCAATAACCGATAATATATATTTAATTTAGCGTAAAACTAATAGCTTACTTAAGCAGTATCTTCTCCCATAACTTATGTTTTTTTTTTTTTTTGTTTTTTTTATTATTATTATTTTCTTTATTTATTAAAAAAACCTGAACGTGTATACATTCACTCAGTTAAAACCAAATCTATTCGAACCGCTATAATATACGAAGAATCTTAGATTAGTACCTAAATAGTAAGTTACCTAGTCATTTGACTTAAATGGTCACTTTAGGTCATGTTGAATAATTATAAATGCACAAAAGAAAAAAAATATATACATTTTGTATACAATATTACAATATTACAATTGTGAAAAATAAAATTATGACACAATTTCCAAATTCAATATCTCCCGTGTTGGTAAAATCATAAAAAAAATACAACACCGTAAATTACACACGATCAAAATATTAATGAGCATAAATTTATTGCGAGTTTTCGTCTCGTATAAACGTTATATTTTTTTATACAAATATATTATATTATCGTACACAAACAAACAGACGGCGCGTGTGAATGTTTATTTTTTGTTTCTCCGTGGCCATCGGCCGGCGTTATTCGTGTGCGTTATGCGCTTTGAATGTTAAACGCGTTCAATTATCGTACACACGCGTCTCTTCACAACTCGTCTTGTGTTATAATACCTACACGTTTTTTTACAGTGTTTACACTACTTAATAATGACGGTTTATTGTTTTTTAATATATTGTGCAGCACCGCGATAGCATTCAACTCCTAAGGGGCTTGTCAATGCGGCGGAAGGCCCCGGCCCACAACCGCGTACGGCCGAGCAAAGCGCATTAAACCGTTTTCGTATTTTCGAGTGTGGCCTATTTCGCACCGAGGTTGTTTTAAGTTAAACAATTTTATTTTACGCGATACGAGTGTATTATTATTATTACCATTACTGCTGATGCGGTGAAAACGTATAACATTCAGAAATGGGCAAATTTTTAAAAAGTGGACTTTGAAAATCCGAAAATATTTGTTGAAAACCCAAAGTCTAAATCCTTATAAAAATGATTTTCAATCCTCGAAAATCAAATCCATTGCCAGAAATTTGAAAACAAAATTAATACATTAAGTTATACGATAGCATAAATAAATGATATTGATTATAATTCAAACATACTAAATAGTTAGTAAATAATAAACAAAAACAAACGAGTTAAATATAAACTAAAAACAAATAATGAATTTTAATTTATAAACTTTATTATACCACATTATAATATAATACTATAAAATAGTCAGCAGTTTATGTTAAAAATGAACAATATTTTATGAATAAAAATAATACCTAGTTCCCAGTTGGAAAAAAAAATCATTATTTACATTTTAAACCGTAAAGCGTTAATTAATGAAAATAATTCATATTATTCATTTTATTTCTAAATTAAATTTATTTTGATTTATTTCAAAACTGTTTTTTAAAAAAATTTTAAAAACTAAATCTTTTTCAAGGATTTTGAAAATTAAGTGATCTAGAATCTTACCTAATTCAGGAAATATGCAAGTTTAAATTTCCACAATGGTCTTCTTCCAAAATTATTATTATTATTAGTGTTAAAGCGGCTGATCAGTAGCGGCTAGCCGGACGAGGAAAGTGAGGCTTTGTCTTATCTACAATTTTCTTATTCCAACAAAAATATACTTGGTTTATTATAAATGGCGTCTTTTAAAATCTTAAAATGAAATATAAAAAATAAATATTATTTATCGGTTCAAAAAAATGTGTATGAATACTAAAAATTTCAAAATGTTCAAAATAATTCTTGATAACTGAAGCCTATATGATCAATAAAGATTAATATTAAGGATAATAGCTCCAACTGTCTTAAGATTTTATATATTCCGAATAGTACTATATTTGTCTCTCTGTGTATATTATCATCCCCTCCACTTGAAATTATCAAAATATTTACCTCACCAATTACAACGTTCACAACCCACTACTGCTGTAACTGATAATAATACACTATTTCATATTGTACACATAAAATCAACTTAGCACGTTTACTTAAAAAATCATGGTTTCCAGGAAAACTCTTATATTATATATATTTCTGAATATATTACGTTAATCATGATGTAATAAAATATCAATAAGAAATTTGAAGGGTTTGAACTAATTGTTGTTTTAATTTTCGACTTCATTAGTCTCAATTATAACTGTGTTTAGGAAGATAGCACCCCTTATCTCTGGCCCCGAATGGCCATTGCGAACACAAAATTAATTTAAATCCGAATGTATACATATTTTAGATTTTGAGTGGAGCGAAGAAGTTTTTTTTTTTAGCTGGGTGCAACTTTTCTACCAGATAACTTGCTCGGATTTCTACCTGTAGCAACTTTTCTGAAAGGAAATCGGCATGGGAAGGTACTTTAAAGAGGCCATTTTTCGATTTTTTCAGGAGTTTCTCATCAAATTTGAAAAACCGGGATAAAACATGGGAGAACCGGGAAAAACGTAAGGAAACTGGGAAAATCGATACAACATTAAACAAAAATTATTAAAAAAAGTATATAAAGCCTATTTAATTATTTTACTATAATATGGCATATATATTGTTAAAAAAGCATTACTATCTAGTAAACTCCACTCAGAATCATTTTATCGTAAGCAATAGTTTATAGTTATTTACAGGTATACTCTAAATTATCTATAACAGTGGCTGCACCCCCCTCCCCATTGTCCTAGGACGTCTTTTTTTGTGTTCCTTTTCTATTTTCGTACTAATTCAAGCACTGCGTTTATTCAAAATTATCCGATGATTAATCTATTTAGTTTACCAAAAAAAAATATATTCTATAAGTTCATTTAAAAATTGAAGGTCGCTTAAAAACTAAACCTAACTTAATTTTTAATTGAACTTTTTATATTTTTAACTCGTCAATGCCCAATTTTGAAATAAACGTACCGTACATTAATCATTAAATATATTTTGATTTTCTCCGACCCATGATATTATAATAAAGATATGTACCTACATTTTTTGACCTAAATATGAACGCTGAATTGTTATTATTATAAGCATATAACATGTAGCATTGACGACATAAAGAGTATTCTATTAGCAAAAAAAATCGAGAAAAAAATATGTTTCGTAAATAAAATACAGTATTATAATATTATGTGCAATGCAAATAACATGTATAAGCATACGTATTTTATTATTTTATCTTCTATATTCGTTTACAAGTTTTCGATTCGCTGACTTGACGCTTTGAAAAATATATAAGTACACTTATAGTAATTGTACGCAATTTTGTTCAATTTTGTGTACAAAATATTATCATTGTAAACTATTCGACTGCGAATGATTACGATGGACCTATTTAAATTAAAAAAAAAAAAAAAAACACCTGTGAGCAGCAGAGTTCCATTACAAGAGTAGAATTTTTCTCCAGCCGACTTGTTGCCATTATATTATTTTATTATTATTATCATGGTTAGATTCTGAGTGTAACGAGAAATGTATTGGTTTTACAATGATGTTTATTTATTTATTTTTATGTAAACACTTTTTCTACCGGAAAGCATACTCTGATTATCAAAAATAGCACCTTTTCTGAAACGAAGTTTTCTCTTGGTGGTACTTTAAGGATGTAATTTTTCGAAATTCTCATTAATATTCAAGATAATTAGAAAAACCTCGGTTTTTAGGTTAAAAAACATTGAAAGATTAAAGAAAATAGATTGTCATTTGCAACCGTTTTTATTTATTTATTGTTATTTTTTTTATTATTTTAATATTTTTTAAACTATGATTGTTGCCATAGAAACGCACATTGTTTTAATTGTTTTACCATAATAATATGACATAATACCATACATTTTATTGTTGACAAAACAACATTATCAACTGAACTCTGCTAAATATCGTTTTTTCGCTAGCAATGGTTTATCTTTGAAATAATTTTTACATTAAATTCCCGTCTGTAGCCTACCTTCCAAACTTTCCACCTACAACAGTGGCCGCACTCACGTGCGAAATATGCCCGTCCTTTTTTTTTTGTATTTCGTTTTTAATACAATAATTGCTTTATAACACTGTGGTTGCCAGAGTTACTCGGGATTGTTAATAATATTATATTATATACTTAATAAAATAAAAATGGTTTTATTTATGATTTGTATCCACTATTGATACCTATTGACCACGTCTACCCCGACTCCCGGTTCTATTTCACGGTCGCCTCTTTCGGCTATACAAATATCATAACAAAAAGGAATCTTGTCTTCTTTTTTTTTTTTCGATTAAAACAAGATTTCTGGTACCGCACACATAAATCGTACAAAAATGCAAATAACGAATTCGTTAATGCCGCGGCGTCTTTTTTCGTTCAGTTTTTCTCAATTATTACCGCTTGAGAAATCAATGAATGACCGCCGCATTGCACCGGCTAGATTCAAAAAGAAACGAAAAATATCTCTAGGTATAGTAAAACCAATAAATCCCTCGCTACCTACGCTCAGACTTTGAGAAACCGACGTAAGAGTTCCGGCCGTCGAAAAAGCGAATATCTCGCGGTGAAATAGCGCGCCGCCGTTAAACTAAGCCGAAACAACGCGCATAAATAATCGTACGGTTAGTGCACTGCGACGAGCCGCGCCGTTTACCAGAGCTGACCAGGGCTAACCGCAGTTACGAAAGCGGCACACGAAAATACTAAAAATGCGAGTCTCGTATAACGGGTGGCGGCCGTCTATGCCGGACGGACACGAGAAGATTCGCCCGTTTCACAGTGTCTAAACCCACGGTGTTGGGTAATAATAATATTCTATTCTTCAGACGTTTTTTTGTTAATTATCCAGATAATTAAAACGGAAAAAACCGATTACACCCGAAAATCCGTGACATTCGGTTATTTATAGCATTCGGATACCTGCACTTTCGGAGTTATTTTCAAAATATTTATTCCTATTTTCGCCTCGCGAAATTGATTTTATCAGCATAGTTATACAACACGCAGTATATGCCGTTAAGTTTTCAGCGCGATTTTCGGGGATTTAATGTCTTATGTCTTATGTCTTTAATGTCACTTGTCTTAATGCAACGCGTGTAACCATTTGTAGCCCAAATATTGTCGATTACGTTTTATGCATATTCGATTGGGTCGTAATGATATCCGTATAGTAGACACCCGTACATACGTAATATACGTATTACGTATCATACCCGAATAGTATACTTACAGATACCCGGACATCAGGGATATTCGGATTGTACCAAATATCCGAACAGTATACGAACATCAGAATTAATTTTTATCCGGATTGTAAAATATCCGAAAATCCGAACGGTTCCGACACTACTGACTTCCTTTCAGTTATACCGAGAAACAACAATAGATCGAAAAAAAAAAAAATAAAAACGCCCTAGTTGAACCAATTATCGCATTATTTTCAGTACACTAGGTGCGAAAAACCTACTGTAAAACTGCGAAAACAAAAAACAGCCCGCAATCGCGTCGGCCATCTTTGTATAGACTACACGTTAATAGTAAAATATTATGCCGTCGGGTACTTGCCTGGAGCAGCTGCACAATAGCCGGGCGCCGACATATTTTGAATTCACGACAAACGATTATCGCTACGGCACACATAACAACATCGTGTCAATATTGTATTTAACGCGATTGACGCCGGGTAGGTAAACGAAACGAAAGAAAAAAAGAACCGAAAGCTACGACGCGAAATTTAGAAAAAAAAAAAACCACTAAATGCGTACGCGCGGAAACTTTACGGGCGACTGCTGCGGCGCCGCCCGACGAGAAGTTCGGGTCGGAGAGCCGGAGAAAACGAGTTACGGACGGCACGGACGTTCGGTTTTTCCGATCGGTTTCGACTGGACCGGAATCGACGTATCCGAGGAGCGCGGTATACGGTGCGTGCCTGCAAGTGTGACACCGCGGTACCGGCGAATAGGTACGAACGCCTTTGGCGCGCAACCTAAATCCCCCGGACGCTGTAAACTGGTGTGCGGTACTTAGGTGGTATGCGTTACCGAAACCGGTTATGATTATAAAACTTAACGTTGGCTGTACTGCGAGAAAAATAGCCAGTCGCAGTATCGCTTACGTCATCGCCCGTCGACGTCCGCCGTTTCGCAGCTTTCGTTCGGATGAGTTTTCGTCGGATTCGATCCGATCGCGCGTGACATGACAATAATATTGATAAACTAGGCATTCATTGTAGTGCGATGGTTATTATTTCGTTCTTTCGTTTTCGATTATTTTCGATTTCGGTGAACTCGAATTGATGTGCCGGATTCCGAAGTGCCGTTCCGAATTAATGATCGTCAAAAACCAGCGGCGGCGGAGGAGACGGAGTGAGTAAAATTAATATTATTTTCCGAGAAAAACGGTCGCCACCGGGTCACGGTGATTGCGATTTTAGGTATAGGTAACCGCGGCGGACATGAAAACCGTATTATTGTTATTGGATATCGTTGATTATTTTACCACGGTTTTCCCTTCTGCGCATTAGTATGATTTTCACTCGTACGCTCGACAATCGACTAGAATAAATTTAATGTAAGTACCGACGCGGTCATAAAAATCATTACTGTAATAGCGCCGGTAGAGACGGGTCGCGCAAACACCCCGTGACCGTATTTCCAACGGTAACTGTACGAAATGTACGTACGCGATGTAAAGTTATAAGTTGAGCTTGTAACAGCGGCATGGCAAAAGCTATTTTTTCAGGACTGAGCCTAATAACTTATTAATTATTTTTTACACCGTTATTTCCGACCACCGACCGATGGCCACTATCCACCCGATCACTAATAATTGCCGTTGAGGCGCAGACCTCGAAACACAGCTTTCGCCGTGCCGCTGAGTCTGTGACACGTTGGCGTTTTATATTGCCGGACCTACTACGCAGCTGTACGACCGCGGAACTACCGAACGCCGCCGCCATCTTGTATTACGTCTGTGACTCGGCAAATCGCGTTCGTCGTTTAGTCAAACTCGGACACGACGCGTCTGCGATTCGTCAGACCACTGCGCGTCTGACATGCTTGTGTAGCGGTAACGGCAGTGGTATTTACCATGTACCGTCGGGATCTGGTTACGCAAACCGCCCCTGCGCCGTCCGTACCACTGTCGAAAATTTCACGCCGGTGTTTCAAGTGTAGCGCCTTTTCCGAAAGGAAATTCTGTATAGTCGATGTATTGGGAAGATAATTTTTTTTGATTTTCCAAAGGATTTTCATAATAGTCAGAAAAAACTATGAAATATCTATAGGTTAAAACGGCAAATATTTACGGCGAGCCGCACCGCTATGTTACTGATTTCATTGTTTTTAATTTTCGCAAACCATGTGTTCTACTATAAATAATGCTTTAATCGAAAAATACCGTAAAATCTATTTTGTTGCGTTCTAAATTTAGATGCTTACAAAGAAAGCCGTGTTTTGATTTTCACAGTAGTTTTCGTAATAATTGAAGAAAACCGGAAAATAATTAAATTGAAAATTTAAAAAAATAATTTTGTATTTGGACTATAATGTAGGTTTTTATTTTCATAAGACTAATTTTTTTTTTCTGGCAAAATTCCTACCTATACATAAATTTAGTCAGACACTGGACGTCCACAGGGGGTGAGCCCGAGTTTGGGCATTCGTCTCCAACTTTGTTTTTTTTTGGTTTTTTTACCATAATGGTACTATAAATAAAAATGTAAAACATACAGTTTGTACGAATATTTGTAATTTGCGGGTAACCCATCGATTAGTTTCTAGTTTCTACGGACGAGTTTGAACTAGATAATAATATAATTTACTAAGAAATTTTAAGAGTTTTATTTTTCGAAATAAATTTATTTAGATACGAGTTAAATTTGTAAACCACATAATTAAAAATAATTTTTTTTTGCATTTTTAACTAACTTTCATAATGAAAATAACCTGTGAGTATACCATTTGATAGATATTGCAGAATTTGTGATATTAGTATTATTACGGTTTGATTAACATACACATTACGTCATTAGTGTATAATATATATATATATTTTATTAAGGATAAAAAAAAATGATGTAAAAATAAAATGTACAATGAAATATTCAGGGGAAGGAGAGATTACTACTCATTACTACATCACTACTCATCGAGTTCACCCTCCTGAATTCATAATGTCTAATTTTAAAAATATCCTACACTCAAAAAAGGTAAGTAGGTAGGTATGAAAATATTTAAAATTATGTAAATTATTTTTAAAACGTTTTAAATAAATAATTATTACTCTCTAGATATGTTATATTTTCTTTTTTAACACGGATCTACTCGGTAATCTACCGCGTTTTATGCGATGATAAAATGTTTCTAGTTATTAGAGTATCCATAGAAACCGTTCGTACCAATTAATGACATTGCAGAAATTATCTTTTAATCTAATCGTTTTACACGGTAAAAATGTTATACAATATACGTTGTAATGTATATTTATCATATATTTAGCTTCTGTGCGTAGCTATACACGTTTTACTATAATGCGTGTGTATGTTTTTTGTTTTTTTTTTTAAAACACTTTTTTGGTCAGGCAAATACTCCAATATTTTGACGCCTAACCTCAAACGATGGCGAAGTACCTGTACTTTATTTGAAACTTTTATCGACTAGTTCACTCCTAGATTTTTTTTTTTTTTTTGTAGTTATACTGTTAAAAAAGATTTTTAGCCATGATTGAACATATCTATGTTATATAAAAACAAAACATATTTTATTTATTTATTTATTACCCACTAAAAAATTATATAATAATAGACATATTGTCGATCGGCCATGTACTTAAATTATGTGAAAGACGAAAACAAAAACGGAAGAGATATAAAAAAGGAAACCTGTGTATACACCGTATACACAGCAGGCCCGCGATCTGATTGGATAACTAGAAACGAAAAATGAAAAAATAAAAATGCCAGACGCTTTTGTCAGGATACCATCACACAACTACTGTGGAGAAGGATCTCGTATATATACATATAATGTATATGCATATAATATATATACATAATTTATATATGTATATATATATATATAAGTAGGAAGGGGTGGGATAAATTGGATGGAGATATAGTGCGTATATACGATATTATTATTATGAAGTGTTCGAAAGACTGCAAAATGAAAGAACGGTTTTCGAACGAGATTATGATATGTAACGTAATAAAAAAAAAAAGGACACTCTAAATCCTGTGCTGCACCAAGGTATCGCATTGGCTCGCCGCCGTTCGCATATTGGAATAATTTCCGAACGTTGTCGATGTCACAGCAATACTTTTTGATTATAATAATATAACGTGTACCTACCACATTTACGACCATGCATCATAATATTATCGTCACGTCATTGAAGATACACTCAATCGCGGGTATTAGGTACAAAAAAAAAATTTTAAATTATTAAAACTCCGTAATATATGAATAGAAATACATGCGGTAAAATTCACCATAGTATGCATACCTTACACTTACAAATTTAGCTTCAATATGTTAAATTTCAGTCGAGCCCGAGCGACTACAATAAATGAAAAAAATTATAACCTTTATAAAGCTATTATTATAGATAAACGCGTTTTTTTTATTTTTTATTTATATAAATTTGCTATGAAATACAACATAATATACTTAAATACGCCATATAAAACTTATACACAACCTATACGTAATTGGTTTCAGCGCGGAGCTCAAAAAACTGTTTCAGCCATTACAATGTATAGTTTAATATGTTCTTGTAGAGAAACGTTTTGACTGGTTATTATAGGATTGAATCGCAAAACTTCTGCACGATAAAACGGTTTATTTCGTCCGTTTCTTCTCTATTTAATTTTTTTACAGGGTGTCCCGCCATATTCTACGGATTTTTATATCTCTATAATATCTTATATCTTTATATTTATTTATTGTTTTTTTCAAAACGAATATCATACCGATCAAAAGTTTCTTAGGAATATCGCGATTTTATTTCTAACAAATTTAACCATTTGTAATAGGTAGCTACTACATTACGTGACAAACCTGCAGATTATTGTAAACAAGGTTATCAGTTGGCAGTTTTATTCATTTTATAAAATTAAGATTATTCTCTATCGCGTAATGTGAAAGTATATAATTTGTTCACACCCCTTCTATAGAAATTAAAACAACTATTACTAAGCAATTATCCATCGGGTATGTGTGTATGTTAGATTAAAATTTGTATAGAATAATATTTAAACATCATGGAAATTTCAAAAAATGAACAAATAAAAAGTAATTAATGGGTGGATAATTATTTTTCCACTAAATATATGCCCCCCTAAAAAAAATATTAATGAAAACAATTACCTATATTTTTTTAAAATTTCACAAAGTTATAAGAATCTATAGAACACGACGGAGATACCTGTAAATGTACAGTATTTTAGATTATGTGAGTGGCAAAAAACACTATTCGTTTTACTAAGATGTAAGAATTTTTTTTCTCAAAAAACACTTTATTAAAAATTTCATTGAAATAACTACCTATACTAACTATACTAATAATTATTTACACCGTAAAAAGATGCAGAGTTACCGCTTAGTAGAACTTTATTTGAACAATATGTCTAAAGTGTCTAAAAATTTTTTCGATAAACTTTAGAAAAAACAACAAAATATCAATGTATCAGTTTTTTTTTTTTGATATCTGGTTTACCTTCAATACGGAATGAAAAACACGACTTATACTACAATAGTTAGTCTGCTCAGAATTTGTTTTGAATTTTCAATGGCCTGTCGTGGCACATAGTATATGAACTTATATCACGCTGTATTGCCTATCTTCCAAATTTTATTCCAACTATAACAGCAGCCACCCATGAGCAACATTAGTTTTTTAAATATCTATGTCCCTAAATTTATTCTCATCTTATGCGTAGCCATTTATACCTTATTAAACAATATGTATTTTCGACACGTCTTATCCGATCTAAAACGTCATTATCTATATAAGCGAGAAGTAGCCGTATTAGAGGTATTTTAAATTTACGAAATATGTCCGCTTTTCGTTTTTATCATTTTAAAAATCTTCGTTCATTACTCTATATTACCTACTTAACTAAGCTATACTAACCGTTACTGTAATAATTACATATACATATGTGTATAATATTATTATATTAAGGGTTGCAGAAAGCTGAAAGAATTACAATTCTATTGTCAATAATATAGTAAACGTATGTTCAGTGTTTGGCACAGTTGATTATCATTACATTTCTAACGTCCAGATTGTATCTCGTTGTCTTCGCCGCCGTCGGAGAAAAGTTTCAAAAAAATTTAATTAAATACGATCAATGTTTACATACAGAACAGTATATAATACGAGTTGTCTGTTGTTACAATGTCTCTCTTATATTTATAAAACCCTAGTACATTTTCATAATCTCTTCCGTTTGTGTTGTGTATATAGTATAAAAAAAGTTCGTAATGTACAATCGGATTCTGTACGGTTATCGTGTCTGTTCAAAAATATAATGGTAAACTTACGATATTAATAGTTCCAATATAATACCACACAATATCGCGGGTGACAATCAACATCGCGAAATACGAACGGCGAGAATAAAAATCGGGCACTTTTTAAAACGGCAAAACCGATAGAAATGGTAAAAATTCGTAAATTTCTCTCGTAGTGCTAACCATTGTAATAGATAAGGAAACTTATAATGATTATCGATCTGAAAGTTTTCATTGTCTATACATAATTTTAATCGTTAAAGATTTGAATTATTATATTTTAGAATTTTAAATTCTGAGCAAAACAAGGATTAGAATAAAGTTTTCTTGTGATGTGTTTTTCCGTCTGTAGTCTGTAAACACGTATCTAATCAATTTCGGGAGCGGTTTATGGACTGGTATGTATCAAATTTATTTAGTTGTTACACCGGTGCACTAAGGCTTGAGGAGCTCGCTTTGATTTTATTTAATAAACTAAGAGAACGGGATAAAAAATGTTGGAAAACTGGAATATTTACATATTTACGTAATAATGTGGTTTCAGTAAAATTGGTTTTATTGTTGTAATTAGATTAAAAATAATCGTAGAAACCTAAAATACCCAGAATACTATTATTATTCCTAGACGTGGCAAAATTTTCAAAACATTTTGGTTATTTTTTAGTTATTTGTAGTCATTCGAAACGTTCGTTCTGTCTTTTTAGTTTGTAGGGGAACAATTTACTTGCCTTCTTAAAAATGCTTAAAAATTGAATAAAAAAACCTCATAATTTTTGTTCTTATTTTATATTATAAATTCATCTTTTTTTTTGATAATGAGTCTTGAAACATTCCAAGTCAACACTCGAGAGTACACATAGGTACATAGAGAAAAATTATATTTTTATTTTTATTCTCAAACACAGAAAATTATTTTTGAATTATTCACTCTTTAATATTTTCAAAAAAGTCGTATTTTAACAGTTATTATTTTTACAATAAGAATTCGGATTTAGAATAATTAGAAGAATTTAGAAGAATGGATTTCGGATCAAAAGTTTCTTAGTAATATCCATTTTAATTTCTAACACAAATGATCATTTGTAATAGGGTGCTACTACATTATGCAATAAAATCACCTTATTATAAACATGGTTATCAGTAGACAGATTTATTAATTTTACTACGATTAAAAATATTCTCTTTTCGCGGAATGTGAAAGTATAAAATTGATTACCACCTCTAGAAATTAAAAAAAATATTACTAAAAAACTATTCATCGGATATGTACGTATGGTAGATTGAAAATTATATTATTAAATTGTGTTTAATTATTATTAAACTTGCTTTAGTGTTGAACATTTTTGTCGATTTTGCACAGAGTTTATTATTTATATTATGTACCTATACTCATATATTTTATACTAGGTCATTTATATTATTATTGCTACGTGTTATCGTTTGAAAAAGCTCTTACGGCATCTAAATTAGGTAATAACCCTAAAAACGTGTTCAACTCATTTATCGTTAACGCACATTTAACGAGTTAAATGTGGCTAATCTGCAGAGTAAGTATATTTCTAAAAATCGTAGGTCTAAAACACAACTATTATAGATTTTCGACTGCATTATAGAATCCTATAAGGAGCGTGAAGTCAGTAGCAATATTATACTAATAGGAAAAATGATTGTATTAATTGACCTTTGAAGTATTTGTTTATATCATGAACTAACTATGTGATAAATGTGTGTCGTACTTCTGAAAAAATAGTGACACATTAGTTAGTTTATAATGAAGTCATATTTCAGAATTTTCGATCTTCATACTGGAATCTATATTTTATTTAAGCAGAAATAAAGACATTTGAGCTCATACTATACATATAATCTTAAATTTTAAATTATAAATAATGAAATTTTGTATATTTCGACAGTAATAATTAAAAAACCGTGTTTTAAATTGTATCACTATTCTTTCAAAGGGCGAGGAAGGGGTGCGATTTGTTTATCAAATATCCACTATCATAATTTGAATTTCTTATTTCTGTTTATAAGAGATTTCGCATTAAATGAAATCGTTTTAATTACACGATTTCGTATAAAATTGTTAACTATAAATACATTCGATGCGCTTTTTGAACACTTGAAAATTGCTACACCAAAACGCGTTATACGTAAACGAATATTATACACATACTTGTAACGGAATATATTAGCCAAGTAGTTTTTGAATAGGTAATAATTAAAGTAAATAATCTCAGACGATTTCTAAAGTCGATGAAAGCTTCCTTAAGAAATATTTCCAGAGCTAATCTTACACAAACGGTTTGAAATTTCAGACTTGCAGATTTGTAAAATAATATTGTATGCACCTAAGATATATCTATCGTATATACGAATTATATTTCATATATTGCGCACGATAACAAAATATCCCTTACACATATTATTATTATAACTTATCGATTATTAGGTAGGTATGTATTATATGTAATAAGAATGTATAAATTATTATCCGTTTTTTACCTTACTAACAATGACTTATTGGCTAAAATAATGTTTTTAAAAACTAGTTATCGATTTTTGATCCACATTCCGGAGACCGATTAACTTAAATTTTCGTACGCATTCATATTTTCGATGAAAATGCAAGAATCAATAATCTAATTTTCCGTTTTCAACTCTTTTATCCCTTTCGTCCCATTTATGGCTTTCGGGAAAAAATGTCTAAATATTGAAAACTCTACTCATACATCTTTTTTTCATGTAATCCGTGGTCAGATTTTCCATTTCCCCGTAGATAAAATGCATAATATTTCTAAACGTTATCAAATAAGTACTTAGTGTTAATAAATGTATTTTGATATTTAAAATAAAAAACAGATCCAAGGTGAGTCTAAATTATTATTTAAAAAATCAAATAGATGATGCAAGTTTACTGCAATTTATTTGGGAAATAATATTCCGAATTCTCAGTGATACAAAAAGTAATAAACTATTTATTAAGAATAAAATACGAAGAGTAGTTGTTATGGCTATTATTCGAAAAATATTTTTCAATATAAAATATGGCCTTTGAGCGTATTCTTGTGGAGTAAAAAAAAAGGACATCTGGTCCGCAAAGTATAAAATTAATTATATTTCTTTATAATACAACTTTTAGGTGAAGTATAATCATATATACAACATATTATAACAATATTAATAATTGTTAATGGATAGTTCAAAATGTTTGTTACGGTTATTGTTATTTTATAATATACTTAATATTTTTGATTCATCTACTTGTGTTATAAATTTAGAACTTAATTGACTCAATATACTTTAATACTTATTTTATTAATAAATAATTTTGTATGAATCATACAAAATTGAATTAAAATATTATAAATAAACATTTAAAAAATTAAATCACCATAATTTTTATTTATTTGTCTTCAATAATGTTTTAAACTTTTTTCGATATTTTTTTTCATCTAGTCATATAATTTATTCAATTACATTAGTCCAACCATTTAAAAAATTTTTAATTTTAATATCAAATTATAATATAAGTAAAAAATAATTTAATTTCACTTATACTCCTATATTTTTAACATATTTAATAACAACTATTAAAACAATAAAAATTTCCATTCCACAGATTTCGTTATCAATTCGATTAACTTCAAATATATAATTATAGAACATTTATTAATGACTTTACTAAATTATATTTCATTCTTCATATTTATTATTATGATTGTACTATTATTTATGATTTCGATAAATACAAAAATTGGATATTATTATTTAACATTCAGATACATATTAAGTATGATTGGGATTTGTTGGATGAAAAAATTGAATGAATACATTATTTATTTATATTTATTATTATTTTTTTTTTGTGTATATTTGATATTAAATTTCAAAATAAACATTATTCGGTTTAAAAAAAAAAAATCAAATGATAATAACAAATTCTGAGAAAAAAGTTTTTTAAGTATAAAGTAGGTACCTTTTATTATTATTTCACAAAGCGTAATATGTTATGGTTGGAAATATTATGTTTTTGAGATTTTTCATGGTACCTAGGTATACCGTAAAGAATTCTACGTCATCGCAGTACCTTAATACACATATAGAGTATCGTTTTAAATATTTATCTAGGAATACAAGGAAATGTTTCGAGAGAACTTCATTCGTACACATAAATATAATTCGACGAACAAATAAATGTACCTAAATAGTACTTTTCTATCACTATTATAATAGTATAATATGGTTTACTTATCGTTAAAATGGCAAATAAACAATAATTATTTTGTATTTGATTGCCGACAAGTGTGTAATTAGAAATTTCATCTTATTTAATCTAAATTATAACGTATGAGGTAGATTTAAAAATAATAATGTATTATACATTTGTATATTCAATCAGTCCAAGTCGTCGTAAACCTTCAGCAAATTTTTTTAATATTGTCTTCTAAAATTATTTAATATTTTTTTCAAGAATGTAAGGTCTGGATTGTCGTCGATGACAACCGTAATCTGGGTGAAAAAAATACTGATTTCGCTAAAAATATACGATAACACATACGAAATATATTGTGAAAGAAGCAGTTTCACTGAAAAATCACGTTTAAAAATGAAAACATTGTCTTGATATCCGAGTAAATTATAAAGCCGATTTGTGGACTATTTAAGTATACCACGTTGATGTACGCATCAACGTGGTATACTTAAATAAAACAAGTAATATAATTTATGTACATATAAGTGACAGTTTTTCTTATATCCATTATTCGTCGTAAACAAAATGTTAAAATATAAATTCGAATTTACCCTTCAAACTCCCCCCCCCCCTGATTACGCTCTTGATTGCAGGTTGTATTTTATCTCAAGAAAGAACAACACATCAGTATGTACTCTCTCTCAGATTAACCAACTGACTACAAACGGCAAAATTACGTTACTTACTTAAACCGTAAATTATATCATTTAGGTTGAAATTATAAATTAAATATAAATAACAAAATTTAAAAATGAAAATATTTTCGAGAGATGTCCGTAGATTTTTTCTAAATCGTTATGATAGAAAAATTGTATAGCCATAGCCGGTATTAGTTTCTGTTGAACGAAAATTTGCTATGTTTAACGTTTGTAAATTATACGACTATTCAAATAAAAAATTAGTTTGGAACATCCTCTACATAACACATTCAACTTTAAATTTATTGTGTATGTTGATTTTAAATAATTATTGGAACGTAAAAATGGATTTTCTAGATATGATTAACGATTAATAATTATCATTTATTACAATATGTTATTAAATACTTGAGTAATAAAAAACAAAGATGCATAAATTATGAATTTATCTTCCTCGTGTGTTTAGTATTTTTAATAATTGCGTACAAGAACTTTATTAAAACCAAATTGCTGTTTTTTTTTCATATAGAATTTATTAAGATTAATAATTTGTTATGATCAAAATTTAATTTTAAGTTGATCTATTTAAAGTATTGGTTTTACCGATAATAATAACGCACAATTATGAAATAATATTTATCAGATAATAAACATAAAAAAAATAAATATATTAAATATTTTAGGGAGTGGACATTTCATTTACTTATTTTTTTTTATTTTTCACCATCTCTATGTATTCGTATGATTTATAGGAACAGTACAAGCGAATGAGAGGTAAAATATTATAAATGGGTAAGCACAGACAGGGTTTGAGGAAAACGCTGAAGGCTTCATCTCTGCAACAATAAGGATAGCTAATAATATTATAATGTGAACAAAATAATCGTCATTCTCTTCACCGAGTAATTGCAGTCAAAAAAATGTTCTGGGATAACATTTTATTTTGATATTATATTTAGAAATGAGTGGTAAACAAAAACATTTTGGCGATCATATCACTACTTCTGTACCGTGTGTTCTACTTTTAAATTGTAACAAGAAATATTTCTGTCATACGGATTTACGCCGAAATGGCATCATTTTTTAAGGAATAGATAAGTACACATTTTGAGTCAATGTTCAATGTTCAAACCTTTTCAGTGAGCTCATGCACAATAAAACTTCCATTGTCTTAAATTAAATCATCCAGATCCAAACAATTCCAATGTCTTCAAGCATTTTTACAAGTTTTACTGTTTTCTATCACAAACGTTGCCAAAAGCCGTCTATAGATAAAAATTGTGATTTTTTTTCAAAAAAAAATTAAAATTCGTTTTTTTTTTCAATTTAATGACAATATTGTTGTTCGTTTTTAGGTCACAACATGTAAAGTAGCGGTAAACACAATTCCACAAAGAAAAATATTTAGTGTATGTTGAAAGCAATAATGAATTTTATACCTATTTCATTTTTTTATTAAAAGAGAAAAATATTAATAATAAAATTGTTAAATGCCAAACGCGTAATTTGGGAAATGTTTTTATAGTACAATTTTGAAAAGTGATAGTGAATGCTGTAGGTAAATTTTTACGAACTTTGATTCGTTGCAGTGTGAAACACGTTTATTTTATGACGGACCGAGTTGTAATAAAATTGAAGGAATGTAAATAGGCACTTTACCCTCTATGGCATAAGTTTTATTATTTATTTTTTTAATAACATTATATTAACATAACTTTACAAATGAAGAAAAGAAAACGTAATAATAACGATTCAAAATGAAAATTGTAAAACTTTGGTTAGAAGTTCATTAAATATTTATAGATAAAAGAAGACCCGAATTAAGTACCTGCTTACTTTAAATATTTAAAATTTGTAGGCAATTCAAAATTCGTTTGAGATTGCGGAAGTGATTTAAATATAACACGTCAATATCAATAATTTCAACGGTGGATTTTTCCCTTTCGCATTTACTATCTTGATTTTGTTATTCGTATTTTTTGAGCTCAGAATTTCAACTTACCATAAACACCAAAATGTACGTTCAATGTAACGTAATTTTCCTATGATGGCTATTAGTGAGTTTGTAAATAAATGCGAGTATAGCGTTTTCTTAAGATATTGGATTTTAATATTTTCTTTCTTTATCTAACATACACTTAACATAGAATTTTTAGACCAATAATCCTTCAATCAGTAAGATCGACGTAGTAACCTGATAACAGTTCTGAAAACACCTCTGAATTCAACGTGAAGAGCATATTATATCGTCCTAGCTACTTTTTCGAACTTTATTCATTAATTTTCGAAATTTCAATTCAAAAACTTATGAACCTATTTAAAAAAATTCCTAAAATTAAATTGAAAAAAGTGACGAACGATTTCATGTGCACTTCATACCTAATTCATATACGAGGGCTAATCAAAAAGTATCGAGACTGATAATATTACTCGGAAACCGAGCGTTGAAGAGCAAAACGATTTGTAAACCTAGCTTCTATGACTTATACTGAGCACATCTATTCGTATAAAATCTCTATAAACTTCTTCGTTTTGATTTGACGATATTTTTCTAAAATTTGTTTTTCACGTTTGGCGATTTCGTAATGAATCCAAAAGAAGCGGAACTCGCTGCCACTCGAGGGCACATTTTCAGTTTTTTAATTGACATTTAATGGTAAAAACCACGAAATGTTGCATCCCTCTGGAACTGGAAAAAAATGCAGACGAATTTTCTAAAATCTCCAAATCTGTCAAGTTACTCTTCTTTTGGGTTTATTACAAAATCGCCAAACTCGAAAAATATATTTTACAAAAATATCAGTGAAATCAAACCGAAGAATTTTATAGAGAAGCAATAAAAACAAATGTACTCAGAAAAATTCATAGAAGCAAGTGATACCAATCCTACTGCTCTTCGATGCTCTTTTTCCGAATGATACTACCAGTCTTGATACTTTTTGATTAGCCCTCGTATGTTTTTAGAATTTGTATCTATTTTCACTAAATATCTACATTGATTGGTCTGATTGAACATTGGTCTAAAACAGTGGACCGTATTCTAAAATTAATTATGTAAAAAACAAATCAAGATCCGGGCTTACAAAAATATCACCTTGAATTGATAATGAAAATAGCTAGCACAATAATAATCATATCGTTAATTTCAAGCAGCTATTTGAGAGAAAGAGCTACTATTTTCTCACTGAGGAAATTCCTTTGAGTTATTTAATTTTTATTTTATTGTATTACATATTTATTAAAAAAAATTGTTTTTGATTCAATATTTAATTACTTTGTCATTTAAAACTTTGGTGGTCTGTGAACATTTTTCGTATTTCTATTTTAAGATCCACCGAACAAAATAATTGCTAACCCTTGTATTAGAAAATAAAGGAAATCTAACTGATCGCACTTGGTAAAAAATTATCGATGATTTGGTCTTATGCAATTATTAACATCTACATCGGTTATTTTAAAAAATGTATACATCTGAAAACAAATTGGTAGGTGTGTTAAAATGGATGAATTCTTAAGCCTACAGGATATCCATTAATTTTTTTTGAATACTTATCACCATACAAGAAATTGTTCAAGAAAAGTTAAAAATATGGATTTTTGCTCTTAAAATTGGTTTTACCTAGTTCATACTCTGCAGTACCAGAAAAGGTCACACACTTGTGACTCGGTTTGGTAAATTCGAAATTATTCGACTGTCTTGGACTATTATTATTCAGCGTTTGAGGTTTCAAAGATATGTTCTGTCCGAAAGTCATCCCATATCTAAATATGACTCTATCTACAACCCTCAGAATAATTAAATATACACGAGAAAGTCATATTTTTTTTTATTCCTTGTGCATCGTACGATGTTCTTTGGCATTTGTCCCCTTATTATCATCTGACTCTCGATCTTACTTGAAAATATTATTTATAATTTTTATCTCGAATATCAGCCGAATATAATGAGTCACGTTGTAATTGAAACACTAAAAATTTTCGAATCGAATAACACTGCAGGGTTCGTTTTATCGCTGTTATAATAATATAAAATTATATCTGAAGATCACATAAACATTTCAATTAGATAGTTCTTTTATTTTGTAGGTAGTTTAAAAAATATAGTGAAATTATCTATAACACGTTATAGATGATATTATAATATAATATATAGTATAGGTACTATAGATTTATAGAAAACTTATTGAAAAATTAATTTTTTTTTTTTTTCTTTTATAGTATTCTTAATACATAGAAAAAACTAGTAATTTTTGTATAATTTTCATTGCTCTGAACTAATAAATAATAATACTCTTCTCAAAATTATCTTTTGTTAGCAATAGTTTATCATGGCGTACAAATTAAATTAATCTATATTATGTTCTCCTTTTTAAATGTTATCTTAAAACAGTGGCACGCTCATAGCTTTTTTTGTTTACGTTTACTTCATAGTTTTCGGACGTTTCTTATCCAACAAACAATGAAACCAATACATTAGTTGTAACAATTGTAACACGATGAAAAATCAACGCCACGTGAACTAATCCATCGGAATTAATGAAGACTAACTGTTATTAATGTAATTACAAATTTACTGCAGAATGCAAGTGTGATGACAATCAAATAATATTATGCGAATGTCGTTTAAAAAGGGAGGTAAATTTGGAAACTGGGTCACAATCACAGATAATGATGATAAAAATAATAATAATAATTAGACATTATAATAATAATAATAATAATTAGGCACGAGTTGAAACATTATAAGTGCGTAAATACGCCAAAAGGTGAGGGATAATAACGGATTATTAATTAAAATTATTAACAAGTTTATTCGAAATTTCTGCAGTGTTTTGATTTTATGTAAGTTGATGAAATCATTAATGTTTATTACAAATATAATACCCGTGCGGACATCAACTTAAAGAAAAGAAAAACTTGTCTTGAAATAATATTACAATGAATATTAAATAAAAAAAAACAAAAAATACCCAGATCAAAAAATTGTAACTGTCTATAAAAACTTTTTTTTTTTTTATCAAATTTGTACCACTAAAATTAATAAAATCCTGTTATCATTTTAGATTCTGAGCGTAGCGAAAGAGCTATTAATTTTACAATGTTATTTATTTTTTCTTCTTCTTCTTTGTTCTTTTATCTAGTCTATAAACACGTTATTTCCTAGTAAACCTGATGAGATGTATAAGTGTAGCACTTTTTCAGAAAGATCAAGTTTTAGTGATTGTACTTTAAACAAGTCATTTTTTGATTTTCAGCGCCATTTTTTAAATAAAAGCACATACGTGGGAAAAAACGTAGGAAAACGCATAACTTCACTATTTCATTATGTTATAAAAACACGGACGACGTTTACTACCAGAAAAAATGATTTAATTGAAAAATCACAAGGAACCTTTTTATGTTACCTTTTTTGATTTACTCTCTTACAGTATCATCACCGACTTTTTTGAGCCACTATTGAGTTTTTAAGGAATTTTAAGTTTTGGGAGTTTTTTGCTGTAATTCGGTTAAAAATACACGTAGAGATTTAAAACTTGGTTAATTAAATTGTACTTATTTAGACGTGGTGTAATTTCCAAAATCATCGGACGACTTTTTTATTTTATTAAGTGTTTTGAAATCAGATTTAAATGAATATCGAGAAAAAAAAATTACAATCCAAATTATGTATTACCGAACTGTGCTCGGAATCGTCTTTCGTCAAGCAATGATTTATCGTTGCTTACAAATATAAATGTAATAACCTTTTATATCCTACCTTCTCAACTTCTCACCTACAATAGTAGCCACTCCCATCCCCAGTATCAGCTTTTTTTTATTTTTTTCTTATATACTTTTTCTTTTAATTTAATTTATTATAATATTTGACTTGTTATGTATTTATTGTTTGTGTTAGAAATCCATGTAGTAATATTATAAATATGTAAATTATTAGTTACTTGGTTTCTATTTCGATGTCGGCATTCTGTGGGCGTACTTCTATGATGAAAATTGATCTTACCTGTACACAAAAACGCATACAAATCTTAGATTATACTTTTAGAACAATAAAACAATATAATGAAAACAAGTTCATACAAATATTAATTTAAAAATAAAAATATGTTTTTATATTCATGTTATGGGGAAAACACGTAATAGTAAACTTATTGTTTATGACTTCTTGCCGTTTCTAATATATAAATTAGTATATTATAATATTTAGGTATAATGTGTATATTATAAACTTGTCACTGATGTTTTAAATTGGAAAATGTTAAGTTTTCATTGAGTAAATACAATCTTGTGCTGTTAATTTTATTATTAGAGTGAATTGACCTAATATCAAACATAAATGTAAAAATTTTATCTGTGTATGTACGTTGATATTTTTTGATATTTTAATTTTTAGGTAATATACGTGTGTGTAAAATATTAAAATTTAAAAATCTTCATGTCTCTCTTAAAAGTTAAAATATCGAAAAAATAACGTACAGGTAATGTAAATACATTTAATTATGGAAATAGGCCAATTTACTCAAATACTAAAACGAACAGCACACTGTTATCGGTTCTACGACTGAACGAAAATTTGACATTAGTCGTAATAATTTATGTTATAATATATAAATGAATATTGGACGGTACGTTTTCGACTAGCATCGAGTACATTGGAATGCTGCAATTACATTATTATTATTACATGTAGGTATAGGTATACGGTTTAAAATGGCAATTCCGAAACCCGATTACAATTTTATTGGCCACGATTTGCATACTTACGCCTCGTACGAACCGAACCACTATATTATAATGTTGACACAATTAACGAGCTATATACTTGCATGTGCGTATAATGATATAAATATATATACATACATACATATTGTACAACACGAGTGGCCTATGGGTTTAGAGTCACGATTCCTAATGTTTACCCGGCCGAAATAATATAATTAATAATGTACCGGGTCGAGACTTATCTGTAATAATTACGGTGCCAGAAAACGCATTCCCTGCAGTACGAACGCAAAACGTTTTCGGTTTATATTGCCCATACGCAAATGAAGAGCTTTGGGGAAAAACAATCGCAGTCAATGTTACCGAAACGTTCGGTATTGCAGCGCTTTTTCCCGTTATCGCATGGACTGTGATTTTTTGTTGTATTCGTAGGTGATTTTAAAACTCTACCTTAAGCACCGTGACTATGATATTTTCACCCTAATTCGATGCATGAGTTTCATCCGTCTCCGATTAATCTTCGGTTTTACAATCGATTGACTATATAGTCAATCCCCGCAGCACATCAAATTTAATTAATTTTTCCGGTTAGCAACATTATTACACAACACGTTTGGTTTTACTGCAATAATATGATGACATGTCATTTGTTCTGTCTGTGGACTAAATTTGTACCAAAATTCTTGTTGTTCCGATCATCAATTGAGTTTGTGGTTTTTGATAAGAAATTGTGTGTAATTGGTGCATTTTGTATTAGAAGTTCCTTTTTTTATTTCCCTTGTAATTTTCCTAATAATTAGTAAAAGCCCGGAAAAACGGCAATATATATTTTACTCGATACATGTGAAATTCAATTATATAACTTTCTAGACATGGTCAAATTTTCAATTTTCTGGTGATTTGCGATGAATTTATAATCATTCGAAATTGTTGTGGTTTTTAGTTTCTTTTTATAAGCGTTTTAATTTCAAATTTGCCGAAAATTATAAAATCAAGTCATTTAAAAAAATGTTTAAGCGCACTTTGCTCAGAGTTGTCTTTCGTTAGCAATGATTTATTGTTAAGTATAGAAACTAAATTATCATTATATTATCATATATCCATTCAAAATGAAAATATAATATAATAGGTAGATAAATTTAGATTAATAATTAGGTAGGTATGTGTTCTAATCGACTAATTATTATTATTATTTTTGTTTTAATCCACAAACTTTTATAATGCTCACACGCCCATTTCAAAGTGCATAGAAAAATTCAACCATTATGTTTATATTATTTATAAACGTATAAAGTTTTAATGCGTACAGTACAGATAGTTTTATAGTGTATAAAATTATTATTTTACTACCTCGCTTCGTTCATCGTATAGTATCGTATCGAAACATCAGCCGCTTTTCAACAATAAAAATATTGAATGTATAATAATGTACTGTTACTAAAAAATAACACCTGCGAACGACAGAGTTCAGTCACTAGAGTCGAATTTCCTCCTGCCTATTTTATGTTATAGAAATTGTATTCTTTAAAACCAATAAATAACTGAATACTAATAATACAATTATAATAATACATTACTGTTAATTGCATAAAATATGAGACATGGCTGAATTTTAACAGAATTTTAACTTTCACTGGAAAGAATAATACTATTTAATTATTTGAAACACTGTTATAAAATTACGAAATAAATGGGAGATGATGGTATTAACAATAATAACCATAATTATTATTGTAAGCACCATAAATTCGAGAAATGATTTTGTAAAAGCATTTTTAAGTCGATTGAAATATTAATGCATTATTTTTGCCGCTTCCGCTGAAAGTTTCAAAACTTTGTAACACTTTTTCGCTATAATTTCGCACCTGTTTTGTTGATATCATTAAAGTTTACTGAGCTTTCATTTGGACGTGGAAATTTATAAGGGAGGACTATATAATAGTATGACACAATATAGATAGTATATATATTTTCACGTGAGTCAATAAGAGTTTATAATTCGCTAATCACCGCTAAAGTAGAGATCCATCGCTATCGTAGTGTCCGCGATCATTGACGTAAGAACGTATTTTTAATATTGTGCGATTTATCTTGACAGATATATTTGTATTTAATATTATCTTAACCAGATTAATGGGAAATAAGTAATTAAAAGTAAGAGTAAGTAAAATTTATCTAGATACTTGTTCTAGCAATTATCTTATTGTATCTTATCTTGATTTTATAAAATGTATTTAGATACAACACTGATGGATTAATAGAGAGCATGTCATTTTTTTTTTTTTTTCTTAAAACGTAAGATATTACTGTGGTCACTGTGGGGTCGGGTCGTATATGACTGGACAAAAAATGTACACGTGCAAATATAATAAACCATATTATTATTATTATGCTCATTTGTAGGATTAATCGTATTAACTTGTAATTAGTTTCGTTAGAACCTATCATTTATTCTAAAATTATAGAGTAAGTATTTTTAAAAAAAACAGGAATTTGAATAGGTTGTGACAATTAAAATAGAATATATGACATTAACGTACTAGATAAATAATCGAATTTTTTCTATGTAGAATTATTGAAAAATACATTTTATTAAAATAGGTAGTTCTAAAATTTGCTCTCCCTTCATAATAATTTAACTAGCTTTAAGTGTCCACTGTAAAAAAACGCTTTTTATAGTATTCGGTGATGGCTCGTTGAAAAATTACGTTCATAGTGTAGGTGAAAAAAAAACATTCGGGTGTTTGAGAATGTTGGCACAAACACAAATATATTGCGTAGGTATATAATATGTACTCGTTGATAATCAGACTTGTGGAAATATAGGTAATAATTAACGTTACGATAACGAGGTCGACAGAAATGATATAATTAAACGATACGATAAAACATATGTACGCATAACGTTCGATATATATCTATATGCAACTAAATAATTATTATTGTTATACTATTATTTATATATATACTCATATACATATACATTTTTATAAATGGATCAATTTAAATAAAATATTGGTAATCTTAAGCATGATATCGAAGTATGTAACTTTTTTTTTTTTCGAATATTAATTGATTGTATTATGCGTATAATATGTACCGGCTTAATATTTGACTTGTTGATTATATCAAACAGACACTGCGTGAACTCCCGAGATCATTAGTCGTATTACATTTCAAGAGCCCCATAATAATTATTAAAATATATTTAGCGCGATCACTTACGAAATGTTTGAGGATTTTATTAAATGTATTTTATACTCGGATTTCGGAAAGGAAAAAAAAATCGTCATCGAAAATGACGACTTAAAATCATTACATGCGAAACATAACCCGCAGTTTATTTTAACCTCTAAAACTCGTATAACTGCAATAATTTTGACGTAACGACAAATCTGACTTAGATTTGCGTATTTATTTCGATCATATCTTTGATATACCTAATAATATTTACAAACATTACAAATAACATGCAACGAAACACAGTTAAGAATAAACACTGTAAACAAAGCCTATTTTTCCAAGTACAAAATGCTCAGTTCTAATTTCTAGGTTAGTGCAGTCTAAAACTAAAAGAGGGAAACTGTACATTCGCTATTTCTGACTAGTATAGTAATAATGTATGCATGAAAGACGTGGTTCCAATACACAGGGAGACGAAGACAAATGACTTAGGTAGGTGCAGTTGAAAAATAAATATTTGTGAAAAATACACGAATCTGTGTGAAATCGAAATAGCCAATATGACAGAAGACAAATAAATATAAACGATGTACATCAAATCAAATATCAGGTATATTCCCAAACAAACCAAACGATTGCAGTGGTAATCATGTTTGGCGGTCTGGTGGAATACGTAGTTTTATACCAAAGGTTCTGTTGTTATTAAAGTTCGAAACCCAATAAAAAAAAACTATAAAAAATAAGACCCCCACCGGCAGTGGTTGGATATTATGCTAATAAGAAATATTTCAATATTTCTCAGTTGTCGACGAGTCACTTCTGGATGCTTGATGGATGTGTATAAAAAGATCATGTATCAGTGTATGTCAAGCTCATTAACGGGTATTTTCCTATTTACTCAAAACAATTATTGATAATAATTATTTTTTAATAGGTAATTGCAACCTCGGATAAATTTAAAGGATAAATAAATGTATGTTAAGTAATTATAATAAATCGATGGACCTATCCTTAAGGGCTTACGGATATTTTGTATAGATTTTAATAAAAAAAAAAAAATGAAAATTAAACTATATGCTACATGATTTTTGCTAAGTGATATAGGCAAGTGATGAAATAATTAATAAGTATCCAAATTGCTAAATGGACTAACGTAAATATAACTTATGCAAATTTTGCGAACAAAAAAAATATCATAGAAACTTGAAATATTTTAATTTTCAGTAAAACAAGTGTTAAATATATGTATAAATTTATAGATAATTTAAACCAGAATATAAAGGAAACATAGTTAGATAAGACAAAATTATAAAAAAAATTCCAACAGCTGATTTTAGCTCTTCTTCCCTGGAACCAAAATAAATGGCATTATGTTAAAGTTGGTAAATATTTCATTTAAATTTATCCACTGAAAGCATGTTTACGTACATTTTGATACAGCAGCTATTTTGTATTTTATTTTTGTTGGATATTTGCCCATCACACGTTTTTTTTCAAGAACTAACTACGTTCAAAAATATATTCAAGTAGGTATATTGTCTACTAATTAGCAGTTGTCATCTACCCGTTTCGTCATGAACTGTCAGTTTACTGTAGGTACGTAGTAAAGTTATTGTAAGTATTGTATTACATGAAATTTCAAACAGTGATTCGAGTTTAACAGACGTTTCGAGTTTCCAATAATCCACAGAATAAAAATTAAAAATATAAATACATTTTAATTTTTTTTTTTAAATTCGAAGCGTAGCGGGGAAAGTATTGGTTTTACAATGATGTTTTTTTTAAATTTTTTTTATTATATGAGCAACTTTTCTACCAAAAATCTTGCTTCGATGTAACAAGTATGATATTTTTACTGAAAGGAAATTTTATTTAGTTGGAACTTTAAATAAGTTATTTTTTGATTTTTCCGGTGATTTTCATAATAATTGGGGGAACAGGGAAAAATGTAGGAGACAGGGAAAATTTACAAAATTTATTATTTTAAAATTTTTTTTTTGATTCAGTAAAAATGTATAATTAATCGTTGCATTCAGGTGTAAAATCAGTTTCCCTCAGTACCCTGCCTTCCTAATTTCTTACCTATAACAGTGGCCCACCCATTTTACAATATATGTCCGTCTTTTTTAAATTAATACCATTATTCTCGTCACTCATCGTAATAGATATATGGCTGAAAGTTTAAAAAATTATTACAGAAGCAAATCTTTTATAAACTTTTATCTATGAATTCATATTAGTGGCGTCTTCGGGTTTACTAAACTGCATTTAAAACATGCATACACTATTTTATTTTTGTCGGAGGGAGTGAGAGTATCCAACGTTTTTAATATATGATGGATTTTGTCTCATACTCTACGAATCGTCGGTTACTTAACACAACAACCTCGTAAACGACATAGTAATTGTGTAATTTTTTTTTTATTACAGATATTGTTTAAGATTTCTATACATCCGTTCCTGTTCGTGGAACTATATTAGATTCGCCACAAATTCATATTTTTGTTCAAATATTATATAGCACATATTTTATAAATACGTATTGATGATTTCCGAAAGATCGTTTAGATTGTACATTTGCCGTTTATACTAAATTATTATCTTTTGGTTAAACGACAGTTTGAGGAAATAATATATTATTATCTGCTAATCATAATTCATCAACGTGGGTATGTTAGACTGAACTATTAATAATTATGAACACCTCGTTTCGTAAACCATTTAACTAAACTTTATAATGGTTTAAAATTAATTAAAATATTATAATATATAACATTTTGAATTTTGTATAAATTAAATTAATTTAATCTGTACTAAAATATCGCACGCGAGAGTTCGCCAAGCAAAAAATCTACTCAAAACCCTATATACGTAGGTAGTTGCTTTTTAAATCCGTCTAAATTGGCCAAAAATTATTCAAAACGAACTATTGCGTGTTCGTAAGATCCGGCCGTGTGAACCGAGAACTTTGAAAAGAAAATCCTTAAGCCATCGTAACTGGAATTTTTACTGTAGAAATATTTTACGAATATTAAATTTGACTTTTAAACACCGACAAGCTAAATGCGAGAACTCGTTAAACTTTATTTCCGAAAATGATTTTAACAAATAATAGCCGCAAGTACCTTTATGATAATTTAAATTTAACTGATTGCGAAGCATAAAATTTCGATTGGTGTTAATGGCAAGAGTTTATGAACCTTAAAATATAACCTATAATCTATGGAAAAGTGAGTTTTAAAAAAATCTATAGTTTACCCCAATTCTTTTATAAAGAAACCAACGATACAGTTAAACCGTTTAAAAATACTATAACCCGGGCTTTTTTAAAGTTTGATAGATTTGTAAATTTGGTAGGAACAACTTAAATTAGAAAATACAAACATAGAAAAAATAAAATCAAAATATATGAATTGGAGCTCCGTTTCGATTGGTTGGTTGGTTAGTTGAGCTCCACTGCATAAAACACAAAATGACTTATATCAGTTTTTTACATTTGTTTAATCGTTAAATAATTTGCTTGTTATCTTTTTGAACCTATTAAGTTAAATTTAATTATTTTTTGTCATCGTCGATAGTTAAATTAACTAGAACTTAAATTATTTGTATTGACATTTTTTTTTGTAAAATGTTTAATTTGTGATTATTTACAATAAGGTTATTTTATTTGAATATTATTTAACTAGTATCCAAACGAGAATGTTTTTATTTGTGTTCTACTTTTTTTTAAAAAAGACTAGTTACATCACTGATTATACATAGTATAGATACGAATTTATAAATAGTCAAGTTTATAAAGTTTTTAAAATTGGAAATTTCTTATTTATTTTTAAGTTACTTATCAATTTTATTAGCTTAACTTTAATAATACTTTACTGCAATCATGTTAAATTTACAATCCTTCTGACAAGGATAAGGTTGATCATAGACAAATTTGTTAGTCCATGGTCAATTAAAATTAATTTTATTTTAGATTTTTAACTTAACAGAATAAAATAAAATTAACTTGTTGAAATTAACTTTTAATTTTGTGTTTATTTTTCCATATTCAGTTTAGAAAATCCATACATTCGCCTACTTAAACTTTTAGAACTATATTTTAGCATAAAATCTTTATTAATTAAATTCGAATAATTGTATCTCTCATTTTCATGTATTATATTTTATGTAGGTATAGTTTATTATTAATTATGTTATCTATCCACTGTCTTTATATTATGGATTTTAGCAGCTGACGCAGTGGCATTCAGAAATTGATATAAGAAAGGATATGATGTTGTTTCTATATGATGTGATTTCTGGCAAACTATATAATAATTATGCATATACAATAGTAGTGTAGTGGCGTTAAAATAATAATTATACCCCGTTATATCCCGATTTAATATTTTGGCACGAAAAATACTAAATAATATTCTGTAAAATAATAATATGTATATAGCCGGGTGGTTCTATATGAGTATCTTATGAATAAAAGACCAGATCCATCTGTCTATATGGCTTTAACTCTTATTTAGAAAGTAAATTGTTGCGTTTAGGTTAAAATTAGAATTCAGGCATAAATAAAAAATTTTAAACAGGAGAATATTTTTGAAATAAACGTTTTTCCTAAACGATTATCATACAAAAAAGTTACCGTCATGTTAGTTTTAGAAATTTGTAAATAGCTTTAATTCTTTAGATTTTTGTTATTTGTGATTTACCTATAATTTCAATTTAAACTCCAAAATGTGCGTTGTAAGTAAATAAATTTTGCAATGCCATGCGTTAATAAGACAGAAACTGTACATAGAGTATAACATTCTCTTATCCAAAAAATTGTAAATATACTCGTGTCTCACATATTTAGAATTTAGATCATTTTTGTTATAATCGCGAATGCAATTCAATTTTATGTCATAGTACACCCATTTTACTTAATTTTAAATTCAGATAAAAAGTGTAGAAAACGTGACAGTCAGCTTTTATCAACAAGTGCCATTAACGTATAATTATTGAACGTCGCAACTGTTGTTGTAATAATTTGATATAATATTATATATTTACAATCTGATTATAAGTTAATCAGAAGATATTTTAAGGAATTTCCATCAGGTGACATTGCAAAATAAAACTGAGGGGTCTACAAATTACAACTCCTCCTTTTCCCAACAGTTCTAAACAAAATTTTAATTTACCAAACACTTTGTTTTGAAATGTAATGTGTAAATTAATTTTGAATTTTTGTTTAGGTATCATTAATAACATTTAAAACCGATTCTTTTAAATTTTAGTACATATTATTATAATTTTCGATCAAACACATAAATAGAGTAGTTTAAATTACTTCTGTAGTACTTTATAGATTCTAAGTGAATATCAGTTACACATATTTTGAAATTCCACAAGATTGCATAATATTACGCCCAGTTACCTCCAAGCCCAACTTACGATGAACTTGTATCAAATATTTTTGTTGGGCCGAACAATATTTATAAGAATACATGAGAAAACATAGCGAAATGCTGTGATTTAATGTGATTTACTTTTATCAAGATTTGAACTATAAAGTTTGAAAAAACAAATAAAAATACTAAATTAAGTTTCATTTTTATTTATTATTCAACAAAACATTGAAATATTATTTTATCAGAACAATAAATTACAACAAAAACTTTAATTGGTTTTTAATATTTCATATTTTTATACTATTATATTGTTATATAAAACGAGTTAATTAATATTATTATTTAATTGAAATCTTGAGCTCCTTTATAACTATAATAAATTCTATAGAATTATATAAATAGTTAAAACAATAACACAATACATGTAATAATACAATATTATGCTTCTTCAAACAGCGTTTTAAAGAAGAAACGAAAGTCGAATAAAAACCAATTTTTTTTTTTTTTTTTTGTTGACGTTATACATAATAATAACTGATAAGTGAATATTTCTGTAATTATTCTGAAAAACACTTTTTTATTGCTGTATTATAATAAATTACAATGAATTGTTTCCTATAACACGTTGAACATGATGATAAACAAAAAAAAAAAAACCCGATTTCGTCCGATTATTAAAAATACAACCTAATAGACAATAAAAATGTGTCATTACGCGACATTTACGTCAACCCACCCGCCTCCCCGGGTAGCTATATTAAGTTAAAATATCCGCTGTATCTTTTTGTAGGCAATTTTGTTCGGTTTCGTCGAAATTCGCAAATACAGAATGCGGTCGCCGCGCCGTAAATATTCGCAACATTTAAACATTTCAATGGCCGTTATAAAGCGGGCGTGCACTATATAATACGGTAGCGGTATAAATAATATAACAATATTGTGCGGCACTGTCCTACCACAACCCCCCCTCCCGGACGTGACTTTGATAAACACAACGCATTATAACAGACTCTTGTCTCGTGTTCGGGTTGAACGCCCCGCATTGAAATGCAAAATGCCGAAATTCGATAACACATATAGTATTATGTGTGTATAATATAATAATAATGCGCGATATATTACGGGCCACTATACGCTGCCGTGCACCGACGGTCCGTCCGAACGCGTAGTGTTGTCAATTATATTTGACATATTTTTCGACGGGACCGGCCGTCCGTTAAATCGTAATGCAGGCTGGAAATTATTATCGACACGCTGCCGGTGGAGGAGTATTATCGATAGCTGACTAGCGCTGCCGATACTGTCCCGCGGACGTAACGTACGCCTGTAACGTCCGAATTGTAATTTATAATATTATGTAGCCGCGTGCACTCCCGGGAGAAACTGATCCGCGGCATAACAGATCGGTACCGCCCGACGCTGGGCTCGTTAACGAGTTGTTTAGTTAAAGTCCAGTTGATTATTTAACACTTTGACTTAATAAATTAATTTTTTTTTTTTCTGAACTCTTAACTTAATCGTCTACTCGAGGAACACAAAAGAATTAACTGTTTCAATTGACTAGAGTTAATGTCATATTTTAAACAAGTTAAGTTGGTTTCAATATTTATTTCTATGCTCGTATAAATAAATATATTATTGTTATTATTATTATTATTATTATTGTTATCATAAATGTATTATAAACATTTTTAAAATACGAATTGTTATGAGTGCCTATCAATTTTTACTGTTGTCGCCGATTGGGGGTTGTAGGTATAGATTATTAGGCCATTATAGTGGGTAACAGACAATATGTACTTTTTTTTTTTTAACTTACTGGATTCGAGTTGAAAAGTTAGTTTTAACTTTTAGTTAGCTTCTCACTTAGTTGAATTGATAGATTATTTTGAATTAACTTTATTTTAATTCAAATTCAACTTAACTGAGTTGAAAAAATCATTTGCTTGCCCAGCCTTGGTACGATCACATTGTTTTTCGGTGCTTTTAAGTTATTCCACGGTCTAAAATTATACATATGGAAAGTTTCCGCTCAATCCGCTCAACAGTTTTGGCGCGAAGGGGTAACGAACATCCCGTCCGAACTAAATTTTAGATTTAAAAATACTGCGGGTGATCCATGAAATAGACATAAGTACTCCGTCGTGGATTTTTCTATAGTCATTTTTAAGACGTACCATTCTATAGCATATTATTTCGATGTATCTCATAAGATTAGGCTGGCTAAAATTAACTTTTCTCTACTTTTATATTCCGAGTATAAAGAGGGAGCTATTAGTTTTACCGAATTGTGCTCGGAATCGTCTTTCGTCAAGCAATGATTTATCGTTTCTTACAGATAAATGAAATAACCTTATGTATCCTATTATCCCATCTTCTCACCTACAACAGTGGCCGCTCCCATCACCAGTATCAACTCTTTTTTTTAATGACAATATGCATGTATTATATAGATATACAAATTTTCCGAAAGAATATCTCTAAATGATAGCGAAAACCTTATCAAAGTCCGTTGGGTAGTTAAGAAAAATAAATAACGCACAAACAAATATCCATGGACAGCTTTTTTTTTATAAATATATTATTATTTATTTAGAAATTATTAGATGGAAATTTTAATATTTATCTGAGGGCTATTATTAATGAAACATTTAACTTATCTACGTTTTACCGCTGTTCAAGATAAACCCCAAATCAAGAAATTGAATCTTTTGTAAGTGGTCGGCGATCCAATAATAATAAACAGTTGTGAAAATATAAAAAAGAAGTTAAAAAAAAATTTAAGTAAAATCAAAGAAATTGTTGACGTCACTGTTTTTAAAATCAAATTAATCGGTTATTTTGTTATTATTTTCGGGTAGATAAAACGCTTTTTTGAAGTCGACAAATACGTATTTATAACACTTCTCTGTCGGTTTTTGTTAGTTTTACTGGCTCTGGGTTGCAAATACTTAACTTAAAAATAGGTATTCAAACCAGTAAAAAATTATTAATTATCCGATACGATAATCCTGTGATTCTTCTTTTTTTTCAAAAAAGATAATAATTTAAAAATTTTCAATGCAGTAAAAATAATAATTGAAAAACGATTCGTTTTTTGAAATTCTCGATAGTTTTCCACGCCCGGGGGAAATAGCGAGAAAAATTAAAGCGATCGTCAAAGTTTTAATTACGAGCAACATTCTGAATTGTTTTTCGAAAACAGTGATTTATCATTGCTTCCATGAAACAAAAAAACACAAATTAACTCTATAGTACCAGGCTTTTTCCACATAGTTCAAGCTGTATGTTTAATAAAAATATTTTGAAGGAAAATATTGACCACTGAGAAAAATAGACAAAAATAAATTTTTAGTATTTGAAAAAAAAAATATTGTGGAGGATCTTTGGTCAAATAAAGGTCAACTTAACAGAAAAGTGAAGATGTTGAAAAACATAGACCTACGGATTATAATGGAAGGAAATAATATTTTAGAGATCAACAAACAAGGAAAATTACGATGGACATGTACACGGAAAAGCCCAAACCTATTAATACGGGTATTACTGAAATATAATTTAATAAGAAGAATACTTTTGAAAAAGGTCGATAATAAAGGAGAAGATATAATACAAAAGTATGTGAAGCTTTGAGAGGTGGACCAAATCGGAAGATTTTGGGTGGAGATAGTTGTGGGATTATATTGTGAGGCAAGATTGTCCGGATAGCAGAAAAACTATAAATAATAATAATTTTAAGTAAAAATCGTTTTCTTATACTTCCAGTGTTATTAAAAGTTTAAAATATGTTTTTTGTCGTAACTCTAATTACGGAAACAATAATTACTGATATTTATACGAGTATGAGTGCCAAATTAAATTTTTCCACTACGTTTTCGAAAACTAATTAAAATTACAGTAAGTTAGTCATAAAGTTATTTTGATAATAAAACTCACTAATTTTTTTGTGAAAACCAAAAATATTTGTATAGCTAGTCAGTTATAAAGAAATTGTGGTTCGTTTGTATGCTACTTATACCTACTGTAATAAAACTTTTGTGCGATTCCTACAAATATTGCAGTTGACTAAAGTATTTTGTTCCCACTTAGAGTATACCTATATATTACCAACGTGTTTAGTTTTAGTGAGTCGAAACTTTAAAATTGAATATACTTTATAATACATTCATAACAATATACGCACTTAACAGTTTCACGAAAACAATTTTACTGATTCGGTCAATTCGAATTGTAATTATATTTTTAAATGATTGTTGTTAGGTGGCATAGCAATAAGAAATCTGTTAAAAAACTGATTAGGAAATTTAACTTATCGACTGTATACGTAAATATATATTTTTTAATTTAAACCAATAAAAATATAAAACTGAGACTTATTAGACTTTAATACTCGCTTAGAAAATATCCTTTTAAATAGGTAACAACTTTTATCGTTCCAATAAATAATACCGACTGTTTAAAAAAAAAGAACATTATTCCCTTCGCTTTAAGGATTATTTTAAAAATATCCCAAGATACTTGTCATAAGAGAGGGTTTTTCTTCGAAATAAGTCGTCTTTAGATCTCGAAAAAAAAAAAAGGTCTATATATTGTTATTTCCCTTAATAACTTGTGTTTTACGTCTTTTAGTTACCAAACACTTTGTTACTATGTGAACCTTTTCTTTTTCCTTTTTAAGTTCTGATAATACTGTACTTGTATTTTATACATTTTTCTTTATATATACAAAATATTACGCACAAGTATATAAACTCGTATATTTATTTTTATTATTATTATCATTTTTTTTTTATTTTTTTTTTTTGGTAGAGTAGAAACTTGTATGTATATGACGTATTTAAAGGAAGGAATGTGCTAGCCTAACCTTATATTGTTATTTAAAGTTTCACACAGGATATTGTATTCTTCAACCCTTTCAACTATAGTGGTTATTTTATCGTATTATGAATAAAAAATTTTACAACAGGACAATCTTTTGAATGTTGCGATATTCAAATATTATTATACTTTTTTTTGATGTTTTTAGATTCTGAGCGTAGCGAGAAATGTATTGGTTTTACTATAATGTGTTTATTATTTTTTCTGCCCTTAAACAAATTTTCCACTAGAAATATTGTCCTTATTTGGTTGTGTATCGAAATCCATTTTTTGTATTTCTTTGCAGTTTTCTTGGTCGTTGAAAGAAACCTTAGATGGGGGGGAAATATAAGAACACAAGTTAAGAAAGATTAGTCAACAAGCATGCAAAGTTTCTAAACGTATTGTAAACAGTATACTATAATCCCATATCCAATTTTGTAAGAATTCGGTGACCTATAAAGTATAATGCAAATGTGTAAAAATCTAAACAAATTAAAATATTTAATATGTTTCACATTTTTACACAATAGATACTAAACAGAAAATTCTTATTATAGACTTATTTTTTCGTGAATATTTTTTTATATTGGTAAATATAGCTATAATATATTTAATAATTATATATAAATTAATTTTAACAATAGTGTATAAGAAATCCCACGAATATGTATATTAATATAAATAATAAAGGTAATCAAATTCTATTTTTTTTTTATATAACTCACAGGCATAAATACGACACATTTATATTTCAACTAATATTTTATGTTTGGTTAAAAATGTAAAAAAAAACTTTTTATTTTCATTTAATTCGTGATTTTTAATAATTCTTTTAAAGGTCACAGATATACTTAACCTTACCTAGAAAAAAGCTGTCGTAGAACAATTGCACAATACGATTGCATTCTGATTATAGGTAATTTTCTCTTAACTTTAAAAAAATATGAATTTTTAATCATGAATTTTATGAAAATAAAAAGTTTAAACATCAAATTATAAATATTTGTAGTCCTTATCCCTGCGAGCAAGATAAAAAACAGAATTTTATTATCTTCACTACCTCAGGAGATATTACAATGGATATATCGTCATGGGTATCCTGCTTAATAAATACTAATAATTTTAATAATATATAATAATATATCCTTATCAACCAAATAAACAACCGTCACTAAGGACGAATGGACTTAACAGAGATACAAGGCGTTGTTAACTTATGTTTGGAATCCTAAAACGAAAAAATGTACGATTTCCTATTTTTATATTCAGATTATTATTTAGATTCAAAGAGTAACGAAGGATCTATTGGTTTTATTATATTTTTTTTCCGGTCTATAAACAACATTTTGAAAAAAAAAAAATGAATTTCCAAGGGGTTTTTAAAATAATTAGGATAAACCAGGAACAAAATTTTGGGTAAAACAGTTAATATATATTTACGACACATCTTGGCGTTACTGATTTCATTGTTTTTAATTTAATCGGGAAAACCGAACAAATATTTACGTCGTACCTCTCAAGGTCCTGCGTTCAGAAATTCGGAGTGGAGTAGAGCAGTTATTATTATTGTATTAGAGTAATAAATTATACTATAATAGAGTTAACTGGTGTTGAGTAGTTTTTGAACGCACCCCGGAGAAGGATCTGCGACCTTATTCCAGAGAAGTAACTTGAGACTATTTTTAGATACCCGACAGTAATTATACATAAAATTATATTAGATGGAACAGAACCAGGAAAACTAGGTCGCCGCCTCGATAACGGCTCACGAATTTACGTACCTACCTATCGAAATGATAAACCGGTAAACGGCAAACCTAAGAGGGGGGGGGATACATCGAAAATAGTACATTTTCGTTTTCTTCGTCTGTTTCGCGTGTATTATTAAATCTAAAGATATTTTTAATTTGATTTACTGTATAAATATGCAAGATGGTACCTACAAAAACCTGTAACAGAAATAGTAACGTACAAAAGGGAGGGGTAAATTTAGGGGTTATAACCGTTCCCATTGGCTTGAAAATACAACGATACTATGAATATTTATTTAGTAATTTAATCTTGAAATGCGTATCTAATATTTCAATCGAGTTATATGATAAGCCTGATTTATTTAATATTAATTATTTTTATTTTTTATTTTTTTTTTTTTATTTATCTTTTGAATTTATCCGTTGTCGGTTAGGCATAGAAGGAAGATTCGTAAATTTATTCATGCTAATCATTTTACTACATCATCCACTCCCATTGAAAATTCCTGAACGCGCCACTAAATTTACACCACTTTAATATACGAATCTGGAATCGAGGTTATAATATTATAATATGAAAAACCATTATTATTACAACAGAATCGCGCCCTTCGTATGGTATCAAAATATAATATTCTTATCATATTTGAAATTCGATTAAATCGTTTACAAAATATTATTACAATTAATAGAACAATATTGGATTATCATTTATGGAATATTTATAATGAAAATATGGTTTCATGAGTTATGATTTTGTCCATATGAAAATGAAACTT
The DNA here is from genome assembly GCA_902439185.1 of Cinara cedri. Lineage (NCBI taxonomy): Eukaryota > Metazoa > Arthropoda > Insecta > Hemiptera > Aphididae > Cinara > Cinara cedri. The sequence continues at coordinate 1,751,079 of CABPRJ010000951.1, read as the reverse complement.
TATTAACCACAGTATTTTAAACAACGGAAATGATGTTGATTTACAGGATTAAAAAATATCGCGTGTTCACTGAATTTAGTAGGGATGATTTTTTTTTCGGATTCTGAACGTAACATACCTATATTATTTTAGTTCAACTTATGTATGTTCTTTTTCGTCTGTAAACATTATTTCTACCTGTAATCTTTTTCCGATAAAAAAAATCACAAGAGGCATTTTTGTGTTGTATTTTGGATCTATAGTGCATCGAGGAGGACCTTTTTTGATTTTCCGTATAATTAATTATCTTAAAAACTAGGAAAAAGTATAAGAAAAATGGGAAAGTTTGTGGCCAAATAACGTATATTATGTGAATATTTAATATGAAAATTAAACACGAGTTTCATCATAAGTTGTATTTAATGTTGAAATTAAAATATTGAGCGTAATGCATTCATTTTTTTAAAATAGTTTAAGTTAGTGAAAATCGTAAAAAAACACGGCATTTCGCCACAAATTTACAGATATAAATTAAATAACTTTATGTATCTTAATTTCCTTACTCCCCGCCTACAATAATGGCACATTTATCGGTAGTATTTATTTTGTTCTTTTCCAAGCTTATAAGAATAATGTAGATGTACGTTTCCTTTTTTTTTAGCTGGATTCGGACGAATCGTGTATAACCGAATACTTTACTATTCGTGGATATTTACTGCGTAGTGGGAACGTATTACTATAATATCGAATTATTAGAAATATTGTGATTATGTAGTCAATGACAAACTATTTTTTATCACCGTAAAACCAAAATATCTGTAATAAAATGAATATTGGGGTACAAAATAAATGAAATTATACCCACTAATCACTTAGATTACCTATTACAGCTTACAACGGTAAGAAAAAATTAACATAAGATATACACTATGAAGGGTAACAATAATATACTTCCCTGAACGGAGTATCCTCAGTAACAATGTTGAGTTTGAATACAGGTATAATTATATTTATTTGTTATATTGATAAAAATAGATAGTAGGAACGATAAAATAAACACTTGATTAAATTAAAAACGATGATCTCGGAACGTTGGAAGCCGGAACAACACGCGCTCGCGGAAGACGAAAAAAAATGACGAGTGGCCAAGGCAGGATCCGGTGGCCGAAAAAAAGTGGAGGAGTCGCTTATGAGAAAAGAAAGGGGAAAATAGTGAAGTGGTGTTGTCCGGTTCTCATTATCATGTTTTATTATTATATGCGATATTTAACTATAATACATACTATTAGTATTAATCTAAATTGACTTATAAACTAATAAAATGTAGTGTAGATAATATTAATATTATGATATATACCATATTGTATATATCATTACATATCTTTATGATAATTTTAATACATTCATGTAAAAGTATATTATGCATACATAATTATACTATCATCATTCCTCAAATGGTTTTCCTTTTTTCTATAATCACGTTCTAATCATGGTAATTAACAAATACTGCATGATATTATTATGTTTTGTGTTATATAAAAATATATTAGATAGACTTGCCCTCCAGAATACCTGTTCCCAAATGCAATTTTTAAAATTTAAAATTTAATAAAAAAAAATCGAATTCCATTCCAATAATTTTATTGCTTTTTAATAATATATAATAACCAATAGTGAACATCTGAATGACTCGCAGCCCGGTCTGGCTTTGTATGAATAAAATTATAATAGGCAGGTACGGTACGTTTTTAATAATATTATATTTTAATCTACTGCCGTTTTACGGGCGATCCGAATATTATTCCCGGGAGTTAATCGCCTTTTTTCACCAGAATTAGTCACGTAGGTTTTCCCCTCTCTATTTTTTTTTTTTTTTTTTTAAAGCTACCAACAAATGCGTATAATATATTATTATTCACTGTGTAGTATTATATTGAAGTCCTCGCGCGTGCGTACAATATTGCAATTATTACAATATAATATAATACATTTGGTCCTCTGATCGCTTGCAATAATTATTTTCTCGCATAAAATTGATTCAAATATGTATAAAAATAAACCGAATTATTTCACCAATTTTTATTCAAAATCTCTCATATGATGATTATGGCCCTCAAAGGGGTATTATAATACGATATTATGCGTTCGAGAATATACCGTGTGATTATTATGTTTTTTTTAGTTATCCCATGAGCAGGTTGTCAAAAAACTATCTACCATTACGCATTACAGTGTGTATTTAGGAATTTATTCAGGGAGAAGGGAAAAATAATTTTTTGATAATCGCATTACCGTTGGAGAATCCGCTCCCACATCCCAGTACACCTTCACCCATATTATACAATTTTACAACGCACATTTTTTTTTTTTAAAAACTCTGTATACGTTAACTATTTAAATTTAGTTAGGTAGTTATTAGATATTAGGTATTGGAATCTTAAGCCACATCATTTTGTTTTATCAGTTACATAGAAAAATCCCATTTTATCAAATATGGTACACTTTTAGTACGTTCAGCACTAAGTTTTAAAAATGCTAAATGTTAGATAAGCAAAATTATCTTATTTTTGTTGTTGAAAATGTACGGATTATTCATCTTTATTTATGTATTTAAAAGGAAATATATCTTTTATCTTCATTTGGATAATCATTCTATAAATTCATATCGTATCTTCATCGAGACATTTTAAAAATTTAACACTGCCGGCAGGAAGATATCTTTAATATTATTCCGTTCAATCGTTTTGCAAGCTATTCTGATTTCCGACGTTTTCAAAAAAGCTTCTATGCAATTTCTCTGGCTTTTTTACGAGACTTTTCAAAACCATCGACATAGTAACATATAATATGTGTTATAATACATTGTACGTACAACCTGGTCTACACATAAGTTTTCAACGGGTTTCGTCTATATATTTTTATACCGATATTGTTTGACACGAACTGCAGCTGGTTTTTAGAGTTCTTTATTATTATTTTTATTTCATAAAAGGCACACTTTGCCCGAATCGCTTGTTATTGTTGTATATTTATCTTGTGCGTCGTCCATCACACGTTATAATATATTATATTATGTATGCATACGTACATAAAACGTGTGTTATTATTGTTGCGTGTGAGTTTGCAGTGCAGCGTATCCGTGCGGTTTTTAATTCCCCGCGGTCGTTGGCGGGTGACGGCGGCGGCGCGGTGGCTCCGTCGTGGCCGCGATACTTCCGAGAGGAAAGCCGCCGGAGGGACAAAAAAAGGGATAGGATTATTTTCGCGGCGGACTATACGCTACCGGAATGTCCAATGAACCGAAAATAAGAGACCGCAAAAACGTGTTCCGATTCCCGTAAGCGGGCGGTTGAGTGTATTTTATTCACTGCCGACGCTGATGTTGAGTTCCGTCGACGGGCCTCCGCACCGATAAACACCACCGACATATATACGATATACGCCGGAAGGATATTTGAGCTCTTTGCTATTTTTTTTTCGATTTTGAATTTTTACGTGATTTTCGTGTTCCTAACACGCCGCCCTCTTAAGCGACCACTCCTATAATATATTTATTATTAATTAACGACGTCAAACGATGAAAAGAGTAATCTATCCTATAATGCAATGCGTCAATCCGGTTCAGGAGATTTTTCAACGAGCCAGGTGTTCTGAGTCCGAACGAACACTCTGCAGTACATTGGTACAATGGTATACATTATGCTGCGACTGCAGCACAATGTATACCACTGCAGTAAACTGTTATCAAAACTAGTAGTTTCATTGCCTCGAAGTTTCTCATTTATTCAATACGGGAAAACGGGGATGAGTATCATAGGCTAACAACAGAGTATGATATTGCTTACCGTTAGTCCACAATATAAAATAAATGGTAAATTATTGAAATAGTAGATTTTGTAAAATAAAATATTATATTTTATATAACAAATACGCTTACTGGTGAGGGTAGGGGTATCTGAGGAAATTCCAAAAGTTAAAGGAAAGGTTCGGTCTATCTTCCCCTAGAGATTTTTTCAGAGGACGGAAGAGTGGATATTCAATAAAAAAATGTCCTGACCAATGGAAACTATTGCTATCAGAACAATTATTGTTCAATAATATTCATGTGCCAGTGTCCGGTTGCAGTGCAACAACGCTCGGATGATATTTGTCTACGTCAACATTTTTGAAGTCGGTTTTTTTAACTTTTTCCAGTTTTGTAAAATTGATTACGTTGGTACGACTTTTCCACCGATCTACCACCCGATACCCATTTTCAACATTTTTACGGACAAATAAGACTAGATTTACTAAATTATGATGGGAATGATTTTAAATTTCTATTTTATTTTTCAGCTTTGAAATCAATAAAAAAATATGGTAATTTTTATAATTTTATTAATATTATTCATCGTACATATACGGTTTGTGAAATATTTAAAATCACCGCCGTCAAAACCTACTAAATTTTTTAGTCAATTCGAACCCGTTTTCAATAATTAAAATCCATCAAACCCAAAACCTATAATTTTATTTAGTTTTCAGTTTAAATAAAATCACTTTTCTAACGACTTCAATTCCTCCTTAACAGTAAAGTTTAATAGCGTCATAATATTTAATTTAGTCTTATAAGAATTTCTGTGAAGTCATACGATTAGCGTAATCATATGACTTCACAGAAACAGCCCCTCAGAATAATAAAATTTGATGTTCGCTAATGTTTTCACGAATGTGGTCAAAAGAAATCTCGCGAGACAAGTTACTGACAAGTGGAAGGATGTAGAATTCTACATTCGTAAACATTTCCTAAAAAACGATTTTTGAAAATTAATTTTGCAAAAATAACATTACAATTTTAGAAAACAAATTTTTTTTTTTTACATTTTTCAGATAAGTATTTTGAACAATTTTTTTTTCGGAATTTGAGTGAAAAAATTTCTTTCTTTTCTTTCTCAATTCTTTTTCTTGATATTTTCCTCTTTTTTTTATGCCGTAAATTTTTGCGCACTCTGTTTCGATAGCAAACACTATACGAATACCGACCGGACACGTGCGACAAAACTACACTAAATAACCGCAAACACGACCGACGCCGACGTGTGGGGAGTGCATAGTTGATAAAAAAATAAACTGTGTACGGATTTATTCCTGCATACCTTTTTTTTTTTTTTATTATCATTATTTATGTCCGGGAATACAAAATTATATTATTATAACAATAATAATATAATGCGGTCTCTTCGAGTGTTTTTTTTTTTCGGGTTTTTCTATTTTATAATTTTTTTTTTCTTCTGTGAAACTACATTAATATTATTATAATTTGTTTTCTTTTTATAAAACGTGTCAAAAAGTTTAGATGTAACTTGATTCCGCAAAGATATGATGAGAATTCTGTATCGCCAACAACGACGACGGGGAGAGACGATTTCCGGAATATCGTCCGTGGCTATGTTAAAACAATTTTCGATATACGGCCGCAACATAAATAAAAAAAAATATATTGCTTATTTCGCTTTTTTTCGGTAAACCTGACTCTGTATGCTCGATTTAGAATCGTTTTCCGAACGCAATAATTTAACATTATTGATCCCGAATTTAAAACAGCTGTATTATTATGTCAATGACGCACAGCTCTGGAAAGAAACAATAATAAAACGGCGTCCAAAACCCGGTTTCAGTATATAAATACATATGTCGCTGTCCGTACTTAGTTTTTATTTTGTTTCGTAATATTATACAACGGCGGAGCTTAGAAATGACGACATTTGGATAGACTACATAGAATAGTAATATTATTATTTTATTTGGAGCGGATGATAGAAGGGAACGTACCAAACGTCTGTTGCACTTGTAATAAGGGCAATGACGTTTGCCAACTACGAGTATAATACTCTGTCAATACTGTGTACGACCATTTGTTTATTAGAACCTTTTTTTTTTTTTATATACTTAGAAACTTTCATAACTTTTTTTTTCATCTGTATTATATTCAAATTATATTATTATATAAATTATATTATTTTTAAATACAAATAAATACAAGATTTTGTTTACATCCGAGTACTAATACCTTCTAAACGACCGATTGTTATTGTTTTACGATTTTTAGTTGTAAATTTGCAAATTTGAAACGCTTCTATAAAAATAAATAACAACAGTACTTTCAAGTTTTTTTTTAACCGCTAATTAAAACTCATGATAAACGTAACAAATTTTTGAACACTATATGGAGCCGAAACAGTTATATGCACATAAATTAGAAAATAGCACGCAAAATTTCATAAATGACCGTGATTTTTACGATTTTCATCAAACTTCGAAAATTTAAGTTTACAAAAAAAATTGTGATAAATTGTTGATACTTATAAAGTGTTATAAGAATAAACTTAATGATTAAAATTTATTCAGTTTCTTCTTACTTGCATTTATATATAAAAAAAATAAACTAATAAATTGAATGAAAAGTTACACAACTCGAAAATGTTTAAAGGCTAAAAATAATTTATTAAATGATCATAGAATTTGAATATTTTACCATGTCTAGTAATAGTTACTTATAAAATTATTTGGAGAAAAATTTGGGTTTTACAGTTTTTTTCATTGAATTTCAATAAAAAAACTAATATCAAAATTATAATAAAATTTCTTGATATACAAGATATTCTCATTTTTTTTTTCAAGTTTTCATGCACCTGCTGAATTTCTACAAAAAAATATTTGACAGGATACTTCCGGAAAAAAATACAGGTACGTCATTTAGGGAAGAAGGTGAAAGAGTGTGCACCCGCACCCTTTTCCTTTTTTTTTTATCCATAATTCACCTCAGTACTAATCGATCAGGCTTAAATATTACATTTCTCTCATACTGACATTTTGTTGACACCACATTACAATAGTTTTAGGCGTTTTAGCATTCATTTAAATCAACAAATGTTTACAATAGTTAGCCTGATATATCTGGAGAGAGAGAGAGAGAGAATTTGTTCTCATAAAACGTTTTCACCCACTTAGATACAACTAAATAGCATCTCTCGAAAAAAGTCTATTTAATGTCACAGGGGTACAAAAAAAAAATTAAGTTTTCCACTAATCTATACATATATTATATCTGTTGATTTCAATATCAATTCACGGTTTTTGGTTTCAAACACCAGATTGGTTATCGATAGCAAATATCAGAATATCGTATATCGGTGAAAAAAGCCACATCGGTTGATAGCGGCCAAAGATAATTTTAAATATAATATTTCGTTATAATAAATAATATAATATACATTATATAATTTCTCGTATCAGACTTATTGTTTATCGTCACACTTTGTAAACGCATGTAAAATATTATACGATCGTATACACTAGATATTGTAATGCACCCAAGTCATATATTATTGTAGTGTATTTTTTTGAAAAATAAGATCGATCAAGAAAAAAAAAAAAAGTACGGAAGTATATTTAATATAAGTATACATTGATATAATACGGATCGCTTTACAACAAATTGCTTTATTTTTATTCTTTATCCTTTCTGTCGCAACGTTATGGGAATTATTCGATTTGTCGTGTTATATCTTCCTATACATAGGTAGATATTTTTTTTTCTTGTTCACACGAAATCGTTATTATGTTAGTTCCGATTTCAATTGCGTTTGCAAAACGCATACCCATACGTATTCACGCGTAAAGAAATAATACCCCGACACGCGTGTTTGTTTCGCGTCAGGTGAAACGAAAAAAATAATATTTAAATTGTAAAAATATTAACGTTCCTTTCGGGTTATTTTTTGTACAGTTAATAAAATTCAAAATCCGTATACACACACATATATATATAAGTACCAGTACCACACACGCAATGTGTGCGAACAAGTCAAACAAATACATTATAGCATTTATCCGTAACTGAAAAATCGAAAAAACGACACGGTAATTTTCTTCAAAAGGGTCCGATACGAAATAGAAGTTATGATGCATCGTAATAGATGAAAAGTTTGAAAGGTATAGTATACAGCTATAGGATAGTTTATGTACACTAAATTGAAGGAAACGATAAATCATAATAATCAAAAAACTATTCTGGACAGAATTCGGTTACTTAAGGTATCCCAAAAATTAACGACGAAAAACCCGATGTACCGTCTTCGTCTCTTATTTTTTTTTTAGAAAAACCGTTAAAATAAAATCAGTCGAAATCTCGCATCTTATCTAAGTTACGATATCGAAAAATTGGAGTATTTATATGACAGATTTATTTTATTCACTACCTTCACAATTTTAAATATTTTTATTAAATTTCAATCTCTACGCATGCTACATTATAAAGGTCGTGGTAATATATTTTCGAACATTGTAAAAAAGGTCAACTCGTTTGCTATTATAGGTAAATATAATAAAAGAAAATTGTATCGCGAACAAAGTTTTTTTTTATTTAAATTAAGTTTTTAAACAAAAATGTTAACCGTAATTTTCGTTTGTTTTTTCCGGCGTATAAAGGGTGGCTGCTGTAATGCTGTCTTGCAGTCGCATATAGTATAATAATATAGAATTTCCTACCGAAAAAAAAAGAAAGGTATACTCATTTTTTTTACCGTACGTGTTCTGAAAAAAAAACCTAGATGTACAAACCGAAAAGACTATACCAACTATTATATAAATACCTTATGATATGTAACCCCCCTCTCTGGTTATAATAAAATATTTTATTTAATAGCTAGTTTATCGAAAAATATACATACTCAAATTGGTTAGGTAGGTATATACAAATCAATAAACCTTTCCGTTTATTTTAAAATATCTCAAATATCTCGAATTTTTTTCTCTTTATTTCCCATACATTCGATCCATTTATGCGTATTTTGCCTTTGGAAACCAAATAACAATATGAAATATTGCTTACGACAAAATATTATTTTTTTATCAAAAATATATGCTATACGCGCATTATATATGAAAGGGTGTTTTCGTGGATCAGAAAGGAGGGATATATTCTTATTTCTTATATTATAATATATGCGGTGAAAGTCATTATAATAATATTTGAATATCTAAAAATGTACGATACATAATCGATTTATATGTGAACAAAATATTTCGATTTGATAATTTACCCGAAGACTCGTGGGTATAAGAGAGTGACATAAATATCCTAAACTTTTCAGTCGTTAATTACTAAAGAAATTTAATGTTCTAATTATATTATAATATAACATGTAATTGATCGCATGCACATTGAAATTTTACCAAAATCACTTCGGTACCGTTGAAATTGTAACACGATAATACCTAACACCTATAATTAATAACCTCTTTTAACTACGTTTATTTGTATTTTTTTCTCTTCGTTTTTTTCATTAGTTTTTACAATTTTTATTTATTATTTTTTTTTTTATCACCGAACTAGGTAATTTAAAAAGCATTCTCTCTAAAGTACCTCTCTCTCTCTCTCTCTATGTATATATATACCTATACCTACTCATTCAGTTTGCAAACTTTAATAGGTACCTACTCCGTGTAACTTTGTGTACGCCTATTCAGTCTACGAAAACTTTTAACCGACGAAAAAAATATCTTATTATTTTAAGTCGTAATAACTCATCGTTAATGTCGTATTCAGAATTTTAAATAATATTTTGTTTGAAATCGTACGTAATATTTTAGTATCGGTGCATAGATTTTATACAAAATAATTAATAACAGTATTGGTACTGTTTAATCAAATCACACAATAATCATGAAAAATTGTGTATAATATATAACACAATAATATTTTAACTCATATCACAATATAATTCTCGAATGTGCCATTTTGGTAAAATATTGCGGAATACTTTTGGACCGGTAAATGATAACATAACTGAAGATTAAAGACAAAGAAAAATCGAAAGCTTTAGTAAGACTGAACGCATTTTAGGGATCGTCAAAAAAAGGATAACATATTACATAACCGGTGAGCTAGACATTCGGCAAGCATAAAGGAGTGGAAACTGGGCAATTTTAAAATATAATCCAATACGGAAGTACAGTATTTCTTATTTTTGAATTTTGTTATTCATTATTAAATTTAAAAATATAATCATAGTTAAGAAATTAAAATTTTCAACATAATACTAATATTAGCACTTTCTGGACGTAGGTAATATAATATTTGAACAATTTTTCCAATTTAATGAGCTATTTATAGCCAACTGAAATATTAGACTTTTTTGGTTTTATTTAATTTCGTGTAGATAAAACTGTATCGGTCCACTGTAAAAATAGTCAAAAATTAAGTGTTTAATATAATAATTGTTTTTTTATACGTATTTATAGTTCAGATTTTCAAAAAAAAAAACCTAAAAATCACGGAAATTTATAGAAGAAAATCGTTCAGAATCTTTTTTTTTAGCTGTGATTTATCGCTGTGAACAAATGAAATTACTCTGTAGTTTGTACATCCTACCTTTCAAACATTTTAACTCCAACTGCAGTGACAGCACATCCATTTACTTATATTATTATTTTCATATTTTTATATTATTTATTATTTGAGTCTGTATACGCGAACACATACAACTAATAATAATGCTTCCGGTACCATCTAAATCTTCTCGCGTCCGCCCATATTTCTTCCATCGCACTCTGTAAAATTGCAGTGTTAATGCATCTCGTGCCTATAGATTGTCGTGGGGCAGAAATCTCTCTGTCGACATTAAGAAGAAAAATAACACATTTCTCTAAATTAACGACGAATTATAGGTACTGGCAATTGATGGATTTCCCTCGAAAGCCTTTCCTACTCAAGCGTAGCTATACGCTACCACTGCAATTTATTACTTATCTTACCTTTACAAATATTGTATTTTATGTTTATCGCAATAATAACAAAAACAACTACTATACGAAAAATACAATAAAATCGAATCGACCACACAATGATCGTAATAAAAGCTATCTATACATTTATCGAAGGCGCGCATATTTTTTTTTTTATTTTTTTCGGAACAATGGAAGTGCTCAATATCGAGCAAAACAGAAAACAGTCAAAAGAGTAGAAAAAAACTCAATACTTCTGTGCGTTTCGTTTGCATGACTACTTCTTAATGCATTTCCTGTCTTTTCTATAAATACCTTTTGATACATTTTTTTCAAAAAAAAAAAATGTTTACCTTTAATACCAACATAAAACGTTTTATTTTATTTTTATTGTCCGATATAGGTATATCAATATATATTTGAATATAAATGATTTTTGTTTAAATACGAAACAAAAAATACAGAGGGGTTAAACTTTTTTCAACAAATATACAGTATTATACAGTATTATTAAACTCGAAAGTAATTAAATACTTTCGTTAGTTATGATAATCTTATGCAATCCTAAATTGGAGAGACAATGCTGTTTGGTAGTATATTAACATCGAATATTGAAAAAGTTGATAATGCTTCACATCATGAATTTCTATTTATTCAATAATTAATTATTAATTATTATTTAGTATTAAGTCACTGCAGTAAGGTATGTATAGATTATAGGGTGATTTAATTTCTACGATACGATTAATTATTACAATCAAACACCGGTTCTGAGTGAAGCTCAGTTAACTAGCAATGTTAAACTAGGTTAAGGTAAAACTAGTAAGTAGTAGGTTCTAAAATGTCACACTAATAACCCTAGTTATAGTATTAGTCGTGTATTTCCCTTACCATATTAATGTAAACCGGAAATCAAATCAATGTTTCGACATATGTTTTCAGTTGTTTTTAATGTTTTAGATAAAAAATTGGGAAATTTTAAACATTATTCATATAAAATATCATCTAATAAAAATTCCTCATAATTTATAAACAAAAAAACAAAATCCGAGTATTTTTACTAACCAATAAATATTTCCTTAAAAATAAGCCCATTTTAGTGTACTCAAAATCTAAAAATGATTTTTAAAACAAAAAAATGACATTGTAAATATTATTATGATTTTTTTTATGATTTAAAATAGGTAAGAAGGTATACGAAGTGTTTTGATTTATGTCTGTTTTTTTTATTTTTTTCTCAATAAATATGTCAGTGCTGGGTATTATGTCTTTCAAGGTTATTATAACCTAACAGGTACTTTAATTAACCACGAGCATTTTTTCTGGAAACGTGTTCTGTTTACATTTATTTAGGTATTATTCTACGATTATAATTTATAAAAATAAAAAAATGCAATTTTAAGACCTTTGACGTTTTTAACATTTTAGTAGGTAACACGTGCTGAATAAATAATTATTGAATATGACAAAAAGGTGTCGTATAAACGTTAAAAACAAACAAAAATTGTAAAATCATGACGTTATGAAATCTCCGACACCACCACCGTCATAAGCAGTTATTGTTTGATTATAATAATTAGAAAAGGTACTTGACTTTGCGAAGAACGCATTAAGACTGATTACACGGAATTTTTTTTTTTTTGAAGTGAAACGCATATAGGACTAAAGTAATACAGGCTATTTTTTGATCAATGAATTTTTGGGCCATTATCTTCCTTCTTTGGAATAATATTTTCAGAAATATATCTCCAGTTATTTCCCGTTAGTTATAAATATAAGGTAGGTATATAAAACAAAAAAAAAATACACACGATAATTCACTAAACATTCAAGCATTTTTGAGAACCTAACACAAATTTGACTACATGAAACTAAATTGAATTAAACAAAACTAAATAGTTTAAAAAGGCTATCAACAGTTAAAAAACTGCAAGATTGTATTGACAATTGTAGCATGTCTACGTATAAAGGTCAATTCATAATACATACAAATATTAAGTGTCTACAATCTTTTGTTTTCAAACTGATTTACAAAAAAAATAACAAAAGAAAGGAAATAAACAGAAACCGTTATTGCATATGTACATTTTACCGTTTTCTCAAAATTGTTTAGATAACTACAAGGCCAATCAGAAAAGGGACCTCCCCAATGCACCTATAAAATTGTCTATAAGAAACCAATACTGAATGTGATGAGGTTGGAGCAATATTTCTGGTCAACAAAATTGTTCACAGATAAAACACTGCATATTACTTAAACTAATATATTTTTTTTTTTCATTAAGGCTGTTTAATTATAAAATATACAAATATAAAAATAGTGTGAGTCAATAGTTGATATTAATTTTCATATAAAATTCACAAAAAATTACCATAAATATTGAATTTTAAGTATATTTAGGTTGATATTTACAAATTCACTTAAACATAGAACGTTTTGACTCGTATTAGTTCCTTATAAACAGAAATTAAAAAAAAAAAAAAAAAAAAAATATTAAATCTTATTCATTCTCGATGATTTTTTTCGAAATAACAATGACGTATGCAATTCATACTTCCTGTAAATTTGGAAGGCGATTGTTAATAAACCTTTTTTCAATTGCTTCAATCCACAGAAGCAATAATATGATACACAATATATATTTATGCTGCATGATTGATACGATCAAATCACTTTTTTCAAATGCGTGATTAAAACAGTGTTATAAACAACTAAACCAATCAAACGGTGTTAATAAAAAGTTTCATATAATTAATGATTTAAATATCATAAAAAAAATAAACAATTGTTTTAAAAGTTGTAAATTTAAACTAAATTACTTTTTATTTATGTTATTTTTTTTCATTAATAATAATAATATTATTAAACAAATATCATAATCAGTATTTTAATAAAATATCCAAGGTATTTATTATTTTATAGTGAAAAATGAAAATAATTCATTGTTACCAAAATAAATACGATTTACGCTATATATAATAAAATTGTACACACAAACAAACAATGTAAACAAAAATAACAGGTACTTAGGTACATAATATACTTTATAGTTTATATCATGTACGGGAACATTCCGGAATTTTCTCATGCATTCTAAAATGTGTAGGTAACAATATAGGTTCTTTGCGTGCATGTAAGACCGCGACTTTTATTTAATAATTATTATAGTCATTATCAGGGTTGCAAGGTAGTTTCAACAAACGATCTTGTTTTAAACGTTTTTGTCATAATTTTCATAATATTTCGCAGAATGTATAGTATCCAATCATTAAAAGTCTATGATCATATTGTGGGCACGTTGGAGAACGTGATCTCCCCCCCCCCCTGAAATATTTGTTTTATTAATTATTTCAGTTAATTTGGTGTATTTTATCATTCTAAAAAAAAGTAGTTTCCAAATAAAAAAATTATTAATGCCCCCCTCTCTCGACGGTTTTATTCTGATTACGGTATTGGTTGGCTATACTGTATAGTGTATACATATAACATAACCATAGAGGTACTGTATGTGATTAGGTATGTAATATGCATGTTTAATAAACTAATAATTATATTATAATTAATTATTAAATTATTAAATTTCATTTGATATGTATATTGTATACTTTATAATTTACACAGGAGATTGTAGTGTATACGTTATTATATATATATAAAAATTACCTTAAGTCATTGCATTGCTTTACATTTTCAGTAGTGTGATAATTAAAGCTTAACCTAAGGTTCTCTTTGGTCTGTACAATAAGTTTTGCATAACTATTGTTTAAATTTCTGAAAAATAGCTATATAATTATATAATCGATCGGAATCAAAAAAATTTAAATCATCAGCCGGAATTGGCAAGTATTTCTATAATAATTACAATTTGTACATGGTCAATTATGTATTATTTTTTAACAAAAATAGATTCAAATCAAACTACGTAATACGGTTAAAACTAAAAAAAACAACAATTTATATTTTTAACATGTTTAAAACAAAATGTTTAAATTATGATGTAAATGGATTAAAAAACTAAAATACTGTTTTTTTTATTAAAATCGTTGTCATTATAGATTTTTGCGATATTGTATTTATGTTAATATACAAATGATCCAGACCTTAATTTTGGGAATAGAGAAAATAACCATTTACAACAATAAAAATTGGTACCTATATATTTTACCACAATACTAGATAAAACAATACTATACTACGATGTATTGGGGGAAGCGAATTGCCACTATTGCTTCTCTAGGTCCGTCAAAGTTAGTATCAAATACTGAAGTACGGCGATAATAAAATAATTATTGAATAATGTACGCGGAGCGGAGCGTCATCCCAGCCGATTTTAAATCATTAAAATAAATGCGGTTTTTTTTTTTAACTGTTTCAAACACCTTTAAAATTAATGTTTTTGTTGTTTTAAATAGTTAGAAAAATCATGAAAAAACAAAATACTTAAAAAAAATAATCAATTAACTGATTGCTTTAATTTTTTTTTTTTAATCGTGATTTATTATCAATCACTAAATAATAGTTTACGGCCGTTAAATATTTGATTTATGAAACGAAATCCTATTTTGAACGAATGTAAAATATATTATAACATTGTTCCCATCCGTCACGTTTACCTGTTTATTTTACAACAAGAGGGAAACACATTAATGAAATCAGATACAATATTTCTTCTTATTTATAAACTCAAAATTGTTTTAATGTAAACGTCGCGTCACCGTCGTCGTCGTTGGTTCATTAGACATCACTGTTCGAAAAAGAAAACACGTCAGACAACTATTTGGCAACATTCTAGAAATTTTGATACATCGTGAACGATGAAACAAAACTCCCTGCATAACCTTCGCCGTTACGTTGTCACAAATATGGAACTTTTATACCACACGTCATGCGCTAGACACCGATAATCCATTAATATCCTGTTAGCATTTGAATAAAACGCCGCACGTGAATAATTTATTTTTAAACTAATATAAATTTCAATACGATACATGTTTCATATGCCTACAATATTTTAAATAATCATCAGTATTCGTACCTACTCGTATATTATAATATAGTTCCATATTATTGATTTTGTAAAATATTTATATTACGTTAATATTTCGATTCGTGTAAAACTTGCAACCGCTGTATGTTCTTCAGAATAGTATGTTTATATTTTGTTGTATTATTAGTGGCGTAATTTTACCTATAATCGTGTAATTGTATTCTAATTCCATCAGAGAAAATAGTATTATAATATGCGGTTCGCGAAACATATCTTTTTCGGTACATAAAAAAAAGTTTGATTTGCTGCTTGGTGTACCATTATTTTAGGAGGAAAATTAGAAAGGAAAACATTTTAAAGAGTGGTTGAATTTATATCTGTACGCAACGGGTAAATCATTACTAAAAAAAAACGAGACAGAGCTGAATATTTTTAACTGCATTTTAGATTCTCACTGGAGCGAAGAAGCCTATAGTTTTACAATGATGTTAAATTTTTTTATTTACTTTTTTTTCTGTGGACGACTTTTTTTATCAGAAATTTTGCTCGGACTTAAAATAATAGCACTTTTTCTAAAAGAAAATCTGATTAGAGAGGCATTTAAGGGAGGTCATTTTTTGATTTTCCGGGAGTTTTTTCAATAAATTGGGAAATTCCGGAAAAAACATGGGAAAACAGAGAGAACGGGAAAATAGGTACAATATTAAACAAATATTATTTAAGAAAATGCTTAATGCTTATATAATTATTTTACCAAAATATGACATATATATTGCTGACAAAGCAACGATATCAACCAAACTCCGCTCAGAATCGTTTTTTCGTTAGCAATGGTTAACCATTGCTTACAGATATTCATTACATTTTCATCTATATGTTACCTTTTCAAATTACCACCCATAACAGTGGCTGCGACCGTTACCGTTATCCTAGGATATTTTCCCTTGCTGTTAATGTAACCATGAAATCAACAAATTTCATTCAGAAATTGTCTGTCTTCCCATTTATTAAAAAAGCTTTAAAGAAAATCAAACAATTGTTTGATTTTCTTTGTTGAAGCATTCTCAATGCTTCAACTAGTTCAACAATTTTACAAGAAAGTACGGATAACGTTTTTGTTTGGAGTATGATTTCTTGTATGAAGTTGTGTATAAACACAAAAAAAAAATAGCACAATAAGAAACCCATCATAAGGTTTTTGAAGAATAAAAAAATTTCCTTTTCGTAAATATACCTATTATTATTAAATCATATTTTACCTACATAGATTTATTTCAAAAATATTGTTGGCCGAATAAAATGATATGATTACCTATTATTCATTATTATGTTAGACAAAATGAATGGAAACCATTGAACATATAGGTTGAGGTATTTTTCTTTCATTCTTTCATTGAAAAAAATATATACTTTTATAATATTCTTATTAGCCTGTGTGCTATTATTTGGACTTGAATGTATTCGCAACAATACAAGGAAACATCGAACAAAAATATCGTCTAATTCCATTTTGTTTTTTTATTTCACTATTATAAGACTAAGAATTAATGGATTACAACGTTAATGCTTCGTCAATTTTTTCAATTTAAAATTAATTGTTTGGATATGTTGAATAATTTATTAACACGTCCTAAATATTTGTTATTTTTCAGAATTATTTAAAAAACATTAATATATACTAACTGTATATTTGACTATAACTAATAATGTATATTTTCCAACCTGCACATTTTAACGTAACACATCTGACAATTACCAGAATTTTGCATAGATATAACAACGATTATTCATGTACGGTTTCCGTTGCTGTTAATGAATTCGTTTGGTTCAAAAAAAAATAATTAAAAAACTTAATATGAGGTTATCGTATTTTGGCACAATTAGGAGAACTTGAAGAGCTTAGCCCCTAAAACTCAACCTAGTCCGTCAAAGCAAGTCTCTATCAAATTGATACTAAGTATATATAATCAATATTATAGAATATTAAGCCCTCACCCTCAAAAATGGTTTGGGATATTTGTGCCTATAAGGTTCATATTAAGTTATTGATTCTTGGAGAAAATTTAAATAAATAACCATTAACATTTAAGTCAAAAAATATAGGAAACGTTTTAATATAATGAAAATAATATATAAGTGATTCGTCGTTTCATGTTATAAATTAATAAATTCATCGGAATTATTGACATAAGTAGAACTCTTGTAGGTAAATACGAAATAAACATTGCAATTTGCAAAATTGAAAACCATCCCTCGCGAGAGTAGTTAAGACATAATATTCAGTGTACTAAATTAATTATCGAGTATTCTACTGCAAAATCGTTCAACTATATTACAAATGAAACTTTAGTTTTAAGACATAAAGGCTACTGCTCTAGTATACGGAAACAATAAATTAAAATTAAAAGTCATTTTATACAATTTTTGATTTAAGTAGAGAACGTTACACGCTATCATTTAGCGTCTTTGTCTTACAAACGTATGGTATGGAAATTGTAGGTTCAGTAGAAGGCAGAAATAATTGTATGCTGTTAATTTTAAAATTAGAACAAACTATCAAATATAATGATAAGAATATTATCTGTGTGTGTCGATATTTTATTTATCTTGCTAAATACTCGTCATTATCGTCTTTATGATTATGATAATTTTTCGATACTAAATTATTATAACACTAATATTTTATAGAAACAATTATTAATTAATATAAGACTCATTAATAGGAATACGTTCAAGAAAAGTAATCTGTTCAATACTTGTAGTCTATAATTTTACAGAACTAATAAATTACCAACTCATAGTTTACAGAATTATTTTTATACATCCTGACATTATAGTCTTACTTTATTCAAGTTTGATATAAGATCGATTCACTTTTATATGTAAACAAATTTTCTATGCCGTGCGTCACAACAAATTAGTTTGTAGTCTCGTGCTCTTATAACTATCGATGGTTTTTAGAGTAGGTAAAACATTAGGTAAATAATGGAAAACAGCGAGACACTATTGCTAAGTCATGTTTACTGAAAGCAATATAATTATTAATCTTATACAGCGATTATTGATTAGTCATTATAATAATGTTATTAAATTAAGTACCGTACTGTACTATTATAATAAGAGTATAGTATAGTATAGTCAAATATTTAATTATCTACACCGAATAAGTAAAACATCACACTGTGTATACTATAATAATATGTAATATGTTATTCGAAAAATTATAATATATTCTTTTTTTGTTATTATCCACTTTTCTCTAAACATGTGTATGCATAATGATTCATCAAAAATGTTTGTTTGTTTGTTTTATTAAGAAAACTTAAAATAGGTACCAATAGCTATTCTATAGCAACCTGTACACTACCTACATACATTCTTAGAGTCTATAGTTAAAAATATTATTGTACTTGATAAAAGGTAGGTACAATATATTTTGTTTTGGTACCTACCTCACCTATACAAAAACTAGGCAATGAAAAAACAATATTATTTTAGATTATGAGTGAAGTGAGAAATGTATTAATTTTACTATGATGAGTATAAAGTTTTTCAATAAGAAATCTTAATCCATTCGTCAGCATTGAGAGTTATAAGGTTTTCTGGTATCAAATACTGTCTCATTGATGCATTAAGGAGATAATCTTTTTGATTTTCTTGATAATTTTATTAATAATGAGACAAATTCGGAAAAAATGGGCATTATTTACACAATAACGGTTTATTTTAATTTTGATTACAACTCAGTAAAGTAGAGACCTGAAATATTGATCACCATGGCTTTTTGTAAACGGTCGCGGTATATGTTTTTAAAATAATCTAATGTTTTTCAAGTTATTTATATAGTTTTTTGGAATTGTCTACGTTTATTGGTTTTTATATGAATAACAATATTTTGAGATACTGGATAATAGCTCAACAATTTGATACAAAGTGGTTAGCAAAAGTTATTATATTAATATACAAATCTATAGTTTTCAGTTAAAATGTATGGTAAAATTTGTTAAAACATATGAATAATTATCAAAAATTGTTTAATCGAACTCCGGTTTTTGTTTGAGATCATTTATCGTTCAATACACGAGTATAAACTAAATCACCCTACAGTATTTATGTATAACCTACCTTCTCAACTGACCACCTACAACAATGGCCTACTTAATAATACGCTATACGGGGGTCGTAGCTGTACGATGTACAAATAACACTAAAAACATTAAAAAATATACCGAGGAAAAAATTATTTTGAAACGATTACCGGGAAACAATAAAAATAGAAACGTTCGGCTTTCACACACGAACATTACAGAAGTTATAATGTATAAGCATAATATTCGTAGAACTGATAATAAACCATTTTATAAAAAATATTTATTGACAAGTTTATGGTACATATATATTTCTCGTATCGTCTACGATAAAATCGATACTGATTGAAAGAAAATTTACTCGAGATAATATTATTTAAAAATATTTAAGAGAAAAATCATGTATTACTATATTAATTGCAAAGCGATCAGTTATGATAAATTAATAAAGAATATTATACATTTTTAATTATTATAGAAGTTAATTTACATGTTTTTTTAAATTGGTGTTTAATTTATTATTAATACCGTATTCGACCGAATCGTTCAATAATAGAAAAAAATTAATTGAGTAGGCACTTATTTTAAATAAATAACTTATATTCAAAGCTTTTTTTTAGAAGTAACATAATTACCGGAAAAACCAGAGGGTGTGTTTAAGAGTAACCCTCTCCTCTCTTAAACTAAGCATTTTAACGAATACTTAAAATTGTATCATTCATTTCATTAATGAAATCTCTATGTAATTTTTACGTATATGTTGTGCACATAACCTTTATTTACTAAATTATTATCTAAAATTTTGAACTGCAATTTTTGAAATTCATAACCTCCACTGAAATTTAATTCTGATTGCACCACTGGACATAACAATATTATAATAATACGATAAATGCTTACTCTCGGTGCAGTTTTACTCTACAACTAACGACGTAACTTAAATGTGTGTGCAATTCGTCTGAAAGCGTTTTACAATTCCCATAATAATTCGGTTGTTTCTTAAAAATGTTGAAATTTATTTTTTTCATCGTAAACATCATATTACGATACATAGTTCCTTATAGACATTATTTCATGATATCTTTTATTACAATTATTTACTAATTACTATTTTTAATTTCGAGTTACTCATCTGCAAGCATACAGATTCTGTGATTATTACTATAATTATAAATACGGCTATAACAATATAATATTGATCTACTTTTACTTAAATATTAAGTTAAAGTTATATATTTTTCATCGAACAATATACATAAATTGCTAAACAATTTTATTCGGTGAGTATTCGGTGTTTTAAAATAATTAAATTCTTTAAGTACTTAATGATTTTGCGTACGTTAATGTATATTTTGGACGGTCAAATATACTGCTGTAGTATTTGATTGAGAGGTTTTATCTGCTTATATCATGAGTTGGCACTGTTTTTTTTTTTTTACCGATAATAAAGTAGTTAGGAATTAGTTTACTTCTTTTAATACTGGGTTGAAGAAATTAATAATGCTACTTTTTTTAATGTTAAGTTTAATTTTACATTTCTAAGTTTGTTTTAGAAAGAGATAAGTATTAATCCAACGATTCTGATGAAAAGCTTCCAATTATTTTGTTTTTAATAAGGTATTAAGCATCTCTTATGAACGATGGTCAGGTTTATTTTCATGAAACACTTTGATGAGATGGCTTTGTCAGTTGAGTTGTTTGCTTTTTCGTTCCTGGGTATCTCAACAAGATAGGGAAAACCGCATGAACATTATAACAAGATTATTTTATATGTGATTGAAGTTGTCAATTCTCGATTAAGTTTTACTAGTTACTAACTATAGTAATTATTATTTTTAATCAACAAAACAATTTGTTCGTAATAAATCTTCACGTGTAAACGTTAGTTACTTTCAACTAACATATACAGTGGGTTCACGTTAAGAGGTACCACTAGATATTTCAGTTGGATGACCTAGTATTGAAATGGAATTTTCGGGGAATGATAAGGAGTATCCAAATACACATATTCAGACAAATTTCAACTTTTTGGTATGCGCATGTGCAGTACAATTTACTTTTTTTTAAATAGCAACACCATTTTTATTCTACAGATTAGGACAAAGTATTTTTTTTTTAAAAACAATTTTTGTGTAAAAAGTGTTTTCTAATTACAAAATTGGCAAAGTTATAGTATGTTGAAATTTAATATTTACGAATAATCTGTTATTGACAAAATATTAAACTATGTTGAACATATACTCGAAAATCAAAATGATGATATTTCCAATATTGTAAAATACCTGTTTGTAGACAGATAAGACACAAATAAACACTTCAGTTCTTTTTATGGGAGCATTTAAAAAATATTGTATATGTAAATCCTCCTAATAATGTCCAAGATTTAAATAACAAATTACGAGTAGCATTTAATAATTTGAGAGAAGACCAAATAAACGCTGCCACATTAAAAGCATTTTAAAATTGTTTGGAATTATATTTGGAACACTAAGGCGGAAACTTTGAAAAATTTAGCTGATAAAACTATAGTTGCAAATAAATAAATCTTAATTTTAAATTCATAGTGTATACATTTTTATGATTTGCATTATCTTCAATTTATTTCGGAATAATAAATAAAAAAAAAAAAAGAGTAAATTACGAAAACACAAAAGTGTTTATTTGTTTCTGTCTTATATCTATTTATATCTATATATAAACAGGTATTTCACTATATCGGAGATATCATCATTTTTTAAAAGGAAATTTTTCTAATTGGTTCATTAAAGAGGTCATTTTCTGGTTTTCCAAGAAGTTTTTGAAATAATTTGGAAAAACCGAAAAAAAATATAGGTAATATAGTTACTTTAAGGTGTACCACAGCATTATCGATTTCATTGTTTTATTTTTACAATTTGTGTTTATCATCAGAAATATTGCTATAATAGAGAAAAACTACCTTTTTTGTTACATTTTTAATCTAGTTAGCTAGTAAGAAATTTATTTTTTGATTTTCTCTGTAGTTTTATATTAAAACAAAACATAAAAAAAAATGATACTGGGAATGGGAGCGGCCACTGATGTAGGTGAGAAGATGGAAAGATAGAATAGATAAAGTTATTTTATTTATATCTGTAAGCAATGATAAACCCTTGCTTGAAGAAAGACGATTCCGAGCACAGTTTAGTAATACATAGTTTAAAGGTCACTAATTTTTTTTGCGATTTTCGTTTAAATTTGATTTTATAACGTTTATTAAAAAAGGAAAAAAAAATTATCCGATGATTTTCGAAATTCGACCACGTCTAAGTAAGTCCAATATAAGTATTATTACTAAATTTCAAGTCTCTACGTGTATTCATAACTGAATTACAGCAAAAAAACTCCCAAAAATTAAAATTCCTTAAAAGCGCAAAAGTTTTGGCGATGATACCGTCAGAGAGTAAATAAAATAGGTAACAAAAAAAAATAGTTTTATTATTTTTCGATAAAATCATTTTTTCTGGTAAAAAACGTAGTACATGTTTTTATAAATTAATGAAATCATGAAATTGTACATTTTCTTACATTTTTTTTCTCTTAAATCAGCGGTTCTCAACCGGGGGTCCGCGGACCCCTAAGGGTCCCCAAGAAGGTATTATGGGGGCCCCTGGAAAAAAAAGCGTAATGGCGGAAAAATTGAAATTTGTTGTAATTAATTGAAATTACTTGTGAAACTAGTTGTGAAATATTGTAAATGATGTAAATAGGTTTTTCGTAATTTATACGATTTAGTATAAGTGTATAATAAGAGTATAATACTATAATAGGTATAATATACCATTCTATCATTCTATAATATATCATTCTTTTGATCATGTTGATCAAAATAAATCAAATTTTTCATTATTAAACTTATTTCGTTAATTCATATCTATATTATGTGAAAATATATGAAAAATTGGCATTTGGGGGTCCGTAAAGTAATAGTGAGTGGTCAAGGGGTGCGTGAATGAAAAAAGGTTGAGAACCGCTGTCTTAAGTGCTTTAATTTAAAAATAGCGTCAAAAATCAAAAAATAACCTCCCTCTAGTACAATCTAGACAACTTGAGCTTTTATAAAAATTGCTACACTTATATATCGGAGTAAGTTTACTAGGAACAAACGTATCCACAGACTAGAACAAAGAACAAAAAAGAAAAAGAAGAAGAAAAACAGCATTGTAAACCCAATAGGTTTCCTCACTACGCTTGGAATCTAATATGTAGAAATAACCAGAAAATTTACGAAAATAATTCTTTTATTATTTAAAATTCTGTTTTTTTTTATTCAGTTGAAAATATTTATTATTTATACTTTAAGTTTTTAAAATAATTCTCATATCTGCTTTTACTAGACGTGGTACAATTTTCAAATCATTTTTGAGGTACTCATAGACATTTTAATTTAATGAAATTTGTACGTAATTTTTATTTAGTAGGTACTCTGTGAATAAAATTGTTATACTAAACAGAAACATTTGGAAATTTGACAAGACTCTCATTATAAGTCATACTTAGTGGTAAAGAAAAAAATAAATTGATTGTAATGTGGTATTTTTTGGTTTTTATAAAAGGTTTAAAATCAAACTCGTAAATATTACGGCCTTTCAAATTATAAACCGAACTTCTCTCCGAATCGTTTTTCGTTAGCAATGGCTTATCGTTGGTTAGCTCTTTTTTTTATTAGTTTTTAATATAATATATGTTTATTATACAATATATACCTATGTATGTATATATATTTGACTATAAATAACATATTATTTATATTAAAAATTAAATTGACTAACGAAAATATTTTTTACCGTAACATGTATATTGACTTTTTCGCTGAAATAGCAACGTCAAAAAGCTCTGGACCTCTTTTAGTCATTCCTTTTGAATCTATATAATAATATTAAATTTATCCCATAGATCCATAAAAATAACTACAGCTAGCCAACTTTGGGATAAAATCCTATAGTAAAAGGTACCTATGAAGCTAGCAGTTTATGCCATGAACTATATGATGACTGATAATATAGAAACAATTTGTGATCACATAATTCATGCCATAAACAAATATTGCGTGGGTTGAACTTTACAATTTGACTAAATGACTACAAAGCTATAATTTATTCATAGAGTAAACTACCTTACGATTGTCGTTTTATATATCTCTGTAGTTTGTCAGTTTAATTTACAATTAATCCTTAAAGACTAGTTTGACCGTACAACGATAATAACGTAGATCACTTAAAAACTAGAAATCGATGAAGGGGCGTGATTAAAAATCGATTGGC
The DNA here is from genome assembly GCA_902439185.1 of Cinara cedri. NCBI lineage: Eukaryota > Metazoa > Arthropoda > Insecta > Hemiptera > Aphididae > Cinara > Cinara cedri. Next base: position 1,725,975 of record CABPRJ010000951.1, on the reverse strand, counting down.
TCCATAAAATTACTAAATTTACTGACTTAAAAAAGCATTTTTATCAATTTGTCAGTATTTTCATAAGTTATAAATTTAATGTTAAACACGTCATAAAATACAAAAAAAAATAAGACTGATATTACCAAAGGATATCTATTTCAGTATTTCAGGAAGGAAATTTATAGGAAAAGATATAGAATAATTTAATTAATATCTGTACGCAAAGTAAACCTTATATTTAACGAAAATGTCCAAATTGAAACTACAAGGAAAATAATAAAAAAGATTCCTCTACAATACACTTATTGAATCAAAAATGTTACAAGAAAAATAGTATACGAGTTTTTATTAAAGCTCTTGCTCAGATATCTTTATCAGATAGAAAAGTTGTTTACATACACAAAAAAAAGGACACAAATCATAGTAAAACCGCAAGGTTATATTAAATACCTGTGTTTTCGTTCATAATTTAAAAAACTAAGAATGTATACATTTTCCGTATTACAAATTAAATTATATAGTGAAATTCTCGAAACGATTGTCTAAATTTCCAAGCTTACGAGGAGGGGGTTCTAACTAGTTCCACATGTGTATATACAGAAAACGATGAATCATCCGGCACATTTATCTTTATTTTCTTTTTTATTTCAATAATAAATATACTCGTACGTGCAGCTAATCGACAAAGTTTCATAATATAATGTTTACTATCAATGCCCGCGGGGTCCTGTGGTTTTGCTCTCGGTCGGGTGTTTTCGATTTATATATAGGTAACCTACCGATGACGGTTTTACGGCGACGACCGGGCGGAATATTGCGGTGAAAATTGTTCGTTTCGGTGTGACAATGTGTGTCGGAATTTGACGGGGTGGGGTGGTAGGGGTGGCACCGCGACGGAGTAGTAATTAAACCCGGACCCGTATTCAGCCGCGTTCGCGTCATTTGCTGTCACACGACACCGAACATTTAACGTCTATATATTATTAGGTGGGTACTGGATATCGGAACGACACGTCGGTGACAGTGTTTTGGCCGTTTTTTTTTTTAACTCAACATAGATCGCAATAGGGAGAGGAATACGATTCCGCTTGTTTTTTTTTTTTTTTTTTTGAACACGATTCCGCTCGCTTTATTGTTCATTGAAATACAAAAGGAATTGGGTACAACGTTGTTAAATTTATTATAAACAGTGTGGTTCTACGTTCATTACAAAAAATACATATAATGTAGAATAATGTAAAATTTAATAAAATTTTTCCCTTAGTACGCAAAGCCAATAAAAGTTAGATATTTTATACAATTTTGATATATTTTATAATTATAAAATGTTGTATAACGTTTTGTATACGCTGCCCTTCTCAGATTGTATTATCTCTAATTGATTCTCCATTCCTAACTATTAACTTGGAAATTTTAACACCGTCAAAATATAAAGTATAGAATAGTGCTCGAAATTAATACAACTGATTATTGAACTATATCCTCGAGTGGCGTTTTAACAGTTTCAACTAGACTGACTATACTGGTATATTTGCCTATAGATATATAAAGATCTACTAACAGTTATTGTGGGCGGCGAAAAAAAAGATATTCCTAACATGGCAATGTCGCGTTCGAATACAATACGGAGTTGGGTAGAAAAAAAGGTCGAAAAAAATTTAATGTCGAACAATGAACGTGCGGAATCGTGTTCCTACCCACAATAGACAATATAATACATTTAAGGTTAAGATCTTTCTACATAATTTTGCAATGTTCGTTTTACTTACCTAAACAGTTGTTATTTTACAGCATGCATAAATTCATTTCTTAGATAGAAATTCGTTTTATATGGTATCTGTATATTTAATAAATCCCACAAAATAAAATAAAATATCAAGGACGAGTTTCTTAAAAGCTAAAATTAAAAGAAAAGTAAATAATAAAAACAATAGAAGAGGGCTATGCAAACCAATTAATGGATTGATAACTATATAGGGAAAGAGAGACTTCTAAATTCAAGTTTCGAAATTTGAATTTGTATAGACTATATGCATTTTATCGATAATTTCTATATAAGTGCATATTTTAGATTTTAGATTCTAAATGTAGCGAAGAATGTTTTGTTTTATAAAGATGTTTATTTTTATTTTTTATTTTTTATACAAAAATTCTACCAAAATATTTGCTCCGATATATATACGTGGCACCATTTCTAAAGGGAAATATTGTCCAGATGGTACTTCTAGGAGATCATATTTTGATTTTCCAAACGGCTTCCATAATATCTGGGAAAAACCACGATAAAACATAAGAAAATAGGAACTTTACGAAAATAATGCTTTTATTATTATTTCAATTATGTTATTGGTCAGTTAAAAATATTTGTAGAGACTTGAAATTTGGGCAGAAAACTTATATTCACCTTTTCTAGACGAAGAAAATTATCAAAAACTTTAAATCATTTTGGAACTATTTATAGACATTTTAATTTTGTGCATTTTACACATAATTTTTATTCATTAGATACTGTGTGATAAAATTTTATACTGAACAGAAATGCCTGAAAATTTAACTGAAGGTTTATTAAAAGTATTAATTTGTGGTTAAATTAAAAATTTTAGTTTAATGTAGTATTTTTTTTTTATATAAAATAATTTAATATCAATTTTTTTTTTTAGAACAATGATGAAGTCAGAATTGAGAGGACTGACTAAGTTTTGAAATTATAGCTCTTTGAAGATCTGATATTATTTGGATATTATATATTATATTAAATAACTCTATATTGTCTACTTTTTAATGTTTGTCATAGCTGAATAGTTATACATACTTCTTGTCATCCTAGAGGTCGCAAGTTCAAACCCTTGATTCGAAAAAAATTGTTTGTACTTATTTTATCCCTTTTACTAAAACAGGAAAAAGAACAAATGTATTTTAAGTGTACCTAGAGACCCAGCTATCGCTCGCTCGGACTATTTTAATTGAAATATACCCATTTATTTGTTGTGCAAAATTTTCTACCAGAAATCTTGCTCCGATATATCAATTGTAGCTTATATTGTGAAAGGAAATTTTATCTCCGTGATAATTTAGGGAGGTTATTTTTTGATTTTTTAAACTATTTTTATAATATCTGGGAAAAATTGGAATAAAATGTCAGAAAAACGAAAAATGTACGAAATGTAGGTATTTGTAAAAAAATATTATGCCATTTTCTTTTCTAAATAAAACTTTTCTACCGGCAATATTTTGTTACGATTTAAAATGATAGCACTTTTTCTAAAAGGAAATCTGACTGGGAGGTACTTTAAATAGATTATTTTTTCGATTATCCCAGGAGTTTTTTTTAACAAATATGAAAAACAGAAAAAAGCGAAGGAAAAATGGGAAAATGTATGAAATGTAGATACCTATGAGTTGAAAATTATTTCGACCTTCTTTTTTCCTGTGAGTAATTTTGCTTCAATTTACAATGACAACTCTTATTCTGAAAAGGAACCTGAACTGAGAGGTATTTTAGAAAGGTAGTTTTTCAATTTTACCAAGAATTTTCGTTAGCAATAGTTTACTATTGCTTACAAATTAAATTACCTATAACAGTGTCTACACCTGTCTCCATTATCCTATGACGCCTTTATTATTCTGTTCTCAAGCAGTTTATTTTTTTTTTTATAAAAACCACTAATTCATTAAATAAATTCTTTTCATTCTAGATTTCAAGGAATTTATTTGTTTAACTATGATAATTTTTTTTTTTTCATTTTATTTTGTACCTGTTAATTACTTCTTTACCAAACATCTTACGTTAGTTAAAAAACGATAAAAGACCTTTTTTTTTAATACCCAGTTAATACTTACATCTTATTCTTAATCACCAATTTCATAGGTGATTTCTGGCAACCATTTTCGTTTAGTTGAAGAAGTAACTCTTTTGATTTTCGATGTAATTTTCTTAATATTAATCATAGATGTGGGAAATGTACGCATCAACAGTTTCTGTTATTTTTCACTTCGTTCAGAATCGTTTTCCATTAGCAATGATTTATAATCGCGTTTGTTTATTAAAATAAATATAATCCTATCCTGACCTAGAGTAATATTTGAATAATAATATTATTGTTGCCCATATTAATATCAGAACTGGACGGCCGCTCACAGGCCACAGGCCTCGGTTTGCGTTTATAATCGAAATAATTATATATATCTACCTGCCTATAAATACGAGCCTATTCATATACAATATACAATAACAACAATACGTATATAATGTATGTGTGGTTCCCGTGGTTTTCTGCGATTGTGTTTTCAGTATGAAACAGTTATATTTTATACCGACGATGACGATTGGGTATTGGGTATTAGTGTTGGGTATATCGTCTATTTCGGAAACAACCGAATGAGCTAAGTAATAATTAAACTCGTGGCCGCGGTTTTGCAGCAGTTTGCCACGGCGACGAACTGGCAGTATAATAATAGTAATAATTTAATACCTACCCCTACCGGATGAACGCGTAAAGGTTAGCTGCGTGGCGGTGATGTCGAATCGAGTTTAACCGACCTATACACGTCCAAATAATATTATAATATCGGATATAAAACGAGGGAATAAAAGCGAGTCGGAAGCTCATTTTTATTTTTATAAATATTATAACAAAATATCCAAATCATGCATACATTATACTACGCACCATGGCCGATGGGTAGGCCACTGTTGTTAGTGGATAGTCGGGAAAATAGAAATACAGGGCTGGATTGAGCCAGCGAGTTATCGTGTAAAACTTGGTAGGCGCCGATAAATTTAATGTTTTTGGCCGATGAAAAACTCATCTTTTATACCACGAAATACGGAAAACTGTTCAAGAAAATAATCCAATTATAATAAATGATAGTAAAAACTGAATAAAAATGAAATATATCGTCAATAATCATTATAATCATAGAGGCTATTTATAATTGATTTAGTTATTATCATTATCATTATTATTGTTTTTTTTATTTTAACTCTAGAAAATTTCAATAAATATTTCAAAAAAGTAGGTACTTCCAGCCGGTTAAAAATGTTACACTTTTTAAAATGTGTTGTATGTAAAATTGGAGCATTTTTACTAACCGAAAAAGTGTTTTATGAGCGAAAAAAAATAACACGTCGTATAGTAAAACTTCATTACGCCAAACACTCAGTCTAAAATATTTATTTTAACAATTAAATAATCGTGCAAATTTATATTTCACCATTTTTGCTACATCTCTGCTTACGGATTTTTCCCTTCGGATATTCCCGTAGCCCCGCAATAATAAATCTCTAATAAACTGCTTTTTATCGCATTTCGGTTCTATTATTTTTATTATTTTAAATACATTATTTAGATATTTTTTCTTTTAAAATTTACAGTAAAATAACCTTTTTGAACTGCTTATTTAAACTTCTGAGCACTTTTTATTTTTTTAGATTTCCTAATGCATTAAACTAACACATACCTAGTATGATAATACAATCTCGGGCTCATCGGGATTAATCGCCGTTGTCATCTCATCGATTTGTTTAAACATTATTACCAAGCCCTGATTTATGCACGCGCACGATAACAGAGCCCTCAAATTCTTAGGGCCTCTACCCACTCTATACCAAAAATAATTGTTTACTTTAAAGATATATAAGTATTATACTTCCATGATTGATTACATTATGTATATTGTATAAAATAATGTATCCAATAAGTTTAATGTTTGATAAATAATACCTAAACTCGTATGTGCTCTTCTTAAATACAAGAAAAACTAGATTCCTTAACATATGAAAAACTATGGCTGAATTTGGGGAAAAAATGCACATCATAATTAATTTTAAACAAATAATTATAAGTTTCAAATTAACCTTATTTTAAATTATTGGTATTCTACCTTAAATACGAGTATTTTCTTTGTTTTTAATTTTTACGAACCATTTTTTTTTTAAATTTAAAAAGAGTCTCAAAATATTACTTTAAATATTATTCATAACTTAATACGTCATTGAGTTGACCATACACCGTCAGTTTTGTTACGGTATACCCTCTCGTACATTATAAAATATTCACGATACGGAAAACGCGCTTTTTAGGCCTTTGAATGAATAAAATAAAGGTTTCCATGGAAAAACGTGTTGCTAACAGACCTACCGTCACCGAAAATTGGAGTTTTTGTTGATATCCGCTTACGACTGATCCTACATGAACAATAATACGTGAGCGAACCGACAAAGTCATTAAAGCGAAACCAGCTTACGCCCTAATGTAAGTACGTAATGTAGGAAAGTCCAAAAAATATTATAAACATAAAAGGAAAGATACTGGTCACTAGCTATTATAGGTGGACATTTCGAAAGGCGTATATATTTTAGGATTGTTTAGTTTTTATACGGTATGCAACAAATAATTAATCATTACAGATGAAAAGCTATTCTGAGTGGAGTTCGGGTATAATATATAAATTAAATTACAATTGTTTGAATTTTATAGCACGTGTTTGAACTTTGAACGCTCGTAAAAATAAATTATGACAAATTGCTTCACTTTAAGTACAACTTATGAGTTATGATGAAAACCTTGTACACAATTTTCGAACATTTTCCTAACATTTATACGATATAAAAAATGATTTTAAAAATTTTAAACAGTAACTCGATAATGTAAGAACTAGGAGGGGGAATTTTTAACCAGAATTTATCCCTGAAATTGATAATTAGAGTAAGATTTATTTACTTAAGAAAAAATGTTGTACTTTAAACATCACACAATATCATAGTCAAATTAATACGTTTCTCACAAAATGTTTGCAAATTTGAATATAGCAACTTATAACTCATTATATCAATGATATTTGTGTTGATTTTTTTTTTTTTAATTAGATGAAGATTCTAAACCGAAATATAAGCAAATCAAAAATGTTTAGATGTTGGTTTTAAAGTATTCTTCTTTACCCTATAAATGATTAAACTGTATGTCTAAACAATATTTATTATTGAAGAATGAATCCATACGAATTTCTATCCTAGCACAAACCCTGAAAATGTATGCGTAGTTAAACTGTGTTATTCGCAGTTATACATTTTTTTATATGTTTAAATATTAATTTTAAATTTGTAAAATTTAAAAACAAAACGAATAAATTTCAAAATTATTTCGAAACAACGCAAAAATAAGGGATATGATTATTTAAGATTTAAACATACAACAATTGTCACATATTTGATAACTGTTTCCAAACGATGACCGTAAAATAAATCTAAAATATTTATTATAATAAATCTTCACGCCGTCTTGTCAGTTCTGCTCAAAAATATTTACAACCATTATATAAATTACCTCTCTATTTATGTTTTATTTTTATATATTTATAGACATCCTGAAATGAAAATTGTATTTTTCTGTGCCAAAAAAGTATTTTCTGGAAAATAAAACACACCTAGTTGAAAAAAATATAACTTTCTCCTTCCGTGATCCGTTTAAATAATTCTATAAGAGTATATTCATACAAATTTCTCAAACATTGTATAAATATTTAAGACAATAATATGTAAAACGTTGTATTGAATCATATAAATCAATAAGTATCTACTGTCAATATATAGAAGTTAATAAAATTTAAAGAATAAATAGACTAGAGTTATATTATCCTTTAATTAAAAGATATTTTTGGACTCTATATTATATTTTATTTAAAGATCATAAAAAATTATACAGTTATTATTTTACTCAGTACACAAATTTCTTGAAAACCTTAAATTTTTCAGAATTTACTAGTATCTTTTTCTTTTTTATCCACTTTCTTATTTATAATTGCTATAATGATTCGAAACATATTCTTGTGTAATAATACTGTCATTAAAGTTATTTTTTTTTCATGCATTGTACTAATACCAACACATTTATTCGCATTCCTTTAAATTATTATTACATTTAACTTTTATGATTTGTTTTGTGATGTGTTTGAATCTAAATTCTAATACAAAGCCGCTATATAACTGCTTATATTAGCATGCAAACAAATATTGAAATTATATTGTCATTACAGCTTATAACAAACAGATTTGTTAAATTGAATATAATATAAATAATTGTAACTACTTTTTTAAGTTTTCTTATTTTTAGTGGCTAATTTTTTGCCATAATAAAAGAACATTTTCTTCGTCCATTCGAAAAAATAAAACCGAGTACGACACAAAGCAGAAGAAAGAAATTTAAAGTGTATTTTTCTAAATTGATTACATTTAGTTACAAACCATTATAAAATACTAGGTAATTTATTGATATAATACATTTCGTTTAGAAAACTATAACAAAAACGGTTACTCAGATTTTTTTTTAAAAAAAAAAAAACATAGTTAAAACGTTCAATTTAGTGTTTTCCACAGAGACAGAGTTTAAATAAATTACAAGAAAAACCAAACACATGGGTTACATTTTCAATGTACATATTATTTATAGATATATTTAATGAAACTTTTAAATGCTCGTCCTAAAACTTGTTTACTAATAAAAAAAAAAAAATCCTTCGCCATATTACAGTAGATTATCGATTTCTATAACATCATCACGAAATTTTATTTTTTTACAACAATAAAAATCCAATGGACGCTTAACACTTTTAGCTTACAGCAAAACTACAAAACCTATATAGCATTTCATGCAGACAAGTGCATTTTATTTTATTTTCTATTGGCGTTATGCAATAGACAACCTACTCTAATAATTAACGTAGATTCGTAAAAAAAAGAGATTAGTTTATATTGCTAGACGATTCCGAGCGCAGTTCGATAATACATAATTTGAATTGTCGTAATTTTTTTTTTTAAGATTTTCGTTTAAATTTGGTTTCAAAACGCTTATTAAAAAAAAGAGAAAAAGTCGTCTGATGATTTTGGAAATTTTATCACGCCTAGGTAAGTCCAATATAAGCATTATTAACAAGTTTCAAGTCTCCGTGTATTTATAACCGAATTACAGCAAACAAACTCCTAAAATTTAAAATTCCTTAAAAACACAAAAGTTGCTCAAAAGTTTTGGCAATGATACGCTGAGAAAGTGAATCAAAAAGGCAACAAAAAAGTTATTTTGTGTTTTTCCAATTAAATCATCTTATCTGGTAGAAAATGTCGTCCGTGTTTTTATAAAATAATAAAATCGTGAAATTATACGTTTTCCTACGTTTTTTCCCACTTAAGTAGTTTTATTTAAAAAATGGTGTCAAAAATCAAAAATTACCACTTTAAAGTATAAATAAGGCTTTCAGAAAAGTTGTTACACGTAAAAATTGGAACAAGTTCACTAAGAAAAAACGTGCCCAGAGATTAGAAAAAAAAATAAAAAATAAACATCTTAGTAAAACCAATAGCTTCCTTGCTATTGAATCCCACGCTCGGAATCTAAAATTAAATAAATTAGATAACTATAATAATATAACGATTTATGGAATGTTTGTATACTGTTTGGTGAAATAATAAATGATATTGATTTTACAAATACCTTGAAACTATATAAATTGTAAATTTCTCCTTAGAATAAACTTTATATACACAGTGCGATTCACTCTTATATTGTTCTATTTATTGTAACACAAAGTATCAGTCTAACGGACTTATATTGAAATGTAAAAATTAAAAGGACGCGACACCCACGGTGGGTTGTCTCTGACTTACAAATACACGACATTTTTGTTTAGTAAATACAACTTTGTGCTGTTAGTTTTAATATTTAACATAACAGCATATGGGTAACATCTCCGGAAAATTATAGAAATGCCTTCTAGGATACACTGACCATCTATAGGAAGTTCCTATTCTGGTTCCTATTTTATTTCAGACTTTTCCTAAAATCGCCATTCAGGAACCAAATATGAACCTCATTATTGGTTGGTATTTCTTAGATACTAAACAGGGAATGCTATTCTTCTTCTATGCTGCTTTAATATATGGGAATAGACCAAATTCAATCTATTATTCTAAAATAAATTTGTTATCTCCGGTGTTTGTAAGACGGAGAAAACAGGTGTGGATGACGCGTCATCTACTGAAAACCATAGCAGTAGAACAAAACAGTATTGGCATACTAATAAAAACACGTTCGTTTGTACAAACGAAAACAATATTTGAATTCAAATTAAAATTGGTAACTGCAATTATATTACTATACTTGTGTAATAGGCAATGAATTAATTAAATACACTTGTACGGTATAGTATAATTAATACGAAAAATATGAAAGAACCACATGTATCTACTGCATTTTAATTTTATTGTGATAATATAAATACGTATAACATGTTTTCTGTACACACTTTTTTATTTTTTTAAATTATACTTCAACGTCGTTCGGACTATATATAGGTAAATACGTAGGTAGGTAGGTAGGTATAAGGTACGTACGAGTATTATAGATAACATTAAACCCTTTTTTTTACCATATTTCAATATTTTTATATTATAATGAGTACAAAATTTTTTTCTAAATACCTAAAGCTTTATTATTATTATTTTTTTTTTAATTGCCGTAAATAGCATTTATTATATTCAACCATGTACAAAATACAAATATATGTATTTAAATAATTTAAAAATGCTGCAGATAAAATACTTTTTTTTGTTTTTTATGAATAATCCATTCGTCTATAATATTATATGGCTTAGCCTGTTAACTGTACATATTAGTAAATCCAACGATCCCAGTTTAGTACTGTATATTTTACTTAAATATTTATTAAAAAGTTTTTTAACATTTATTTTTTTTTTGTATCCCGAAAGTTTGAATACAATTTAAAACTATTTTATTTGTATGTATTCACGTGGCTTATAACCACGTATAATAATTTTCAATTTTAATATTTTATTTTAAAGGAGTTGAATCTTGTATAAATCCACTTAGGTCATAATTTTATTGAAATCATATATTTTATTTATGTCATTATATACATATCGAAATATTATAGTATTAAAATAATTTTTAATGAGTCGAATTTATTATTACTATACTATTTTGGATATTTTATTTAAGATTTTTAACCTAGCTTATATTATGAGACTATAACCGAATATTATTGTAGATTTATTTTAAAAATTAATTCTTAATATGAATCGGCTTTGTGCATTAATAAACGAATATCATTAATGAAAAAAATTGAAACTGATTGAACTAGATTTGATTGGACTATTGTTCATTTTAGGTGGTTTCAATATATTATTAAGGATTTTTAAAAATGTTGTGGGAAGTTCGGTGATTTATAAGAGTTTACTAATTTTCATCAAAATGAAATATTTAACATAGGTGTTAATTTTTTATTCGTAGTATTGATTTTGAAACAAATATAGTAAGGCCAATAAAAAGTAGAGAAGGATCATAAATAGACTAATCAATTTTTCTAGTCATTTTAATGATGTATGTATACTATTATACATGCATATAAACATATAGTATACACATATATATAAATATATATATATATATATATATATATAAGTTATAATAGGTGATAATTATCAACAATTAAAATTAATTTCAACGGATCTATCCATAAAGCACACACTGTAACATTAAATGACCTAATAACCGTTAACGGTTCATAAAAATATTAACTATTTTTAGTAGTAATAATTATTTTTTTTTTTTAACATGACGTGTGTATGTATAACTACGTAAGTATTTTTGTTTATACAAAAAAAAAAAGAGTTGATACTATTGATAAATGTGCCACTGTTTTTAAAGATAAATTCAAAGTTAGAATACATAAAGTAATTAAATTTATAATCTATAAACCATCACAAACCATCGAAATCTATAGAAATAAGATTTAATCAGAAAATCAGCTATGTTTTCAAATGCCATAATTTTTACTATTTAACAGTCAGAATATTTTAAAAATATAATCAAGTCTAGAAAAATGTAATATAAATATTCTATGTAAATCTCAGAGCTTATTTTATAGATTATGAGCAAAAGAATGTATAAGTTTTAAAATTATTAATATGAAGTTTGTTTTGTTTCAATCGTTTACATTTTTTATACCAACAATTTTGCTCCAATCAGTGATAAGGAAGCTACATTGTAACACTTTGAATCTGGTTAGTGCCATTATTAAATAAACTTGAGCGGAAAGAGGTGGAGAGGAGAATCGAAAAATATGTGGTTTGTTGTGATTAAGAATCAGGTCAAGTGGAAATTTAGAACAGGTGGTCGACCCCAAATATTTACGATAAAGGTGAATAAGAAGAATAACATTATTTTCGATTTTATTTATTTATTTTTATTCAGTTAAAAATAATGGTAAAACCTTAGAATACTTAGAATAAACATTTGAACCCTAGAATTAACCTTTTCGTGACGTAGTCAAATTTTCAAAACATTCTGGCTATACAGGATAGTTTTTCAGTTCAAATGATTTATCATCGTTTTTACTTTATATAAACTAAATTATCCTGTATTTATCCTGTATTCCAGATGTATCATCTCGATTTCTGAAATATGACTCAGATTTTGTTGACTTTTGCGGTGACTATTCGGTTTGAACATTTAGATTATGAGATTGAACGAGACGAAAAATGAACACGAGATGTGCACAATATACGATTGGTTGTAAATAATAAATGATATAAATACGTAGATTTCAAATAGATCAAACCGTTGGATTATACATTTGTATCGTATTTGTATAAACAGCTATAGATGCATGGTATATGTTTGTTTAAGTATAGAAATTTAGTGTTTATACACATGCGTAATGTGTTTAATAAGCTTAATATTGACTAAACACATGATAGGCGTAGAAAATCGAATAGGTTTTTTCCCTGTATAGTACCAATGTGTTTGTGATTTTTAAGTGTAATACGCTGTTATTTTCAATTAAAACAAATTTAATAATACGTTCCTTCATTTTGTTTTATCTGCGGTATGATAGTGACACGCAATAAAAATCCCATAGATATTTATTTTTATTATTATTTTTTTTTTTTTTTGTAATAGGATGATATCATTTTGGAAATTAAAATTTTATCATACATCTATATAATATTATAATATAGGTATACATATACCGTAGAATAGTAGTCGTTTATTCATCAGGTGCATCAATGAATAAGGTAAAATATTCATCATTGTTAATTATTAGTATTATTATTGTTTTTTTTTTTTTTTTTTTTTATAATAGTATAATGAAAACGATTTTTTTTTTTAAAAACGAAAAAATAAAACAAATCTGGCTTTTGTTATATGTTACCTATATTGAATTATAATAATAATAGACATCGCCTAACAATGTTTAATGACCTGTTTTTAATTTAATTAAACACAGAGCGATGGATATTATAGGATACCAGCCTGTGTATTATCAACATATTATTATTACCGTTTTTGAAACAAATTTGATTTTAATGCATTTTTTTTTTTATATACATATAATAATAATAATAATTCAAAACGTTAAAATATAGTTTTGGCTCAGATGAGCAATTTCAAAAAAAAAATTAACACATTAGAAAATTAACCCTATTAAAATATTATTTCGATTTCGTACCCAAAATAACAATATGATTAATATAAGATTTTAGTCCATTGGTATGTATTGGGATATCATTTACTATGATTTGTGTTTCTTTTTTGTGCCCGTGAACAACTTTCTACCAGAAATCTTGCTCTGGCTTTTTAAATGTAACTTCTTTTCTAAAAGCAAATTCTATCTAGATTATGTACTGAGAAGGACATTTTTTTCAGTTTTCATATTAATTGGGATATTTTTGTTTTCGTAATTCATGAATAGTAAATAATTAAATAGTAACTACCTTATACTCATGACGAAAATATATTAAATGTTTTTCTCTTTAATTTATTTTTATAAAAAAAAAATAATTTTAGTGCATTAGTTACTAAATAATAATTCGTGTTGTGGATCGGGAACAGAACCCCAAACAACCGAATTTCTGATTACGTCTCTGTATTTCGAATAAAAGAAAAAGTTAAAGAGTTGACATAAATTAATATTTGAACTTTTAATTGACTCATTAATTTAGGTCAAGGCAATTTTTTGTTGTTGTTTGGAAATTAATATTAAATAAAGCTAAGAAAGAAGTTTTTTTGGAAATATCTAATTGCAGTTTTCATTTTTAACTCGAAACTCCATGTATTTTTATTGAACTAAAAAAAAAATACTGTTATTCATATGAAAATAGTATTCAAATAGTTGTGCCCGTTTAATTAGAAATTGAATTATAAAAAAAAAATTGTAATCAACTTGGCGCGATAAAATTTGAAAAAAAACTCGTATGCTAGTAGTTAATGTTAAACAATTCATTTGATTAAAATGCGTGTTAAACATTCAAAGTTTAAAGTTAAAATTAAAGTTTTATCTCTTTAATTTCCAGCATTGATGATAACACAAGAACTTGTGAGCTATACAATAATTATCCAAAATTAAATTTTTACCAAATAATATAGCGTCAAAATATTTTAAATGGTTGAGCAGCGTTACTTTTTAGTTTTCACATAAAACACACGTGTTATTCATAGTTAGTATTTTATGCTGTATGTATTTAAACTTTTTGAACACAATATATTATGGTAATACTCATATCGACCGACGCGACTACACATGCCCTTAAAATTACGAAAAACGAAACATAATAAAATATAAATGTATAATTTTGATTTTACTATGATGGGTGTATTTGCTCTATATCTTGCTATGATCTGAATCTATTGGTTTTAATATATATGAAGTGTAATTTTTCGTGTCTGTAAATAACTTTTTGAAAAGAAATTTTGCTCTGATTTATAGAGTGAAGCACCTTTCTGAATGGTAATTTTATCTAAGTGGTGTATCAAATAAGTTATTTTTCAATATTCCAAACGATTTTCAAAACAACTGGGATAAAACCAAAAAAATAAAATTGATTAATATTTATGGCACCGTGGTTTCTTGGTGTAATTATTTTTAATTTTTGCGAAATATGTTTTCTACCAGAAATATTTCTCCAGTTGAAAACAAAACAAGGGACATTTTTTGTTTCATTTAAGAAATCAATACGAAGAAAGTGGTTTTTAATTTTCCAAGTAATTTTTCATAACAATTGGAAAAACTGGAAAAAGACGAAAAATAAAAACTGATAAATTTACTGCGTTGCGATTATTTTATTTCAAATTTATACGCCTTACGTTTTCTGCTAGGAATATTTGTTCAATAGAAAAATAACAAAAACCTTTTTTGTTAATTTATAATCAAGTTGCTGACCAAGAATTTCATTCTTTGATTTTGGGTGTAATTTTTTTAATAATTGAGCAACCGAAACGAAAAACAAACGTAGAAAACAGGAACAATTACGAAAATAATACTTTTGTTATTTAAAATTTGTTTTTTAATGTAATTCAGTTAGAAATATTCGTATATACTTAAAATTTTTGATAGAATACTAATATTTGATTTTTCTAGACGTGGTAAAATTTTCAAAAGATTTGAGACATTTTTGAGCTATTTTTACGCACATTTTAATTGCACAAGTTTATTATAAGTCGTACTCAGTGGTCAAAAACAAAATTGAGTATAATGTAGATTTTATTTTCATAAGTTTTTTAATATCAAATTTTAAAGAAAATCGTATATATTACGTCCTTTTAAAACATATGCGAACTTCGCTCAGAATCGTTTGGCATTAGACACCATGGTGATTGGTGTATAGTTATCAATAATATTACTGTAATCTATCGACAATAATTACAACGATAAAAAAGATGTTCTTGCCGTTCATAATATAATATAACCTTAAAAGTCATCAAGTGATTTTTTACAAAAACCGTTACTTTTTAATACGTGTCTTTAAGTGTAAACAATAATATTTAAAAACTTAATTATAATCTCATTTTTAATATAAATCAACTATTGTGGTGTATAAAACAGGGTTTGGATTATTAATATTCTTTTAGTTTCTTATAATGAAACCTAAGATTAGTTTTTATTAGTTATCTACTGTAATTTTAACTTTAATTTCTATTTTTTTTACCTATATAAAATAAATCACAATTATACTTGAGCTTATAACTGAATTGTTGTAAGAAGGAGATGTTTTCATGAAGTTTTTTGTTTTATAGTTTCTTTGTTTCATTTAATAATTATTAGTCCTAAATGTAACTTTAACATTATTCGAGTTATGATTAAGAATTTTAGAGACTTTATCGGATAAATTATTTTGATATTTCATATTACATTGTTATTGGATGTTATTGTGTTATTGTCTTATTCTACAACTATGAAAAATACATTTTATAGCCATAACAATTTCAATGGTTCCTATTAAGCCACACGTGATCATGTAAGGGATTATCATAATATGTATTCATTCATGTATGTTGCACATATTATACAAAAAAATTGCCCCAGAAAATTTGACTATTGTCCCTAACAAAATATAGCATCTCATACCCTTTATAGTCAGTCCGTGTCTGTATATAATAACCCGTTTTTTTTTTTTTTTTTTTTTTTTTTTATATTTCACATTAAGTACCAAATTTTGAATCCAAAAGGGTCTCTAATTATTTAGGAGGACATGCATTTTTTGACACATGACACAGCAAATTCTCGTTCAGCAGAACCAAATTTGAGCTGTTAGTTTCAGTATTAGAACAATTTAATCTATTCAGAGGTTTAAATGTTTAAAAGGGTGATCCTGTAAGCCGTCCTGTCAAAAATAAGAATAAGATACATGAAAATACACCGAATAAAAATAAAATGCATAATGTTAAATTAAAAATGAATTAAGTGATAAGAAAAAGTTTACCATGGTTTCCGATGTTTAGAGAATGTGAATCGGGTTTTATCGATACTACGAACAGTCGTCCGTCTTAGTTCTTTATATAGTATATATATAATGATGTTTATCGGAAGGTAGATAGGCACAAAATATAGTTTTAATAATGTTTTATTTTGAATTTATTCTACTGCTTATTAAAGTATCCATATGAGATTAGATTTAACCATTTTAAAACGACGAAAAAATTGTTTCGTAGTATAAACTTATTATTTTTTAAGTAACACTATGGTGCAATCTTGTTATGGATATTAATTAATTTTTCTAATGATAATTTTACTATATACATCCAGATACTATATCACTTTATCTTTGTTATAGTTTTTATAAGTTATTTATAACTTGTAATAATAATAAAACAACTCATATAAAACGTGTTTTGTTAATCGTAGTTGGGTATACAGTGTACACAACTCATTTCCTCAAAAAACGTTTTCATATTCTTTAAATTTGTTTTACTCATTTAACTCAGGAGTGTTAATAATAGAAATGCGTATTTGTTTTTATCTCGTTGATTTTATGTTTTATTTTTATTTTTTCATGAGCAACCCACGTATTAAGTTATATACACCGAAAAAGAAGAATATTTATTTTAAATATTAATTTATATGGATACATGTATAAATATATATTATATAAGTATAGAACGGACCCTGAATAAATAACTGCATTTATTATTTATGCACATTTCAGTTTATAAAATACTGATAAAAAACGAGAGACGGGGAAACAATTAAATATTATGAACATTACGGTTTTATTTTTCATGTCTACTAGAATATATTATTATTCTGCTAAATTTCTAATATATAAGGTAATATAATTATCAATAGTCAATTATTCTCAACAAATATTCGTTAGCTATATCTGCAATGTGCGTTATAATATTCACAGATTTTTTCAGTACCTAATGTGAAATTTAAAATATCGTTTAATATATTATAATAGTATTTGTTTAAAGTGTTTGTTTAAAGCTAAAAATATCAATTAGATAAATTAAAAATCATAAATCAATTATATTTTAAAAATTAAAAATAATGTACCATAAATATTGTAAGTAATAAAAAAAAATTACGAAAATATGAGTTTTTAAATGAAACAAGTGCAGTAATAAATTAAAACCACCGTAATATATGTGCTGCATATATTTTAGATAATGTTGTATAATGATGCATTTTTAAAAAAAGATAAAGAGATAATATCTGGAAAAATTTTCTAGATGAAGATAAATGATGCATAGCACTTAAGTTACCTAAATAATATAAATAAACAGAGATAATTTCTATCATTGCACCTGTCAAAAAACTAACTATTTATTAAAAGTGTGCATATCTGAATTTCAAAATATATGTGTGCTTTATGTAAAATACTTTATAATTAATTTATAAAATGATCAGTTATTTGTATGCCCTAAAAACCTTTAAATATATATGCATATATTTTGTACTAAAAATATCAAAATATGCTCAATAAACATACTTAGGGCTACCTACTAATGTAAACAGCTCACAAGTTGATATTTAAATAGATATATTGAACAATTAGTTGGTAATTTCCGATTTGTTGAGTTAAAAATTACTAAAAAATGAATGAAATATGGTCTTAAAATGTATAAAATCATTAAATTATACTCTACAAAGAATATTCCCTAAAAATTCCAGAACAAAAAAATATTTAAAATACTCGTACAATATTTTTTTAATAGACTCATTGCAGATCATCAAACACATTTTGGTATAAATTAGTTATTTTATTTTGTTTTTACCAACAATTGCGAACTATGCAAAAGCATATAAATATCTGTCCTATCTATGATCTATATTAATAGCAGTATATGTTTTACCTATTTTTTCTAATACACATATATATTTATATGAACTGTAAAGATTTATTTAGGTGAATGATTTAATTATTTATCTCAGTAACTTATTACTTCCCATTAATCTAAACAAGATAATAAAAATAAAAATAAACCTATCTAGATAAAACATAACATTTACATTATAATATACATGAAATAATTTTAGTTTTACTCGGGTACATTCGAATTCGTAAAACTATACAAATTAAGTATCAGGTTTTTTCGTTCCATTTTTATATTGATATGAAATTATTCTTTGTATGTTCATTTCATGCGTTGTATTCTTTTTAGATAGGTATTTTGATCAAGTAATTTTTTATTTCTTGGGCCGATTTCTCTATGGACATCTGAGAGGGTGAGTCACATGTATACACAAAGGGATTTTTCGAAAAACGTATGTCTCGCATAGTATAATTTTTTTTTATTGCCAAACCACCAAAATATCGTTCCGTGATGGTTGTGATGGTTCTACCTGTTTAAAAACCTAATAATATCCTTGTGTGCAAAAATATTTAAACAATTTAAAGAAAAAATAATTTTCAAAAAACATTTACTTGAAAAGAATCTGTTTTTTATACTCATATAGATAACTTATAGTTATTATATTATTTTCTCCAAATTTACTAGAAATATCTAAACGTAAATAAATTACGTCCTGTATCTGTTCAAATTCCCATGTATCATCATAACTGGAAAAGGTTTGTGACATTGAAAGACTTCAAATAGATTAGCCAGTTTGTTTATAACGTAAATTTCAGACTAAATTGTATATGTTGTGTTGAATTTTGTGATATAATAAAATATTTTAACAAGAAATTCTTCAGTGAAATAATATATTAACTACCTACAATTTATTATTTTAAATTATGAGTGTAGAAACGAAGTTATTCGATTTAATAAGAGTTTTGGAGGAAAAATTCTTAAAAAAACTCCTTTTTTAGTAAGATAAATTCCCCAGAATTTTCATTCAGTGGTATTTTACTAGAAATTCGTTTTTTAATTTATAAAAATACACCATTTAAATTTGTTTTGGACATTCGTTTTTTCGTAAATTTTTGTTTACACTATTTGATATTTCTTAGTGTACAGCAGTGGCGATGTGCATATATATCTTATGAAGAACTAGTCCATGACTAAATTAGATGGATGGGTGTATGTTTGGCAATTTATCATAACTCACAAGATATGTAAACGAACAATGTTAAGTACAGGAACATCTAGTAGCCTCAGTTACAGCCGCTAGTTCTTTTGGGCTTATGTTCTACAAGATTTTTTACAATTCTACTAAAACAGCTTCGTGGAAAAAATATGTCACAATACCACTGATGTACACTGAACAGTTGTTCTTTCAACATTATAATGAATTTTATTGTCTTTATTTTTCGAATCACGTATTAACTTTGTGAGTGATGAGGAGAGATAAGTTATAGTTTTATTTATTTCAAAATAATACTGCAGTTGTATCAAAACGTTTATTTACTGCAAGTAAATTGAAGTTTTTGTATAGATTGATTATAGAGACAAATATTATTCGCGTGAATTTGAATGTTTTTCTTATTTATTTTTGTAATAACATAAGTACCTACCACGATACACTCTATAATCAGATAAGAATAAAATAACAATACTCCTGTTCAAATTGCTGTTGTATGAAAAGATTTAATATAATTTGGAACAACTGAAGAAGACACTATAACTAAGCTTTCGTTTAATTTAAACAATACATTTAATATAATATCATAATGTGTCAGTTTTATAAATTGTTGTTGGTGTCGTACAAAACGTGCAATAGTTCAGAAACGAGATAAGAATCGTATAACTAACGTTCACGTACATAATTATTGTCGAACAATAAACCCATTTAATTATGTTGGTACATTGTCCCCTATTCAAATACTGTCGACTCACAAATTAAGGAAAAAATAAATTAAAAAGACGCACACACTTCGTGCCGTATGTAGAAAGTTTGAAGGTATGATTTAGGATTAGGATACCTAATTTAGTTAACATACTGAAAGCAATGATAAAATATTGCAACCGAAAAAATATTTTGAGCGGAGTTCGGTAAATCAGTTAATCGTGAAGATTTTTCTTTTTTTAGAGCCACGGTAACTCAAAATTATAAAATTATAAAACCAACGTATCGTCATTTGTAGTTTTGTTTTAAATTTGTAATAAAAACTGGCTGAAATATTATGAACAAGGGATAAATGAAGAGATGAATTCGTCAAATATATAGTACCACCGGACGAAAATATTCTGCATCCTTTAAGGCGCAATGCGAATGATTCAGAGTATTCAAACCAACCAAAAAAATGTTTTCCTTGAATTAAAACCAAAATATTATTTTAGGGATGAACTATTGCGAATTTCAAAATGTATTTAAAATTATGTACCACAAAGTGAAAATTCTGTATTTTTACTAACCAAAAGTGTTTTCTGTGGAAAATAACACATTTAATAAAACGAATATAACTTTTTCGCTACATTTAGTATCTAAAAATAAAAATTGAAAAATACTCGTATTATATTTTTAAACAATAAAATGTATACTATTTTGTTACTTGCAAGTGTATTAATAATAATAATATTATATCATAAAACATTGGAAATTCTGGGACACATATAAGGAACGAATTTTGTCCGCAGCGAATTATTTGATGTTTTCCAAATTAATATGATTTTAGCGACGACGGTGACTGTAAAGTATTTGTTATTTTGTAAAATAATCGAAATCCCATCACTATATTCGTTTTGAGCTAGATTAACTCATTATGCGCTAGATTAACCGCTGAACTAATGTACGAACGAGTAGTATTATAATATAATATATTATATTGTATTGCATTAAAATATCCATAAAATTAATTATTTTGAAACGTTAATAACTTACTATAACTATTATGCATTTATCGCGTAAATCACATATTGCGATAGCTATTATTAAGTATAGTGTAACGATATAGCCATTGGACGATATTTCCCGCGGGGTTTTTTTTACCCCTAGAAGCGAAAACAATTACTACATTAAAACTGTTTATTTAATGAAAATAATACATTTCATGAATGCAATCCTTATTGTCATATTATTATTGTATAATTTATATCATATGATACTAAGCTGACATTGTTGTTACATTCATTTTTTTTTAAATTTAAACTAATTATGGGGAAAGAAAAATGTGTATATATACATTTTAATTTTGTGTACAAATTATAAAATGTATAACAAACCAATAAAAAATAAATAAATAAATAAAATATACCAAATATCAAATCAGACACGGTGGTGCGGAAATTATTTTATATTGGTAATGAAATAATATTATACGCTCTCTGAGCAAAATATATTTTATTGCAGTTTATCCATGGCGTCTGAAAATCCAATCCAAAACTGAGATAATAATATAAAAATTGTATACATATATATTCTTAAAACCATTTTCATTAATTTTGCCGTCTATATTGGTAAATCTTTGGTCCCAGGAAAGAAGAGCTTATGTCAATTTTGTATGTTTTCCAATGCAAGCAAATTAAATTTTGATATTTACCAAACAACGCAATGGCTTAGTTGCTAAATAGTTAAACTCGCCTAAATTCTGGGGTTTCTAAATGCCTTTTCGTACAATAACTATGTGACGTATGCCATTATTGTCAAAACTAAAGTGACTCGAGATATTTTAATTTTTCGTATAATATGTATTGTAATATACATACCATTTAAATCGAAAATAAAGGTAAAAAATCACATGACACAATTGTAATAAAAAAATTTAAGAAATCTGCAAAAGCCCGTCTTCCTTGATACCAAAGAAATATCATTATCTTTTATTTATATACATGTACGTATGTATGTATGCATGTATATGAAGTTGGCGAATGGACTGTTTTGAGGCATTTTTATTAAAAAATAAATAAAATATTAGGTATACCTAAGTAGTAAAAATGTATACGAAATCGATAAATATTATTATTCGGTTTACACAATTAAAATTAAACTTTTTTTTCGAATGTATATTAACTATTCGAAATAATATTTACATATTATCCAGTTTATAACCTGTGTACCTACAGTGTATGCACATGTACATAACTGTGACCTTTACTGATAAACAAAATTCATATTACGCGATGGATGATGACTAAATAATATTTACTCGTATAATTATATCCCCTACATAATACATGTATAAAATATTTTTATTATCTATTCATAATACGAAAATATCACTTTTTCTACTTGTACTATAACATAAATT
Source organism: Cinara cedri (assembly GCA_902439185.1). Classification (NCBI taxonomy): domain Eukaryota; kingdom Metazoa; phylum Arthropoda; class Insecta; order Hemiptera; family Aphididae; genus Cinara; species Cinara cedri. Next base: position 1,703,072 of record CABPRJ010000951.1, on the reverse strand, counting down.
AAAAGCGGCGTTTTTATTCTTTTTAAAATCCATAGTTTTTTTCAGACATCGCAACCCTTTTCAAAATTGTTCATTATGATGACTTCGTTTTTATTTACAGTTTGTCGCACACCGATCGTATGAAGTACTCACAATACCTATAATACATGCATAGTTTTATTCGTTTTTATATATATATTTTTGGTATAACAAATATATATAGCATTATAAAAAAAATAAATAAATAAAAAAAATGTATCTTCTTACCCCATCTTCCACTCAAGTGAACTCCAGGATGTTAAAAATGATTTCGATTTCCACTGGATATTTTTAAAAATATTATTATTCTTAAAAAGTATAGTTAACGATTATTATATTCAACACCGTAAAATATATAAAATATTATCCGATAATAACATTATAAAGCGATTGTATTAGGTATCTATGTATAAGCTATGCGGCTGCAATGTTTTACAAGTTTCTTTAATGACTGTTTGGATTTTACGTCGATTAGCGAAGTTTTTTTTTTCAATTTTTAAACTTTTAAAACTTAAGTTGTACGCAACGCAATTAAAATTTACGATACTGAACAAGCATCAAAAAAACTACAGGAGAAATAATTTTTATAATAGCATTACTACACAACACCTATTTCTGTTATTTTTCATCAGTCATTGAAAAAAAAATGCAAAATTTACAATGAGCATATTTTTAACTCATACTAAAGAACAAATTCGAAAAAATGTGTAATTGTTGTTTACGTGACTTCTAAACCGTAGGTCCGAACTAGCGATTAATATTATAAACTTCGCGCGTTTACTGAATGTGATTTTAAAGGTCATTCAACAATGATAACCATGCAAGTTCCGCAATCCTATGACTAACAAACGGTAAATAAACAAAATCAATTATCTGTACAAAAATATAGGTAGTTGGTAAATATAGGTAGGTGTAAATATAGGCAAGTTTACAATTTGCGTGAGTTATAAAAAGTGAAAAATCGTTGACAATTGAATAATGTCAATTTTTCTTTTAATAGAATCGACTTTGTTCATGTTAGTTTTAATATTTAAGTGCATTTGCTTACTATTAAGCTTAAAGATAAGAACATTTTCTGTGTACGTACGTTGATTTGTCTCGATATTTTAATTATATAAAATTATATGATGGTTTTTAAATTTTAATATTTCGCATGATACTTTCTGATTCATTCCACTGCTGAGCCTAACAGCACAAAATTGGCTCTACTGAACAGTTGTGATAGTTGACATTATACAATTTCCATCATTGGCCATAATATATGTATGATATATATTTAGGCAGTACAGTATATTTTTATGAAAATCAAATTGCATGTAAAAATCGAACAATCTGTAGTAACGTTATCAATAAACAAGACGAATATTATGATATCGCATTAAAATATTACCTCCCTCCCCTAAAAAAAAAAAATGGTACTAAAAATAATATACGTGATCACAACACATGATAATCATAAAAAAATATATATAATTATCAATAATATATTATGTAAACAAATTTTGATAAATTTACATTGAAAATTAGCTTATAACTATAAAATAAATTACATTTCTCTGTGATCTTCGCCACAAATTTGTGATTGTATTTATACAGCCAACAAGTTTTATCTGCATAAATCAAAAAGTAATACATAAAAATTCCATACAATTTGTACATTAAACGTTTATCAATAAAATTATACACACTGCGAAGCTATTTTTTTACCAATTTATGTAGGTGTAGTGAAATTTATGATGAATTTAGTATCAAATTTTATAGTATTTTTTTAAATCCAAAACTTTTTTTTCCAAATATAAACCCAAATAAAAACTAAAAAAAAAAGAGCTGATACTGGAAATGGGAGTGGCAACTGTTTTAGGTGAAAAGTTGGGAAGGTAGGATACATAAGGTAATTTCATTTATATCTATAAGCAATGATAAACAATTGCTTGACGAAAGACGATTCCAAGCGCAGTTCAATAATACATAATTTGAATTGTCGTAATTTTTTTTTGCGATTTTCGTTTAAATTTGATTTCAAAACAGAGAAAAATTTAAAAAAAGGAGAAAAAGTCGTCTGATGATTTTGGAAATTTTACCACATCTAGGTAAGCCAATATAAATATTATTAACAAATTTCAAGTCTTTGCATGTATTTATAACCGAAGTTACTTTTTTGATAAAGTAACTTTTAACCGATTTACAGTAAAAAAATTCCCAAAAATTAAAATTCCTTAAAAGCACAAAAGTGGCTCAAAAGTTTTAGCGATAATACCCTGAGAAAGTAAATCAAAAAGGCAACAAAATTCATATGAACAAATTTAAAATTTTCCGTTGAGAATCTGGAAAATATTATAAAAAGTATAATAGTAGTCAAAAAATCCACATTTATTATTCACGATATGAGTGATTCGGATTATTATTATAAACAGGATAGGTGTTTTCTGAGAAAAAAACCGCAATTTGTCGGTGAATCTAATATACCTAGCACCTACACTACGCACGCATAATTACAGAATATAAAATCGAATAAAACACTACAATTGTTATAATATGATAACGGCATTGGGTTGAGTTAAGACGAGAAATTGAGTGAATGTCATGACCTAAAAGTTCCGTGTTATATTGTTTCGTGCATTAACATTGCGATCCTATTAGAATTTTCCATCTGACCGCTCTCATGTACGCTTTTTGCCTACCATCACCTGCCATCACCAGTGCATTATATAGCCCAAATTCTATATGACGGTGTAGTTTAATCTTATCTACACGAGTGCAAAACAACGATACCGTCAATTTCGATGTTTTAACGGTGTAAATTATATTCGATAAGTATTTTGTACGTGCTTAGTACTTTAATTCGATAACTGTTCTCAAATTAACGATATATTAAAACCAAGATCATATAAAATATAATACTACAATTATTTATCATCCACTTATACCAAGTATTATAGAATATGGTATCACTGACCGCACGTTGTGTACAACATTTTAATCAAATGAAAAACACATATGTGTTACCTACTATTAACAAATTTTTAAATTTCAAGAGAAACTTTCGAGAAAGTAACATAATACTATTGGTTGCTGTTCTCTGGTTTATCATATAATACAAATGTATTCTTTATATATTTAATGTATAAGTGTGTAACGCACGGCACGCAGAAATCTGAAATACGTAGGCAGAGAACCCACGATATCTAAAAGCCGGGTTTATTAAATTTGGATAATATTTTCGATGGGTAGTGGATGATCCCACTAAAATTTTAGACTTTAAATACGAAAACTAAGGAATAATAAAGGCACGAACGGAAACTCGAGATGAACCACCGGATCAATAGGGCCGAGGAACATTGTTTTGTTTTCATTTTTTTGTCAAATTCGGTAAAACACGGATTAACAATAATCAGTCATAGTAATAAGTCAATTATCAATTACATCGTCTCGCGCTCCAATCGAGTTTTTAAGGTGGTTCGAGAATTGCAGTCGGATGACAATCTGGTTTTGAACAATATCGTTTGAGGAGCTATAAAAAAAACTATCGGATTTCTACACTTTTTGATGTATAAATACGAAATTTGTGTGGTAAATTTAAATGTCTATACTCTACTCTTTATATTTTTAATAAAATTGGTAGTATTTTTATTTATTTATTTATTGTTGTTCACGAGCAAATGCCTTTTTTACAAAATTATATAACTAATTGTAACATTTTAGATAAAATCAAAAAAAAAATATATATATATGTATATATATAGTATATAATGTTTTCTATTATAATTAAAATTAATATAATAATCTTACTAATTCTCTAAGGCCTTAAATTTAAATGTGTTTTCTGAAAGTAAAAAAATTTAATGTGGTGGAAATTTTATTAGCTAATCCTTGAAAAAAAAGTATTGTTTTCCATGTTAGTGATGTAATGGAGAATATCAAATAGGTTAGGAAGTTGTTTAAGATATCATAAACTAACATAATATCAGCTACTTTACATTTTATACATAGTGAGTCCAGGCTCAAGAAGTTTTCAACAATATAAATGGTATACCTAGAGGTATGTATATTAGAGACATAAGCAATTCTTTTCAAAAACTTGTACTCGACATTATTGAGATCATTTATATATTTTGAATAAATATTAAACCAAATAAGTGAACCAAATTCGAGGTTAGATTTTACTAAAGACATATATAGTGTTTTTAAACAAATAGGGTTTTCAAAGTTTTTTTTATTTTTATTGATGAAGCCTAGCATTTTATATCATTTTTTTATAGTGATCACTTGGCATTTATTAAAGACCGATGAAAGATCATTTATGAAAATATAGAATAGTAATGGCTCTAGGTGAGAGCCCTGTGGAACACCCGAAGTCACTAGATAAATAATCAGAGTACTGAAAAGAGATTCTAACAGATTTTTTTCGGTTATTGAGATAAGAGTTAAGCCAATTCAGAAGGTTTCCTTCGAACCTAAAGACTTTTAATTTATGAAATAATAATATATGATTAACTCTTTATTATGCTTTTTGGAAATCAGTATAAATGGTGTCGATCTGATAGCCTTTATCTAAAGATATTGTTAGAAAGTTTTGGAAGAGTAATACATTTGTTTGAATAGAGTGTTTTGAAAGAAAACCATTCTGGAAGATAGTTATACATTCAAAAAGTGAATTAGATAGCTTTTTAGTAATTATAGCTTCAAACGCTTTGGTATAATTGATAATTTGGGGATAGGCTTATAGTTTCTAATATTACTTTTATCACCAGTTTTAAAAGAAGATGTAGTATAAGAATTTTTCTAAAAATTTGGAAACTCTCTGGTAAAAAGAAATATATTAAATAAGCAAAGAAGAGGTTTGATAAATATAGAGAGGAACGATTTTAAAAATACAGTTGGTAAACCGTTAGGTTCCACCCCAGTTGTTTTACTAAGAGATGCAAATGTTTCTAGTATTTCAATTTTAACATACGAGTTTAAATTGAAATTATGAAAATTTCTTCTAAACGGTATTATTTGCTAATCAATAATAATTTCATTATTAGATTACACTGAAGAAAAATAGTTTGGGAACAACTTAGAAGCATTTTCAATATTATCAGCAACAACATAACTGAAGAGGGAATACTTGAGTGATTTTATGTATTTCCAAAAAGTTGTATAATTAAGATTATTATTATTTTCAATTTTCACAATATGATTTGCGTTAATACGGTGAGATAAAAATTTATATTTTTTTCGTAAATTTGAAAACTTTAGATAATCTGAAGAATTATTAGTTGTTTTGTATTTTGTATGAGCTTTTTTTTTTTAATATGGTTAAGTCTCTAAACTCTATTGTACCAAACGATACAATGTGATTTATTATGATTCATTTTTAATTTTAGGACAAATAAATCAAAAGAGTGGTTTAGAATTTCGTAAAATATTGAAATGGCTGTATTCACATTTAAGTTTTCAAAGTTAAAAGTTATATCGAGATTAGCCTAAAATTTAGTAATATCGTTAAAATTAGAAGCATAAAAAATAAAAAAATTTGGACTTGATTGGTTATTAGATAAATACGCCGTATATTAACTGGATAAAAAAAATTTCAAAGGCAGGTTATACGAATCTACTAATGGAGTGAGTAAATAGCCGGGAAATATAGTATCTAAGTAGAAATCGGAAAAAATTAAATCTAAAATATTATTATTACGGTAATTAGGAATATTATTAAACTGACTTAAAGTTAAATAATTTATATAAAAATGTATTACAATACTTGTTTTTGGATTATTAATTAAATTGTAATCACTTAAAGAGAAACCGGACAAATTAAAATCACTGATTATAAGGATATTATCAATAGCGTAATTGATACGATATTCTCAACAACCTCACAGTGCAGTGAGAATCGTTCAAAGAGGGCCTTCCTCTTAATCTGTCCCCGGCAAGTGATCATTCGAAACGTAATAATTGCGTCCAGCTGATACGACGTCCTCATGTTACATATTAATACATTATTATTTATACGCGCTATATGCGAATTCTAATTGAGTGCTCGGAATTGACTTTTAACCCGTCCGCCATGAATTATTTGGCTACCTATCACCACTTTACAAACTTCATAACTACTAAATATTAACATTAGGGATAACATAGACTCTGACTTGATAATTATATTATTGTTATATGATTGTTAGGTATGCATACATTTCTATAAGAATAGTCTCTAATCTGATTAGCGTTTAAAATAGGGCGGAGAAAGGTTTTATATTTAACAATAAAAATTGTATACTCATTCGAGGCATAAGAAGTACAGGTAAACATTTGACAAATAGTGTTGAAATAAAGCTGAAGCTATTCCATGACGATCGGGGTGAAAAAGAACGAAAATCAAAAATATCAAAATCACTTAAAGCCCTCCGAAAAAAACGCTAGTTGATGAATAAAAGAGCGACCCTGTATAACATTATTATTAGCCTATTATACGCCCTCACACCATTGAAGAATAATATTATAAAATATTCTCGAACTTATTTTCAATTGAAAATTGTAATAATTTATTATTCCGTAGGTAGATACAACAAGATGGTAAATTATGTATGGGTTATTTTCCACAATGTATCATACATTTTTAACGAAGAGTGTATCCGTCCGTCTGCTTTTATTGCGTGGTGTGTAATGTTTATCGCACACAAAAGTCTAAAAAATTTGTATTCGACGTACAGATAATTGCATCACTCGATATCAGATTTTTTTTGGTTCTAAATTTGATTATGTTGAATCGATTCAAATGGAATCCGTTATGGAATCCGTCACCTGTATCACAGTTATCACAGATTAATGAATAAATATGCCGTACAGAATAATGCGTGTAAATCGAGAACATTCTTGTGGGAAACCGTAAAACACAGAAAAATACGTCTTACAAACAATTTTATTATGAAACGTAATAATCCGATTAATCCGTCGTTGTTCATAGGGTAATAAATAAAAATTCATGGGTGTAATTCTAAAAAAAAATACAAGAGTTCAAATATGAAATTTGAAATTGATATTTAGTTTATTTTGACATTCAAAAAAAAAAATATGTTTTTTACTAGATATTTTTTTCTTTTTTAAAAATTATTTAAGTTTTTTTCAGTGTTTTTTTTTTAACGCTCTTTTTCTGATTTGAAGTGCTGTACGTACTAAACCCTGATTATTATATAATATTTAACGAACAACTGTTGCAATATGATTTGCCGATACGCAACTAGTTAAAACACTTTTATATAATAGATCAAAACGAAAAACAATACCTAAATACCAAAGTCTAAAGGAAGAAAACATTTACTATAATTATATTCGTATATATACTCGTATTCAAAATCTTAATTTTTTTTTTTCTATTTTTAACTTTAACTCTATTTAGTAACTTTAAATACGTGTTATATTAACATGTTTAATCCTGACGTTAAATTATTTGAGCCATGCGTCATTTTTTCAGTCAAATGTAAAATAGGTTTCATTTTAATTTTCGGTGAAATTAATTATTATTATAATAATTGATATGTTCACGTTATAATAATTTTAAATATTAAGAATTTTTTTTTTTGTTTACATAATATTCTAATATTTTTTACTGTATGATAACTGGATAACTGTTGTATATCTTGTAATATCTTATGGTTTTTATCAAATTAAATCCAAATATCTTATAACTGAATCACAAAATTATAGTGTGTCCCTGGTTTAACTTATCAAACGTACGTGCAGGAGTGCACTGAAAATAACAAAAACACCTTCTTAAAATTTCTTTTTTAAAAAGAAATGGATGTTTTATTATATTAAATTACACGCTGCACATTTAATTTTCTTTAGCCTGAAAACAAACAAGTTTTCGTATTTTTTATAATGGAAATAAAAACTTATGATTTTACACCCGGTGTGTTAAAACTTAAATATATGTACAGGGTGTTTCTAAAATAAATGAAAAATCGTGTTACCGTGTATACAATGCCCAGTGGGGTTTCCGAATGACAATATTTTTAGAATTTGTCTTTTATATTCAAAAATATGGATTTTTTTTTCATTTCATTTTTTTCATCATTTCTTGATATATATTTGCGTAAGTTTTAAAAATAAATATGTCTTGCAAACTTCTCGTGCGAATCGGTACACCACATCATTTTTTCAGATTTCCACATGCTTCTGACGCTTAATTACTTAATGTCGCTAAATGAAAAAAATAGCATAACATTACTTTTATCTGTATGAGAACTTTGATGAAAAAATGTGTTGTAAATTTCTGTTTCGGCATCTAACACACCTAATCAGATTAATAGCATTGTAGTAAAATTAACAAAACAAATAAACTTTATTTACAAATGAGTCCAACTTTACTGACCGATCGGTTTTGATATTTTTTAACTTGCGCAAATATCCAAAGAGTTAATGCAACAAATAAAAATAGGATGTGTAGATAGAAAACATATTCCAAGAAAATTTTCAACACACGCACAATAAACCTTTTTACTCACGCGATTCCGCATACATATTTCTAAAACGTTTGTAGGGTTTTTTTATTCGTGGGTTTTTGTAAAATTAAAAAATTGTGATAATAATAACTATTTTAATAAAAAAATAATGCATTGAATCGAAAAAAAAAGAAAATTGTCAACATGTATAAATAAACAAACAAAATATCTATGTTGAACGAGGGTTACATGATTGGCTGTTATTGATACGATACTATAATGAAAGCTTCCAGAACTATTCGGTATCATTAATTGAATATAGTTGTATCATATATAAGTTACTTCCTACTTTAGTTTTAATTTAAACTATACAGATAACTTCTTGAATTCAATGAAGTTTTTTGACATGGTTACGATAATGCCATAGAAAAAAAATTTGTGCAAAATCGTAATGTATGCAGAATCGTGAATTTCCGATTTAGACACGCCGCATTGAGTACGCACAAGACCGGATTTAGGACTACACTGTAGCCTAGATAGCATTACGAGTTAAAAAGTCACCTTAGTCAGCAGAACTCTTGGGTTTTGTTTAGATATAATTCCTATTTATAGATACAATTCCAAATTTACCATCTACTTAAAAAAAAAAATCTATCTAGTTGTTAAAAATATTGTTAAACATAAATGAGGTAGATTAAGTAATATTTATTTTTGTAAATTATTTGTCAAATCATAAAAATAGCCCGGAATTAACCGGATATCACTCAAATATTCGACTAATGAATGGGCGATAAAACGTTACATTATCTTATGTATGATAACATGATTACATGTTTATAATATTTTCAACACGCTGAGGGAAAATATCAGAATACTCCCACGGTTCGGCACGGTTTCTTACACGTAGTAAGAAGTAAGAAATGGAGTTATGTCAAGTTAACAGCCGATTTAAAATTCTGTTAAACTGTATTAGAAGTTCTGAACAACAATTTGGCAGATTTTTTCAACTCAGATGTGCGTGGGGACTACAGGTGAGACGAGGTATCATGGTGCATGATTTTTCTCAGATGATATAATTTTGATAGGAATAAATCTGGAATAAGTTAATAGTAAAACTGAGTAATCAATAATATTAAAAAAAAATTAAAAAGTGTGGTTGGATAAAATTAAGAAGAGTAATTTGTTTAATCTGAGTAAAAAGAGGAGTAATTTTTTTAGGTTAACTTTAAAATATTTTAAAATTAATTTATTGTACATTTTTATAGAAACATACAAAATTGTAAAATAAATTATGAGGGAAGGGATCTATATTCTAAAAAGTAGGGGCTTGTTTTTTATTAGCTTAGGGTGCATTTTACGTAAGCCTAGTACTGAGTACGCATTCAACATTTGACTCACTCATTTCAGAAACACTCTGTATATAGTTTCTAGATACTTTAGGACTTAGATAGGTATTATCTGTGGTTCAAACCGATCGATATAAAATAATTAAAATATTAATTTTAACGTAATCGGACCTTTTTTTTTTTTTAATTTGGCGGAATCGAAAGATTTTTTTTCGTGCAAAAACGAATTATGGAGGCCATTATTTGATATTATACGTATATTTTTTTTTTATTATTACTAAACGATGATCGTGTTAAGTTTTATTATTATTATTATCATTTTTTTTTTTTTTTTAAACTCGATAGATATAATCAATTATGATTGTTTTTTTTATAAAATACTGATTACTCATCGTCAGCATACTGGATATTATAGGTGTTGCTCAAACCATATTTAATTTATGAATTCCTCGTCCCCTATCGTTAAATAATTATTTGGTTTGTCATGTCTAATGTCTATACTGTTTAGGCCAAAAACATCCAGAGCCAGACGTTTAGGTGTTAAACCATTTCAGAAGAAAATCCATACAAATAATATTACATTAACTTAAAATAAAAAATATTACTTATGCTGTTAATAAATTAAACTTATTATACGAGTACATACGCGATGGGTGGTTTTTGAAAATATTTAAACAATCGCGACAAATAGGGATTTAGAATAAGTAGTAAATTTCAGAAACAACTGATTTATACCATAATAATATAACTAATTTTTAATATTAATATTATATCATTTTATCGTTGATCCCAGAAAAAAAGAGGCTTTAGATTTTTCGATAGAGAAGTTGATTTTTTTGTTTACAAAATAATTGTGTCTTTTTTTAATTTGGTTACCTTTATTTGTTGGTGTTGGTGTAAATCTCTGAATGTATAAATTATATTCTAACATGTCATGTACTGAAAATTAAAATATCATAAGCCACCATTATGTATTGTATGTTCATCAAAAAAACATTAATCTTATATTAATATGACTTTGGCAATTTAGAATGTCTGCATTTATGTTAGGCCATTTAATTATTTAGACATTTAGCAATTTAATTTACTTTTATTGAAGCAATACAAAATTGACTTAATGACCTTCTTCTTTAGGCTCAAATATATATATAATATGTAATATATATTATAACGTATAACGTATGATTATATGTCTTCTCTAAATTCTGAAGTTCTACAAGTTGATTTTTATAACGATTACCGATATTTAATTTGCTTGACAATAAAACGATTTATGAATTTCAAGCCAAAAATGATTTATATCGCAAATACATTGGAATAAAGTCCAATAAGTAAAAATCATTTTCTCGTGGGTATTTGATAGTTTTTTAATTATTTTGTTCGTATTAGAGCGACAGAGCGACAGAGCGACTATAAGTGTTTCAACTAAGGAGAAAAGCCAACAATTTAGATTACGAAAATTCCTTAACCGAGAAACCGAAAGAAAACAAAAATCGTTGTTTTTGATCCTAAACTTAAAATAAAAACAGCAGCTACTTTTGTACCACCCAATAGATAAACGGTCAGTCTTAAATTTTCATTTACATAAAACTAGCGTGTAAGTTGTCACGAAATTCACACATCCATAATCCACATTAGAATATTAGAATCACAAATTTCACGAATTAAAATGAAAAAAAGAGCAGAAATTGCTTATGGACGTGTCATTGTTGTAGGTGAGAAGTTAGGAAGGTAGAATACATAAAATTGTAAAATGTACATATATGTGCCAACTTAGCGATAAATTATTGCTGATGAAATACGATTCTGGGCGAAATTCAATTAATCAAGTTAAAAACATAAATATTCGTAAATTTACGATTTTTGTTAAAATTTGAACTTCTTAAAATTGACCTGCGCTGTTACCAATTATTATGAAAACTGATGGGAAAATTAAGTATGAAGTTGATGCATCAACTAGATCCAAAATGCTACAATAATAACTTTCGCCGTTTCACGTTTGTTCTAATAATGTACTAACATACACATATCTGATTATATTTTTGTTATAATTAAAAAAAAAAAAAAAAATCCTTAGTAAAACATTGAACTTGTTTTTAATAATAACACAAAAAATGTTTGATTCTTCGAACGAAGCTGCTTCAGGTTTAAAGTTAAACTAGGATGTGTGTTTTATGTAACTGTGAAATACATTAATTTTTAACTGATAAAAATATACTCTGAAAGTTTTTTTTTTTAGAACACATTTTCACAAATATCTTTGATTGAATATAACAATAATTATAGGCACACGTTAGTTCATTATGCTATTCGAATTCCTCTGTTGTTACTCGAAAATATGGTGAAAAATAATAATTATTCAATTTTTCGATTTATAAAAAAATCTGGCGATTTGGTGTATGGTGAGTTATTTAATTTTAAACATTCAAAAATCTCCCGTGGGTGTATCCATATGGTGTTTTAATTAAATAATTATTAAATAATTGAATCATCTAGACACGTTTTTCTGAGTTGTAAATTATATTATTAAAAATAATATGTGAAACATTGATATGTTAATGTGGTTTTAAAAGATAATTATTGAGTTAAATCAATTGCATTTGGTACACTTTTAGCACGTTTTATGATAGGTAGTTTACGAAAATATTTATATTCACATATTTGATAATTGATTTTGAAATGATGTGTTTTTTTTTCTGTCTTTAAATAACCTATCGAAAAGAAAACTTGCTCTGATGTACCAAGTATATAGCAACTTTTCTGAAACAAAATTCTATATAGATGGTTCATTAAATTGATCATTTTTTGATTTTCCGAAGAATTTTCCAAATAATTGCGAAAACTGAAAAATAAATTATAAGTAAAACGGCAAATATTTACGACACACAGCGACATTACCGATTTCATTGTTTTTAATTGTTGTAAACTATGTATTTTACTATAAATATTATTCTAATAGATATAACAGGAAACCTTTTTTGTTGGTTTTTTTAATATATTTGGTTAATAAAAAGTAATTTTTTAATTTCCTGTGTAGTTTTTTTAATAATTGAAACAAACTGGAAAAAATACATAAAAATAACACGAACATTTACAAAAATTATCCTTTTATTATTTTTAATTTTATTTTAAACATTTTAACATTCTGACCAAAACGTATACTTATTTTTTCTAAATGTGAAAAAATTGTCAAAACGGAGCAATTTTCGAGCTACTTATAAACATTTTAATTTTGCAAGTTTTTTACGTAATTTTTAATTAGTAAGTACTCCATGGATAAAATTGTTAGACTGAAGAAAAATGCTTCGGTATTTTACAGAAGATCAGTAATAAAAAAAATTGTGGGTAAAGTGTTATTTTTTGTATACGTGTTTTAATATTCAATTTTAACTAAATCCATAAATATGTATATAATAAACTGAACGTCATTCCGAATCGCTTTTCGTTAGCAATGGTTATCGTTGCTTAAATGTATGTATCCTACATTTCTAATTTTTCACCAACAACAATGGCACACCTGTTCTCAGTATCAGCTTTTTTTTTTTCTTGTCTATATAAAGACACGCAAGTTTATCTTTGTCGTAATAATTTCTTTTTTTTTTTCATCTAATTTATTAACTATTCTAGCAATTATTATCTCTCATCTTTATCTAGATATTTTAAAATTTACCTTTGTACTGTTCATATCTCATTGTGACACACAGAAAGTAAAAAATAAAATTTATAAATTTGAAGAAATTGTATTTATTTTCTTATTTCTTCTACTATTCGACATATTCAACAATTTCAATGTACGCGTGTACTTAAATGAGATATTATATTATTATACAGATACTCCTAATATCCTAATATCCTAATAAGATATAATAACGAATGTTTAAAACATTTTAGGTAATTAAAAAACTCGAATTTTAATCGAGTATATGATATTTTGAAATCGATTCTATGACAATCGTGATTATGATGGCTCGCGTGATACAAATGATTTTTTGATAATTTTTTTTTTTGATAAAAACCACTGTTTTGGTCCACTTAAAAAGTATTTTACTAACGAACATTTTTTTATGTTGAAAACTTTTTAAACAGGTTAGATACTGAATATATTATATTTAATTAAAAACCCGTGTATTTAATTTTGTTACGCGTTGTATTCGTTAGTGGTAAAAAAAAACATTAGATAAACACCATAGAGTTTCTTATTTATAGACTAAAAAAAAAAAATTTCATTTCACAGAATATTTTAACGAGTTACACGAAAAAAATCTAAAATCCAAGATATAATAAAAATTAATTTCGAAAATGGTCTGTAGAGAATATATATGTATATAATTACGTATGTATACGAATAAGTTTGACTTATTGAGAAAATGGAAAACGTGCAATGGTAAACGTTAATTTGTATAAAATGTTTTATGGAAATATTTCCGGCTTTTTTATAGGTATATTATATTTTAATAGTATACATGTTACGCTACAATTAAAATAACAAACAAATCACAAAATATTTCCATATTTCCGGGCTTTTTGCACAAATTTAATACTAACCCGATATTATTGTGTATAGTTCAACTAATTTCAAATAAATATATTTTCTTACCGTAAAATCCGTCATAATTATGAATTTTATCCTCCCGAGCAAGTTGCGTTTATTTAAAACTTCATGAATACAATATTTTTAAGTAGTTGTGGTACTCAATTTATCAGAATCCGCGCCAAGAAAACTGTAGAACTGCACGAAGTCGGAAAACAATTTCTGTGATCAGGCATTTTTATTTTTGTTTTTATGTCAAGTAATATTGACCATCTATTTCTTCAACATTTTCTATTTTGAACGAATTTCAGGAAGGTATAGACCATTGAACCCCTTCCTTGGTTGACTAAAAAATTGTAATCGTACTTTTTTATTATTGATTTATTTTTATTTTTTGTAAGATGTCAACTCTACGATTTTTGTACTTCTACGTAATTTTTACAAACCAGTTATTTTTATTCGAAACTTCGGCAACACGAAAACGCTGTTTGAAATATACTTTTGATGCTTTTTGTTTTATATTTTCCTCGCGATTACCGAAGAAAACAATCCATAATATTTGTTAAGAACCGCATTATAATTCATGTCAAAATAGATATTTCGCGAATAATTGAATTAATACAAATTCGCAAGTCCTACCTCTTAATACACATATCTGTATTTTATTTTTGTTATTATTATTAAATATATACGCGTAAATATTGATTAATAATATAAACACGTATATAATAAAATATTCAATATTAATTTAGGTAATATACCTAATACCTTTATACCTGGGTTGATATGTTTTACAGAACTAAAGTAATCTAACTGTGTTTTAAACATAACGTACGAAACATTTGATTCAAACGGTATAAATACCAACCGTTTCTAAAGGGAGAATATTTCACGAATATAATTTGTTAGTAAATAAAATAAACTAATATACTTTAAAAGGTTACTTTTTTCATTAGGGGCGTAATTTAATGTCTTAACGTGAAATATTAAAATCATTATTTTCTTTTTGAGACAATACATATGTGTAAGTGTAGTAATGTACGTGAAACGTCACCCCGGCTGATTTTAAATCATATATAATCTAATTAAAAAGTGTTTTTTTTTTTTTATATTCTTACACTGTTTTCAAACAACACCAACAATTTTTTTTTACGTTTAACACTTTAGGAAGTTTTGGTTTTAAATCATAATTCATTAAATCAACTCTGCTATTGTATGCTTTAAAATGTATACGTATTTGTGAACTTATAATAATAATAAAAAAAATAAAAAGCTGATACTGGAGACGGATGTGACCACTTTTATAGATGGGTAATTGGAAACGTGGGAAATATAAATGTAATTAATTTATTATATCTATAACCAACGATAAACCATTGCTAACGAAAAACGGTTCAGAGCGAAGTTCATTTATGCCTCCATGTTCCAAGGCCTTAATATTTACGATTTTCATCAACATCTTATTTTAAAACTCTTATAAAAAAAAAAAAAAAAATATTACATTACACTCGATTTTTTATTTTTTACCTTATATTAGAACTAAACTTCATATAAAATGTACAAACATTTCTACTCAGTAAAAAATAATTTTATTCATATAAAACCAAATAATAACTAATAAAAACCCAAACAACGTCAAATACAAGAATATTTTGAAAATTTTACCGCGTCTATAAAAGGCTAATATAAGTATTAAGTAAAAGTGTCAGATTTTCACGATTATTTCAAACAGAACGACAAAAGAAAGAAGAAAACTGAAACCGTCATTACCGTAAAATATTCCCGTTTTATTCCAATTATTTTGAAAACTACAAGAAAAAGAATGACGTACTCAATGCACTAAATAGATCCCAAATTGTACAAAAAAACCTACTTGTCGTTTATTGATTGAAACATGATTTCTGATAAAAAAAAATAATAAAAAGCACACATCTTATAGTAGAACCAATATACATATTCCTCGCTTTACTCAGAATCCAAGAATTAATATTAGTTATAGGGGAATACTGAGTTACGAAAACGATATCCTTTCATTATATGTTATAATTTATAACCCTAAAAGCACCTATACGACTGTTTATTATTATTATTGTTTTATAAATATTATTGTTATTGTTCGATAATATCCCTTCCGCACGAGCTATAATTTGTAAAAAAAACATACCTGTCTATTATTATATTATACATTTCCAAAAATTAAAAAACAATTATTTTTCGATGCGACAATGATTATAGTCATAATTATAGTAGGTATACCTGTATATTTTCCAAAAAAATTAATATAAAACAATATTAATATTCTCCGTAAGAGGAGTGGCTGCCCGTCGTCGGAAAAAAAAATTAATTATTTTTTTATTAGTGCTCGAAAACAATAATAATACCTATATCGAATAGACATAGTAAAAAAAAAAAAAAAAGTCATAATTAAAATATATTAACACATTTATTACGATATTTCGTGAACCCACAAGAACACGTCGTTTTCCATTAGATTACTTAAATATGTATACATTTTAATTTTCTATATATTATCGTAGTTGGCTCGACAGGACGAAAATACATACGTTTACAGTACTTTATGTAATTTCGTATTATAATATCATTTCGATAGTATACGCATCACATAATAATAATATTAAAAAAAATTAAAAATAAATATATGATATATTTAGAAAACTAATATGACTATATTGCGGTAAAAACGAAGAAATAATTCTTTGTTCCCAGGAAAATAAAGGTGAAGTCAATTTTTGGCATTTTGTTTTTTTTTATTTCCACATTGTGTCTTGTTCAATTTTTTATCCCTTTATTTTTTCGTCTAAACAGCATAAGTGTTTAATATGTATATTCTAACACACGCAGAATATTAAAATATCTCAAGTCACTATGTTGCACAATTTGATCGTTTAAAAATTGTCAACATTCAAATTGCTCGTATTGAAAACTAAACGTAATTTATTTACTTGAGCCATTCTTCCCTGGCACTGAAGAAACAAGTGTATAAATAAGTAAAAATTCGGCAAGATATTATATAATGTAAATAAACGTAGGCAACTGTATTAATTTTCGAAGTATATATATTTGTTTATTTATTTTGTATTATGTTTATTTTCAGAGTGTTACTAACACATCGCTCAATCGATTTTTCATTATTTATTTATTTATTAATTTTTTTTTTTTTTTTTTGTAACCTTTTTGATATCGACTTTGATTTTATAAATATCGAGAATGAAAAATAGTTATTTTTTTGTCTTCAATAATATTATTATTTTTGATTTTTGATTTATTAATAATAGGTCGTCCGAGGCTTACCTGTGATCGGACGTTGTTTACTACGACTGCAGGTCTCGGGGTCGTCCAATTACAGTCAAGTCCGACCGGCGATCTATGCGTACAACAACAACAACAGTAATTTTTTATAAGCTTTCGACGAAATTGAGTATGTGGATGGGCAGATTCCGCGATATATTAATAATTTTATGTTAAATCGCGGTTTCGCGCGTGATTATAATATCGCGTCCGGGAAACGAGAAATAAATAATAATAATAATAATAATAAAATAAAATACAAGAAATCTCTTTGAGTTCGGATGTAAACCGGGGGGAGGGAAAAAACCGAAACGAAAAAACACGATACACGCGATCGCGAATACTACGGGTGTACGGCGATGCGCCGAAAACGGACGACCGTACGGTTGCACGACGGGTACGACAACGAGTGCGACGACGACGAGACGACGACGGTCGACCGAAAACCGCACGCGGCGCCCGACGGGAAAACGAACTGAACTCGTCTCGTCGCGCTACCGACGACACGGGCCGCCCGCACGCATATTATCATACGATACCGAATTTATGTGCGGCAACGCGCAACTCGTTCTCGTCCTTGTCGCAGAAATCACACGTGCGCCGCCGCCGAAAAGTTCATAAAACATTATATTATATATAGACATATATTATAATGTTACGAGCGCGACTCGATTTTTCGAAAATTATAATTATTATCATTATCGTTATTATCCGTATACGCGCACGTGACACGCCGCCGCATCGACGGAATGGAAAAAAAATTAAAAACTGAATTTGACGTAGGTAGAAATATATTTTTTTTTGTCATATTTTTCACGAAAAAAGTGAAAATAGTAATTGTACTGTATTCTGTCTGTTTTATATTATAAATCTTAGAATTTTTATTATAATTATAATTATATATAAGCGGATTGATTTGACATGATTTCGGTTAAATTTCAAAATGAACTTATAAATTCCCTAAATCCATGTAAACTGTCTTAAACGGAGCCAGTTAAGTGAAATTTTTTATATCCGCGACGTCGTAATTATCATCACAATTGTGTCTTTTAGTGTTTTTAACTTTCTATCTTTTTCCTGGACATTTTTTTCTTTCTCGGATTGTATAATGATGGGTACAACCGAATAGTCGTTAGTTGGTCACATTCAAGCCGTGCGATAGATTTAAAACTATTCGATCACTGAAAAATAAATCGAATAAAATATTCGATAATATTCGAAAAAGTCTATCATTGATATAATTATTGTGTCTGTTAATATATTATGTTTTTCCAGTTGAATTTCTGACGGCTACCTTTGGACCGAATAAAAACTCGAGAATTAAGAGTGTTTACATTATATTGGTGGATCGAAGTGATCTGGTTGAATTACAATATGAATTTACGCCATATCGTGGGTTAAGGGTTTTTTTATATCTTTTTATCCTCTATATAAATTCTTTAAATAAATCTAGGGGGATGAAATTATGTAGGTACATACATGATATATATTATAAGAAACTGTCTTTTGGAAATTGAAACTTTCGGCCCCTTACTATTTGTATGTTTAAATTACAATATAATTGTAATTTTCTACTTTCTAATCTTAAATGTCTAATCTTGAACATGATCATTTTTTAAAAAAATACCACAATAATAAATATCTGTGATCCGGGATCTGTAACCTTTTTGTTAATTATATTAAAAAGTGTATTTGAGTACTTTAGAATTAGTAAATTTTGTTAAAATGATCTATTACCGCAATCTCTTATTAAATATTGATAGTGTTACCTACCTCATCTTAAGAGCTTTTATTAACACACGTCCGATATAGTGTGATTTAAGGGTTTGTATTTAACAGAACTTTTGATAAAAACCTTAGACGACTTAAAAAATAAAATCTTTTTTTTTCAAAATTACAGTTGGAACTGGTTTATATCGTATATATATGATACGTATATTATCATACTATAGAAGTTTGCTGTTCATATGATTTATTTTTAAATAAATAACGAATAGTTAAATTTAAAATTATTAGGTCACGTTCATAAAATATTGGGAACCACCACCTTATATAAAGGCCAGCTTTTTAACTTTCTTCGTAGGTTGTTATGAGGCTAAAAAACCATACTCGTTTCCGGATAAAACGATTTTTCGACAAAAGGTTTTCGTGTTCAAAAACATTCGCGCTGACATCCTCTTAAAGACTGACATAAAAAAACACACACACACAAACATAACAAACAGAACCGTGGTTTTAATATACTAACAAATATTTTTAAAAGCATTTAAAATTCCAAAAAAATACATTAAAATCCCAATTATTTATTAAAAAAATCTGAAATACAATGTTCAAGAGTTAAGGTAATATAATGTACTAGTTTGGTACGAAATGAGTAAGTACTTTGAATGGTTGTATTACGATAAGCACTATACAAATTCACAGCTCTAATGATAATAACTGTACTACTGTAGGTTTAATCGCGTAGCTACGCTATCGTATAGGTGCGTTTTCTTGAAAAAAAAAAAAAATTATAATAATATAGTACTAATAATTAACATTTACCAGCAAGTCTATTACTACTTTTCTTACATCATTTCTTTTTTTTTTTCAATCAATTACTTATTAAAAATGTGATAAAGCTGACGGAACCCAATATTTAAATTTCAATTTCTATAGTATGTTCAAACTTTAATTTTATTATGGAAAAAAAAAAATGCCGAACGTTCTTCGGACCGTGGCCCGTTGGTAAGCCATTTTTTAGTAGGTGAAAAGTTTCTACGGTATATAGGATACGGGATAATGTAATTTATATACTGAAAACAAACGATAAATCGTTGAAATAAAAAGTGTTGAAAAAAAATCATTCGCAATTTTTGGGAATTTTCAAAAATATATATCAATTAAAATATGTACCATCTAATTAAAAACCCGTATCTTTGAAAGTAGATCGGTAACTCGTAAAAAAATCTAAGTATTTTTAGTTTTCACTAACCCAAAAAGTATTTTTTAATGAAATAAAACAAACCCATTAGTATAACTAATATATTATATAGCTTTTTCGCTCTAATCAGAATCTAAAATTGATTTCTAGTTTCGTTAGTTACTATGTGAGAAAAATAAACACATTGTGCTATATTTTATTATATATTATATAATATTATAATAATATTATCTAGAACATTATGGAATTTTTACTTGTTTACATTACTTAAGATCAAAGTGAATCTATACAGAAAAAAAGTAACCGTTTAATAACTATCCAGACTTATTTTGAAGTATCTTGTCCATCCCTGGGCCTAACTATCACGAGCAGCAGACGCGTGTACAGGAGGTGCACTACCTACGCCGTTGTACAATAAACCCGAGTCGGACCGTAATAATACTCGTTGTTTATTTTTGTCACGATCTACAATAATATATAGTTGTTTTTTTTTTTTTTTTAACGATTACGAGTTTCCGTAAACCGCCGTCGTTCGATCGAGAAAAATAATAATATACCTACCTGCCTTTATAATAGTTATATACATATATTCGTATTAATATTTTGTTCGTAGGAAAATAACGTAATAACGCACCCACGTATATTAGAAAAATGTTAGAAATAAGATATATGTGGGAATGTGGCGACAGTCGAATATTGTCACTTTTTACTCATATTAAAATGGCCGAACTACCCTTTGGTCTAAAATAGTGATGTTTGAAAAAAAAACCGAAATTTAGAAATTTTAAAAAATACTATTTCCCACCGCAATCACAGTCTTACGTCAACCTAAACTGAATTTAAAATACTTAAACCGAATATGTTACGAAGCAATATTTCCAATTTTAGATTAGGTACTACGAAAATCTATTTTAATAAAATATTAATAATTTAACAAGTTAATTTGTTAAAATATATTTGTAAAATCATTTTAAAGTATGACCAATTTTTAAACTTTAAGTGGAAAAGTAAATTAGTGAAACATTAATTTAAATTATTTTTCGAACATTTTTGTTGTAGTGCGATTCTTGACATAAGTGTAGTTCACCCACATCCTTTTTAAGTGCAATTCAACTAAAATAAGTGCAATATTTGACCTTACTGGGGAATATTATGTAGACAATAACCAAACAAATGGAGTTGGAGTAGATAGATATTTCGAGTGATTCCTGTTTCCGCCAAAATGATATTGGCCTTTTGAAATATTTAAATATAATGGATATGATATGATTTTTTTATAATTGACTTATTGGCAATTTCAAATTATATTATTATTACTATAAAGTATTACTCTAGGTGCATGGTTCCTAAACAATTATTGGCGGAAACGTCTCTTTATAAAATACATTTTGTCGGAAACGGGATTCGTATCATTTTTGTTTTTGGCGGAAAAAGGCTATGCCTGATATTCATATAAGACATTATTCAGGAGACTCAGCATTACCACAAAAAGGTTGACTGAGTAGTTTCCCACAAAAAATATGTGTCGCTGTTTTTTTAATATACTTAATATTATTTGTAGTGTTTAAACGGTCAATTTTTTTTTTTTTATTATTGTTTTAAAAATTATATTGATATTACGAAGTCGTGGGTAGAAATTACGACGATATTAAGTATTACGATCTAAAAATTACAAATCTGCAAATTCGGTTATTTTCGTACTACTTGATCGTGATCTGTTATTGTAAAAATTGTTTTATTTTTTGTCGTTATTTTACTCGGTTTTGTACGTCTTCAGGCTGTGCTTCGTGTTTTATAATACCGATTAGCTCCGTACTCGAATCAACATCTAACGTCTCGATTCAATAACACTAACCAATCCGTTTCGTCACCGCAGAAAACAGCGATATTTCTATGTATACGTCGGTAATCGATTTTCTTAGCGGACAACGGACGAACTTTTACTTATAGTGTATTATATAAAAGAAGATGGTGTGCTTTTATAGGACTACTCGTGGAACTTCTATATTATATAATTTCGTTAACAATATTTTTTATAATTTATCGTTTCCTAGTGAAATAACACCAGTGTTATATAGAGTGCAACTCGACGGGAGCCGTATAATATTATCTTGATCGAACCTCCCGCATCTCTGTTCTCCGTATATAATACAAGTAAATTGTATACGCACTTACTTACTTGATAAAAGGCACGAGCGGAAACGACGAATTTCGAATGTCGAAAGTTTGCCCCGTTTGTCCCAGAATATTTTAACAGAGAGGAAATATTATTATATAAAAACCTAATAGAAAGATAATATTATTGTATTTGTGTCAGTCGCGTATTTATAATATTATTATAATACCTAATAGTAGCGTGGACGGCGTGGATATGAAGAATAAATCCCCAACCTCCACTTTGCTTTTTTGTTTAAATTTTTTTTTCGCCCGCTGTCTTATGATAATAGAGAAAATATTTTTGAGTAGCCATAACTTCTAAATTCTTTCAATGGGTGATTGAAGTGATTCATAATTTGTATGAAGACCAATAACATATTAAATGAATTGTATCTATAATATATAATCGACGCTATTGAAATTTGGATTGGTATAACATAAACATGCATACTATTTCCAATAGTTAAATTGTAATTGTATAATAAAATAAAAGATGAATAATTAAAAAGATGTCCTAGGACAATGGGGTCAAGTTTAGCCACTGTTACAACTTATAAGTAATTTTATGTGTACCTTTAAGCAATGATAAACCATTGTTAACGAAAAAACGATTCTAAGTGAAGTTCAGTTGAAGTGATGCTTTGTCAACAATATTTATGTCATATTATTGTCAAGTAATTAGTCAAGTAATTAAAAAATGATATTATATATTTTCCTTAATAACATTTATTTATATACCGATTTTCCCGTTTTTCCTACGTTTTTCCCGGTTTTCCCAGGTTTTTCTTGGATTTTCACAGTAGACGAGAAAACTATTGAGAAAATCGAAAAATGGCCTCCCTAAAGTACCTTCCCAGTCACATTTCCTTTCAGATAAAGTGCTATCATTATAAATTGGAACAAAATTGCTGGTAAAAAAGTTGTTCACAGGGAAAAAAAGAAAGCCAAAATATTTTTAACTAATACCTACTGTTTCCACGCACAGGAAAATATCAAAGATAAAACAGCACACGCTGTCGAAACCTGTTTGGTGCCGCGGCGACCGCCGATTCCTATTCCGACGCGCGATAACGGAACACGTTTAACAACGCGCATGCTCAACTACTTTGGAAGACTTCGGGTGCCTCCGCCGTTGCGACCGGGAGAAACCGAATGCGCTCGCCGATCGTCTCGATGAGGTCGATCGACACCATAGACTATGGTTAAAATCATTCCACGAACAGCAGTCAACATTGCAATATCAATAAGCTGAATCACTCTTCCCTTTTTACTTATTAAACCAGTTTAATTTATTTTCTTTAAGTTTAACTTAATCAAATTTTCATTAAATAAAACTGGTTGTGAACATCAGCTCCAAGTTTCAGTAAGTACCCATTTTATTATGTTATTCCTAACCCTGTCAAATATTGGTTTTACTATGATGCATGTTTCTGACTATGAACAACTTTTCTATAAGAAAACTTTCTCCGAAGTATTAAGTGTAAAAACTTTTCTATATCATAATTAAATCAATAGATTTCTCGCTTTGCTCAGAATCTAGTATATTATTAATTTGTAACAATAATTAAAATTACAATTATTACGCACGTGAATTAGTTTTCTTGTCCTCTTGAATTAGGAATTTTTACTCGGGATCAGTGCCAATAAATTATAACTCGTCTGTAACTCAGTTTTCAGAATTTTAGATTTTGAGTGGAGCGAAGAAGCTTATGGTTTTACAAATGTTTATTTTTTTTTTTTGTGAACAAATATTATTAAAGATAATATATAATGCCTATTTAATTATTTTACCACAATATGACATATATATTGTTGACAAAACATCACTATCAACTGAATTGCGCTCAGAATCGTTTTTTCATTAGCAATGGCTAATCATTGCTAAAAAGTATATACAATTACCCATAGCAGTGGCTGCATCCATCCCCATTATTGTAGGACGTCTTTTTAACTCTAAAATCAACTTATGTGAATCCTTGTATACAATTTTAGAACATTAATACAAAATAAATCAAATTTTTATCGGGCATATATGTATAAACAATATTAACTGTCAGAAAGTATAATCTTTCAACTTTTTTGGAAAGTTACTAATATAAAAATATATCTATAATTAAACATAGATAATACTCTGAAGATGTAACTTTTTTAATTGTTCAGTGTTAACGGTTATGAAAAACTTAAAATAACATCCAAAAGAAATTAAAATTTTACTCGGTGTCAATTTAATTATTTATTTAGTGCCTTCGTCAGGTGTCCAAAAAACTTTTTAAGCATAATTTGACGGGGATATTTCGTAATTATTTTGTTTAAATAACTAGTTAACAATATTCGAAAATTATAACTAAAACAAATATTCTCGATTATTTTAATTGATATTACATGTTCACGTGTATTAAATAACTTCGCAATAATCTCGATCATGTACAATGAATAATATTAACTTGTCAACAAGGTCAACGCATAATCTCTTCAATCTCTATTTTGTATAAATAAAAAGAATAGACATTTTTTAATAGATATTTTGGAAATTTACCAAATATGTGTACTTAGTAAGTATGCTGGACTAATGACCTGTAGTGGATACCTACTGTATAGTGTGATAACTTATATTCATTATTATTTTTTAAATATATTACTTATTAATTACCTTTGTGATTGATTTTACATTACTAACTTATTGCATTAAAATGGGTTCAATGTTATATTATAGATCATGTTTATGAATTAAATGTATCCAAATATTTCTTCTTATTCTAATTCGTCTTTTTGTTGGTTATTAATTATTATCAAATGTGATTGTTACACTTACAACACTTGCAATTCTTCATACCATAATGTTAAAGCATAGTTTCTTTAGATTATGTTTTACTATTCATGTTTATCATTATTTGGGTCAAATTTTCTACACTTGGTCTTCCTCTTCCAATGTATCCGTCAACATCTCTTTGATTTATTTTTTAGAAAGATTTTATGCCTCATTTATTAAATAATATACGCTGACATCTTGTCTGAAATGAATACATTTCCATAATTTACGTTTTAACTTTATTCTGTTTAAAACCATGTCTCGAAAACTTTCTGTTTACTTTTTATAGCTGAGCTAATTGTGCAGGTTGTCATCAAAACTTACCAAAATAGTGTCACGTTCCATATAGACCTTTAAGAATTTCTTCCTCTTGAACATACTGACACTATTAGTAGTATTAAACAAGTACTAAATAATACACGAGCGATTCACTCGGGCAATACGAGTAATTATGTTGAATTTCCTGCAACCATCCTCTGTTTTACTACTTCCTATATACATATACGAAATATAACATCAAGTCTTAACGTTTGTTTGAGTATATGTAAGGCCGTTAAGCTTAAATAATAATATGTTAAGATTATGTATTTACATTAAATTGTACACGATACAACTTATGTTTGGTCGGGTAGATATACCTATATGTTTTGATGTCACGTATTTATCATCATCAGAAACCTTGCTCCGTGAGTTGTGGCGTTATTATATCACGTTCACAGCTGTAACGTGATTCAGGCAAAAAGCCATAATATAATAATCGGCAGGAATGATCTGTTCAAAATCTATAAAATAGTTACTCGAAAAACATTTTTTTTTTAACGATTCGTTTACGTTTCCCGCGGTTTATTAGTTAATCGAAAAGATTATACAATATTCTATATAAATTATAATATTTATAAGAAAAATACATAATAGTCTATTAACAATATTTACATATTATTTAATATTAGGTGAAAAAATACATATAATTTATATAGATTCGTAGTATAACATAATTTCAATTATCAATTAATATCTATATTATACTGTGTTACTCGATACATATTTTTTATTAGATATGTAGCAAAATGTATTTCTGTATTTCTTCAAAATGTAAATCTATTTTTCTAAAATAAATTAATAGTGTATTTGGTGTTTTATGGATATAGTTAACTGTTATGGTTTTTTAAAATGTTTGGAAATTTGTGAAACTTTATTCCATTATGTGAAAAAAAAAATTGTTCAGTACAATTTCACCAACCCGGACATTTTGTTTAGATTTCTTGTAGGATAACTATTTTTTAGGATTTATATTACTACATTATATATTATATAAATTTTCTCTCCTTCACTTTCGCCTTCATTCTGAATATTTGTAATCGGACACCCTCATTCTAAACTTCCACTTGATCCGATCTTACCTCGCATACACTGGCTGTGCTCGTATCATTCTCAATCGCATCCAATCGCCTATTTTTCAGTTTTCCCCTCCACTTTTTTCCTCCTACATTTATTTTCGTTTTAAGTCTATATCTTCCTTATGTAAAATATCAATATATAATTCTAAAATAATAAAGTGATATACGTATCGGTATGTTAAATATTAATTTAAAATTAATTAGAGTAAACAATTCATGGACGTTTTAAATTCTAATGTTTCGGCTAAAATATTGTTTTTTTCAAAAGACAATATAAAATTATTGTAATAAAACGAATGAAGATTGAAGTACTTTGCGTACAATTTGCAAATATTAATATAAAGCCAAACAATTTGTTACTTATCCACAGGGAAACCAAAAAAAAATAAATAATGATTAAAAAATTATACTATGTCTAGAAATTTCTAATATTATATGTGTTCGGTGAAAATATGAAGTTCCATACAATTATTATTAACTAAATTATAACCAAAATACAAATACAATAACAAAACCGTTATTGCGTAACTATTCCGTTTCAGATTTTTTTCCGATTTTCACCATTATTTTAAGGAATAACAAAAGATCACTTCCACAATAAACTTAATACTAAGCAGATAAAATTGTATTCAAAAACCACTTTTGATGGTTGGAATTTGTTCTGAGAAAAATAGTTTACACACAAAAAAAATAAAATTACACAAATCATAGTAAAACTAATAGATTCTTCACTTCGTTTATAATCTAAAATATAAAATAAAGTATAAAATAAATAGTGATAATTATTATTAGTTATTAATATTATAATTTAGTTAATGGTCTCCTATAATTTATTTCATTAATATTCAACGAAATCGAACTTCGAATAAGTACCTAACGTCTTCTATGTAGATAGCATACTAAACTACGTAAACCACTAAATCGTACTCAGTTGGCATACTAAACGAGTGCATTAAATATTAATTTCTTTATAAATTATTATTATTTAAAATAATACATTTTTATAAACAGAAAAACAAATTGATAAAATATTTTAGGTATCTCCGTTGTACAATGAATGTAATATATCATCACTATCGATATGTTGAATTTAAGTTCCAAAATTAACATCACCAATTAATATTAAGACCTATTCTGTATGCATTTTCAAAATAAGTATGTATAGTGTATTAGATTATACATTTTCAAAATTTAATTTGCTCGTATTGAAAACTATAAAAAAAATTGACTTTTCTTTTTGAAGCCAGAGATTTATCACTGGCATGATATTATCAATTAACATTACAGCGATAAGTATTGTTGTCAATTCACGTATGAAGATTGTTACGACACTGTGGTGATCTACACGTGACGGTTGTGGACTTGTTTAAAAAACGTAGTAAAGGTAATGACGAAGCAACTGTGATATGTTTTCACAGCAATTGTTTATGTTTTGGTTAAAAGTAACACAATTGATAAATATGACGCCGAGGGCAAGTGTTAAACAGAGAGAGGGGGAAAAAGTACGCAATACGTTATGCACCGGTTATGGTGGTTTCGGTTCCTCGTGTGTACGGGGTCGATCATAACTTGTGTCTTATAAAGGCGTAAAACACACACTAACTTACCGCCGGCCTTTGCTACGCGACCGGTTGCGCTCCCACTCTACCACTCCCGTCGGGTAGTGGACTGTGGGTTACAAACGCGGTACTGCAATACTCGACTTGGTGGCTGATAAGAAAAACTAACCACAAGCTACGGCAGCGCTCGTAATGTGTACTTGCGGCTGCCGAGCCCATGTCAAGATGAGTACAACTATCTGTTACCTTGTGCGTGCAGCACATTTTGTTAAATATACAAAGACGGTCATCAGCAATATAATATTAATAACAATAATAACAAATTATGATTATATTACAGAATAAATTTCAATTTGGATAACAAATGTACAAGAAAGTTACAATAACCATAGTTTTAAAGAAAATAAATCAAAGTATAGGTAAATACATTTAACATACATAATGATTAATATAAAGAAAAAAATTAATAAATATAGAAACG
Organism: Cinara cedri; assembly: GCA_902439185.1. Lineage (NCBI taxonomy): Eukaryota > Metazoa > Arthropoda > Insecta > Hemiptera > Aphididae > Cinara > Cinara cedri. Next base: position 1,674,116 of record CABPRJ010000951.1, on the reverse strand, counting down.
TAAATATTTAAGTGAAAACTTGAATAAATTTTCATTATTTATAGAATTTTCTAAAGACATTAAAATATGAGATTGAAAAAATAACTTATAACTAGTTGATATCTTTGGTATAGAAAAATGCAACGAATATCTTGAGTTGTAGGGATTGTTTTTAAAGTTTATTCACCGAATTATTTCTAGAAAATATAAAATGTTGTTAAATAATAAAGTTTATATAGAAATATTAGATACAATATTTAGTTTTTTTTTTTTTTGAAGGTAAGATTGATAAAAATCCATATAAAATATCGTAATCTGGATGGGAGGAACCCTGTAAACCTAACATTGGAAGCATAAAAAGTTTAGAAAATTATTCTGTAATTAAGAAAGATATTGATTTTAACATATAGAATAGGTGAATCATATCAGATATAAAGCATATTCCAATCGAGAACATAATAATGAAATATTCAGTACACAGTTTAAGAGCAAAGCTGTCACAGAAGTCTTTACACGTCCGCTTTATACATTTTAGCTTAGCTGATACTTTGTTAGTAATGTTATTAGTATGTAATGTAAAATTGAGTTTTTAGCCAAACTTAATACCCAGGTCGTTAATTTCATTTACTGGAAGTATTTTAATTTGTTTTAAATTTTATCAAAAGTAATTATATTCTGTACCTATGGCTGTCACAAAATTGTATTTTTTACTAGTGCAATAATAAAAAAAGGTCATTAGTATCGATTTTAGCGATAAAATACCTTTTATGAAAATTTTAGGTGATAATATAGGTATGTTTAAGAAAACCTTAACATTTTAAAATTCTCTAAACATTCAACCCAATATCAAAGGTAGTTATCATCTGACCTTCTACTAACTAACGCGACAAAAACAAAATCTATAAAAAAAAACTCCGGTGTATTGAAATTGATAATGAGGAACAATAATTAGTATATCTCCGTATATTTGTATAAACTCACGAACTGCTGCAACACAAATTCATCGAGCTATCCGACATTTCGTACTATTTTTTTTTTTTTTTTAACAATAGGGAATATATTTCAATAGCCAAACAATCGTATTATTATATTATATTATAAAAAAAAAAAAAAATATGCTTGTCGTTCCTTTCAAATGTGACTGTTTTTAATCCTTTGTTTATGAGCGTAATTTCAATGAATCTATTATTTTCGCCAAAATGACACCGCAATAATTTTTTATTATTATTACACATCGTTAAACTTTAGTTGTAAGCTTGATTTTTTTTCACTCAATAATGCGTATTTTTGGTATTTTGAAAATAGAATAAATATTATATATAAAAATCTTAATATATTTATTTTGTCATATCCGACGCTGGCCACTATAATTTAATTTTTGTACTAAACTATGATTTATTTTATCGTTTTTCGATACTTTTCATTCTATCGATCGCTGAATTTAATTAAATATATACAATTTTATTTGCATATGCAGTCTAAATGACTCTTGATGCAAATATATTTGTTATGTTTGTGTTATAATACATGTATTCTATAAATATGTTAAAAATGTATTCCTTTGGAAAATAAAATACTTAATTATAGTATGTAAATATTATCTTTACAATAGAAAATATAACATACGATTATAAATGTATATATTTTTTTTTTCAATCTAATTATAAAAAAAAAAGGTTTTATATTATGTCATGGTAATAAATTTTACATTTTACATTTTTATACAAATAATAATAACAAATATAAGGCTAATTACTATTTTATTGTACTATATTGAAATTATCATCCTTCTATTATAATATTATTAAGATCTCACATTTAAAGTAGGTACACATGGTAATGAAACACGGAAAGCTATTTCGAAGGAGGTTTCTATGTAAAAAAAAAAATTCAAAATTTTTAACTATAGAACTAGTATAATAAGATGTTTTTTTTTTACAATTTATTTGCGGATGATAAAACCCTGTATACACTATACAGCGTTGTGTTTTATTTAGATAAATAATTTTTATTTGTTATGTTATCTGGAATAAGTGAAAATAAAATGAGAAATAAGTTATCCGAGATAAATAATTAAATTATCTATGCATAAATCTGTTTAAACCATAATTTATGTTATAATTATTAAAAATATTACTTAAAATGTTTAATTAATATTAATATGGTTAAATTAATTAATTATTAAGTTACATTAATTGTAAAACCTTTATGAAAATTGCATCCACATTTAATGTGGATATCTATCAAACCTAGTACACTCTTAATACTTTCAACATTTAGTTTTATGAAAGGTATAATGAGTAAATTTTTTTTTTCTAGATAAAAAGTTCCTAATAACTATCTTTATCTAGATGATTAAACTGTTTTGTACCTTTTATCAGAATTTTTATTAAAATTATTTCTTGTTTGATTAAACAGTCTTATATTAATATGGTTGAAATTATCACAGTTTCTCGCAGTAACAATTATCAATCATTAAAAGCTGTCATTAAAATATATTCGATGAAAAAACAATCTAAGTAGATATTTAAAGTTTAGTAATTTTAATATGAAAATAATTCGTTATGCAGGGGCGTGGTTAAAACAAGTATAAAGTGACGCCTAAATATTAACAGCGCTTGAAAACAATGAGACAATTTTAAGTGAAGAATACCTAAAGAAATCAATCATGATGCGAAGTTCACCTTGTACTGGGTATACCCAGTACTGACCGAACTTCTCCGACTAAAATACGAATTTTTCAAGGTCGTACTCGACTTTGGTGTATCTAAACATCAAGAGGCTCGCATTACAAACAGAAGTTGTTATAACTGTAGAAACGCAGAGGGAGAGAGATGTCATTTAATGTGCTATTAGTTATTACTACAGGAAACATGCTAAGAGAGGAGAGATGAACACAAAATTTCTAAAACTTGAAGGCTGTCTTACCATCAAATGTTTGTACTGCGCGTAATATATAAGTACGGTGATACCGTAAAAGTGCTATTAAGAGAATTACATGGATTTTTTTTTTCAAGCGTTCAAAATTTGGGTTGACATTTATTGTATTTTTTCTAATACTTACATACTTATCAATAACGATAGTCAAATAATGATGTCAATACAATAAGCATATAACTTACGTGTATGAAAACCAAAATTACACTTCTGAAAAATTAAGATAATTTAAATTTTAGTAAGAAATAGGTATTATATATGAACTAGAAATTTTGAGGTAGTTACCCAACGACAAAAGCTTTATTTCCCTTTTAAAAAATCAATATCAAATCGAAAAATGTATAATTAAAAGGAAATCTATCCCGTGAAATGTCAAATTTCCTAAATCACTTAAATTACCTACTGAAATTAAATTACTATTATTAACTAAATTATTTCACATATTACTAAATCATAACTTTATCTCGATGAGTTAAAACAAAAAATACTAAAATATTTATACTAAATAAAAATATATTTTTTCTGGTAGATTTAGCTGTAAGAATATTGTGTGTATACATAGTCCAACAATTATATTTGTATAATTAATTGTGTACTTATACAATATTATAAGTTATACGTTGAACGTTAAATTAATGAAAATAAGTAAGATGTGAATTTTAAGTGTATATCCAGAGCTATCGACCGGTGGGGTGTATGAGGGTTGATACCTATTCCATCATTATACTTGACAATTAAAATTCAGTCAGTGCGTTCAGATTTAACTGGAGCCTGCATATTTTATTTTGTATTTCTAAAAGCAAAAATATCCCGATTAAATTCAAATCATCAATAAAAATGTATGAAGTTTGCATTTTAATTCGGCGTCCCTCTATTAATATTTCATAGCATCCACGATCGACCGTGCAGTGTGTCTGTTCCCCGCATATAAACCACGATTACGTTGCAGCAGTTATCGAGATGATCGATTTCCGATTTAAGTGAGAAAAACGTATAAAAACGACAATAGTTACTACGAAACAGCACCTGCTTTACTGTACAAGTACACCGTAATTAAATCTGTATTTTGACATTAAGTTTCATAAAATACAAATATACCTAATTAAAATTGCAATAAAAAAATCGATATTTTATATTTATTTTGAATATTATAATATTTGAACTACTGTATTATAAAATGTAAGATACGGAATATTAGATGTTGAGCTAATAATAGACTTATATGACTTCCTTCTTTCGGAAATGTGACAGTAAAAAAGTATTTGATTTTATGTTATATTATTGTTTTTGTTCGAAATTTAAAAATTATTCTCAGATATTCTTAGTTATATAACGGTTTTCACCGTTTATTTGCATTTTGTTTTATTTATACCAATTCCACTAAAAGAAATTAAAAATTGTCTCAACTGTTATTCGCGTATGTTAAATTGACTAGTTATAACACCGTATATATTCATATTATGACTTCAAAAACTGTAGAAAGGAAGGTGTGTGAGGAAAGTGAGTCTCAGACACAAATTATGGAACCAGAATTTAAAGTTGAAAATATACATGAAAAATCAGTAGATGTATAATGTTCATAATATGTATTTTTTTTCTGATATTCGAAAATAACACATTTTAGTGTTCTCACAAAATTACAGACCGTGAAAATGTAAATACTCACTGTGACTCGAGACTAATCCCCGAGCCACTTCTTTTTTTCATATTAAGTAGATTACATTTTTGTACAAAACTTTAACTTTGTATCTTATTTAAATGTATTAGAATAACTATATTTCATTTTTTACATAAAGTTTATAAACTTTTTATATTAATATCTACAGCAAAAAAATATATATGCATATGGATACTTTTTTGTTAGAATATTAATTTCTCTTTTTACGGTCATTAAAAATATATACAGAATAGTCAACATAACGGAAGATTCATCTCAAAAATATTAAATTTTTTTCGAAATTTGTTTTTTAGATAATTTAAGAAATAAGAAGCTTTACAATTTTACACTTAGATTATTTTTTGCCAATCTTATACTAAAGAGTGAAACCACTACCCATTTTTGATTTTCAAATAACAAGTTATTTTAAAAATTCCATAAATAGATGAAGGATTAGTTTAAATACATGCTGTTGTAGACATTTTTGATTTCCGTCATTTTTTGGTCGATATATTCCACTTTTAAGTTTAGATTGCGGGGAAGTGTTGAAACACTATTAAAACGTCACGCATCACATCGCGAGATAATGTAGGTATCCATATAATATGTATTTGTTTTGTACCTACAATATTATCAACTAAGTCCTAAATTTAAATATAACTGTGTTCAATTTAAATGGTTTATAGTTGTTTAGAAAAATGTAATAATAATTCACATGGCGCGATATTATTTTGTATATACTATTTTTATATTAAAAATATTAAATTATTTAAATCTAGTTGTCAAAAACATAACAGGAAATGTATAAATACGTATACTTAAAGTGGTTTTTATCATTTCTGCGAATTGCAAGTTGTATAAAGTCAGTTATATTTTGCAACAACATACACAATAAAATTGTCATGTTTTTTTGATGGTATAAATTTAAAAACAAAACCATCCACCTACTTTATAATTCACACGCGTTCGACTGACTTTAAATGGGTTTTCGATATAGTTTTAAAACTGCGTATTATGTGTAACCTGCAACACATTGAATGCAAATTATAGTACTCATAATATATCATATGGTATAGAGGAATTTAATACAATATTTAAACCTATATAGCGATCACGTATCACTAACTCTGTAATAATACATGTAACAGTTGTCATATGTGTTACCTATATCATTATTTGATTTATATTATATATCTATTATACGTGATATTCCGTCATACGTATTAACAAAATAACGTCGAAATAACTTCTAAGTTGCAATATTACAGTATAGTGCGTAAGTAAGCGTCTGTCGAAAAATGGTTATTGAGTAATTCGTATACCTACACATACTGAAAGGTCGCAGTATTAATCAACAGTGATCATAATAGTACCAGTTATATTTGAAAAAAACGTACACAACATATTACCATACACCAAAAAAACTAATATACAGTAGAAAAATAAAGTAATAAATAAACATGGTGATAAAATAGTATAGAAAATACTTAACACAACTCTTATATTATATATTAAACATGACGTGGGTGAACATTGAGCTTTAAAGCCCAGTTTGTTAAAAAGTCAACAGTCTCTGGAATCTGGAAGTTTGAACCCTACGGGTACAACCCATCTACCCAGTGACGAAATGACCCGGGTGGACAGTAGAAAAAATCCACCGAGGCCGCAACTGTGAGAAGCCTCTTCGTCCTTGTCTACTTTTAATAAAAACAAATCTATACGTATTATATTTTTATATTCGATTGTTCTATTAAAATGTAATACTACTAAATTATGATAAACAATATATTTCTAAAAATCTGATTTAAGTAATGACTATTACCCTTTAGATATTTTAACACTAATATCGCATCACTTTTTTTATCTACTTATTTTTTTACTATTTTGGTCCAAAATCGAGTGAATCCTTTTTATTTTTTTTTCCTTTTAACTTATTATAAACTATTAATGCGAAAACTAAGCAACTATGTAATTAACTAAACAAATTACCCAACCCCCCCCCCCAATATTTTACATAAGATGTTTGTCGTACGAGACGCAATAATATTTCATATAAACGAAGATTTTGTTCAATGGTAACGGTATCAGAGCAACCGGTGATCAAGACAAATCAATCTTCTTATCTAGTGAAGAATTTAATTTAACAAATCGTTTTGATCAACTTTATTTTTTATGTATAAAGCAACACTACGTTTGATTTAAAATCTGTTTAATATTATTATAATAAAATAAAACGAGATCGTTAACGTAATGTAATATTTTTATTATATTTTTTTTTCCAACTCGATTTATGTTATAATATTAGAGTTTTTTTTTACAGCAACAATGGGCCATCAGCAACAAATAATATGACAACGACGGAACGTTTTCGGACCTCATCGAATAATTATTATACTCTTGTGCTTCCTCTATATTTAACATTTAATAAAAGTTATTTAAAAAAAACTTGCAAAGTGTGATAATTCAAACATGTAATTTATGCATAATAATATATATTGTTATTTTGATAACGCATTTTTAAAAAACTTTCTTTTTTTTTATTGTGACGATCGAGTTTAAAATAATTGTTCGGTTATTAAAAATGTTTAAATCTATTTATACCGTATTATATAAAATATATATTTTCCCCATAGTGATACTTTATTTAAAATACATTTATTAGATTCTCAAATTTGTTAAAGAAAATTTAAAATATTGATAATGAATTACGGTACGTCACGATTTAATACTATTTATTATTATTTAAACAATGCATCGGATTGATACTTTTGTTGATTTCTAGGTTTTATATTAGGTAAAAGGAAAAAAAAGGTACGACATTTATATTCCAATATTTATATATTTTACACCAGCACCATGTATAACCAATTTACCTCACTCCGCTCAGAATCGATTTTTAATTGCGCTGATTTATCGTTGATTTCAGTGGTACGATTTCAATATAAACTAAATTACTCTACACCCTATACCTTTCTAACTTCCCACTTACAATAGTGACTATATATGTAAGTATATTATGTAGGTGCGACCGAATTCACAATGGAAATAATTAATAGGAAATTATAATAAATGTCTTGTCAGTATTATTTTACACCAAATTGTTGCTTTATGTGAAACTATGTTACGTATACGATTGTTTTATGGTAAAAAAAAAGTCGCTTTATGAAAACAACGAACCTAATATTTTATAAAAGAACGCAATAATATTTCTAGAGATACAACCTATGTTGATACAGGAATTAATTAGTTATAGTTCATTATTATTGAATTATATCCACCCGTCACAAAATAAATGAAATATAATCTCAAACAATAAAAGTTTATACACAGGCACACAACTTTTATCATTGAACAATAGACATTGTAAAACTATTCATATTTTGGAATTAGTCTATATAAGAGGTGCTTTATTAACTTATTGTCCATTCCAATAAAAAATTCAAACTGACAAGGAATTTCATCACTTTCATCAAATTGTCTAACAAATTAATATCTATACCATTTAGGGAAATGTAATTTTATCTAGAGATTAATTTACAGTTGACATTCCAAAAGTTTCATTACCAAAGAATATTATTTAGGTAGGTATAACAGTAAAATTATGCATATCTAATGATTCAGGAATTAAAAAGAAAAACAGAAAACCAGTATTAATATTTTTTTATTTCTTCTTATAAAGAAACCCAAACATTATTACCACAAACAAAAAAAACTGGATTGGGCCAAAATTGGTCACTGAAGAATGACACACGGATATGTGTGGCAAAACGTGACTTACCAATATTTTAAGCATGAGCAGCACGTTTACAATTAAACGCATTTACGAAAAATGTAGAATATATAAAAAACAAAGAGAAGAACTAAACATAAGCCATGGTATCGGAATAAGTCCAGGTCCAAACCCAGACAACGAAACGTTTCAAAAATGTTTCAAAAAATCAACATATTAATATCTAATTTTTTTAAATTATTTACCACATTAATCATCATTTTGGATATTTTTCGACAATAATATCTAACTGTCAATAATTAAGATACTGTTATAATCAACGGTTTCCGTACGTCAGGATAGGCGAGCGAAGGGAGAGCTTATAAAACAAATGATTAATTTTAGTAATGTCTCGAGAGGCATTAATTAACTTAAATATTAGTTTTACTATTAAATAATGTTTATATTATATTTTAAATACCAAATCTATTTTCGTAACTTGAAAACCAATTTAAAATATTATAAAACGTAAAAACAATATTACCGGTTCCTTAAACCGAAACAAATTTAAAAATAACAAAAAATATTGATAAAAAGAATTCATACACAAGTAAGATAATTTTGTAGTAAGTATACAATGTATTAATCACAATTCCAAAATGGAATAGCATTTGTTATTTTCTATTTTTAAAGTAGATTGAAATAATTTATTCTAGTACTAGGAAAAAGAATTCTGCAAATTCTTAAAGAGAAAAAATACACGTAATACGTACAATCTTAGTCGTTTTATCTTTAATACATTGAAAAACAATTAACTATCATCACTTTATTTATTTATTCAAATAACAATATAGTATCACTATAACATGAACATAATGAACTACTTATTTAAAACTAAATAAATTTAAATGGAATTATATAATAACCATCAAAAAAGAAATACTTATACTGTCTTTATTCAATTTAAGTATTTCAAACAAATATAAACATTATAATAACTTGCAATATCATTACATTTTTATCATAACATCATAATATTACTGGCAATAAATTCGTTATTTTATTTTGGTTTTTATTATATAAATATATATTATTATAAATATATATATATTCGTTTGTATTAGTTTTACATTAACACTCTCAGCTTATTCAATTTGAATTAGTATTTACTGACCGACTCTACTTATGACTTGATGACGAGTTAGAAGTTCGAACATAGTCCCACACACATTGCACAGTATGTGTTTATCTTAAAACGTGATCAAATACATTCTATATTATATCGGTGTTAACTCTTGTTTGACGACCGAATAGTATGTTAGGGGTCTATACGGTTGAATGCGTCAGTATATACTGTTGCAACATATGTCTGCATATATTTTATACAATTGTATATAGTTTTCACTCGTTTGATACAGTATTATATGTTGTTCTAGAAAGTGTTTTTCTTTCAATTAACGAAAGGGAACAGTAAAGGCTTATCTCCGCGTTAAATACAAAGAAAAACTTTATCCAGAATTTATACGCAGCCAACGACATTCTAATTACCTAAATTTCCTCTACAACTCACTCCCTTATTATATAAACATACATAGTATACATATATGAGCCTAAGCTCATTCAATACACAAGGCCGTTCTAAGAGGGGGCAACTGCTCAAGTTCACCAGAACCACACAATGTGTATAGGCGCCAAATGATAGATGAATATCAAGTTTAGACACTAAACATGATGATTGCTTAAGAGCACCAATGATAGCTTTAATAATATTTTAATTTGATAGGGGATTTTTATCGGTATAGCAACCAAAGTTGAGAGAATTTCTTTTCTTTTTTTTTTCCTTTTTTTCATTTAATGATCAATACTACTAAAGAATAAAAAAATGAATTGCAATAGATTGGTTAAATTCTATAGATGTTATAATTTAACATTAGAATATTCACATTTGTTTTTAGAATTTAGTTAAGTTAGATTAGGTTAGGTTTGTGATTTTTCTTGTTGTATTCACTCTTAGTATAGAAAGAGTATAGATAAGGTAAAATAAATTATACTTATACGATCAGAACTACTTATATGACTATCTTAAAAAAAATCATTAGTTGGTCCATTTATCTGATACAATGTACTAACGATATATATTTTATTTATTTTTTTTTTGTTCGCATAAACAATATGGTGACAATTTCGGATTTTGGAAAAATGGTGTCTATTTGAAAAAAATGATGTACAAGTGTAATATATTTTCACTCTAAGATATTTAAGACGAAATTTATTTCTAATTCCAACAAACAAAACCAGCGTAATTCAGGATTTTTATCACATTCAATTAGGTTAATTAGTAATTGCAATAAAAATGTTCATCATAAATTTCGGAATATGCAACACAATATAAATACTATAAAAAGTTATAAAAATATCCCATACAGTTACAGTGAGACTTAAATTAATACAAATAACTTAACGGACTTCATCCCCTTCAAACGTTCAATTACCGTCATTACTTATTTTTCTCCAAGAAACGAATAATATCCTTTGATAGTTTTCTATAAGTTTAAATTATTCACCAATAAAATTGAAAAAAATTTTACAAAATCGTATTGTTTAAATAATTTTTATTTTTTCACGTGTCTTTTAAAACAAACCCGTCGTGTAAAATTTTATAAAGTCTCAAATATCGTATCGGTATATAATATGTACATCCGCGAATACCCATATACCTAATAATCCGACGAAATTTACATAAGGCAATATTATAATATCACCGTTATAAAACAAATACCCACTTTCCCTTTTGCATTACTTAGATATTTTTTATAGTAAGACCCCTCTCTCTCTATTTCTGTGCAAATGCCTGGGTCGTGACAATATACTTAAACAGGGATATATACAAATTACATTCAACATCGGTAAACCTAATTTGACTACTTAATGACTAAATGTCATACTATCGTGCGTCTAACAAACCGAACCTGTCAAATAGTTTTAAGTTTCTCAAAGCCTTCGTTAGCCATCAAAGTTGAACCGAACCACTACGCTATTTGGTATATAATTTAACGATCACTTGTCAATTATTTTACAGCTGAATAACCGTACCACCGATAGCGCGTTAATTTAAAGTACCCATCCTATTATAAATAAGGAACGCCACACTGCAGGTAAAAGTGTGTACAGTAATGACAGATATTCATATATGAATTCGTTTCCTAGGAGCGCGTTTTAATATTATAACATTCACGGATATGCGAAAACCGTTACTTGCTATAACATAAAAATATTTAGACAGTTGTTCGAAAAAAAGGTGTTTAAATTATTTTCATATTGTACCGTTTCTTATTTGATTGACAGTACACTTTCAATAAAATCCTTTTTTTTTGGTTAGGTTAGGTATAATGATGTATATTATTTTTTTTCTATAACTAACTTTTCTACCAGAAATCTTACTCCGATTTTCAAGTATACCGTCTTTTTAAAAAAAAAAAATTTCATCTGAATAATACTTAGAGCAGATCATTATTCGATTTTTCAAAGGGTTTCCATAATAATTATGAAAACTGGGGGAAAATAGGAAGAACGAGAAAATGTTCCAAATGTGTTGTTTAAAATGTTTTTTTTGTTATGATTCAGTTAAAAATATTCATTAAAACTTGAAATTCAGACAAAAACATATATTTGCTTTTCCTAGACGTGGTCAAATTTTCAAAATATTCTAGCTATTTTATAACTATTTGTAGACATTTTAATTTTTAACCTTACCTAAGCTTTTAACCTTGACGTTATTTTTATTCAGTATGTACTCTGTAGTTAAATTGTTAGACCAAACAAAAACGCTAGAAAATTTAACAAGAGGTTCATTATAAGCCGTAATCTGTGATAAAAAAAAAATTGAGTTTAATGTAGAATTCTTTTTCTATACAAATTTGAATTTCGACAAAAATCGTAAATATTACGGGCTCTCAAACTATGTATAACCAGAATACGCTCAATCGTTTTTCATTAAAAATGATTAATCGTTTCGTACAGATATACAATAAAGTCCCCTCTATTCCTTACCTTTCAAACTTCTCACCTACGAAAGTGGCACACCCATCGTACGAATTATGTCAGTCTTTTTTTTTTTAATTCTTAGTTGAGCGAAAACGCCGTGTTTTTTCATTCATGGCTTTATTAATTAATTCAACAATTTAACAGTAATTATACTAACTACCATTGATAAATGTAATCCAGTATGCAGACTATGTTTAATTGTTATATTAATTGAATTGATGGTACGTACCGGAGTATACTAAAGTGTATTCACCATGAGACGATATTATTCTTTTATTATACCTAGACAATTTAAAAAAAAAAAAAAAACCATGCGAATTCCATTCGTACAAATAGAATTTAAAAAATAAAATATAAGGTCCGAGTTACTTATACAAGTTCCTTGGGAGTTATTTAAAAAAAAAGAATCTAATAATGGGAATGGGTGCAGCCTCTGTTGTAGGTGGGTAGTCGAAATACATTTAATTTATACGTATAACCAACGATGAACCATTGCTAACGAAAAACGATTCGAAGCAAAGTTCGATTATATATGATTTTAAAGCCGTAATATTTACAATTTGTATCAACATTTTATTTTAAAACTATTATAAAAAAAATGACTATAAATTTTTCGATTTTATTTTGATCAATTATTTAAAAAAAAAACTACAAATAAAATAAAAAAGAACTTTCTTGGTTACCAACGAGATTCGAAATGAAGCAAAAAATATTTCTTGTTGTTTTTCTATCGGAGCATAATTTTTGTATAGAAAAATAAAACCATACAAATTTTAAATTTGAACGTTGCGCCGTAATTTGAAAATAATCGTATTTTCGTCTTTTTGGGTTTTCCCAGAATATTATGAAAAATACTTAAGAAAAAAAATGTTCTCTTGTCCAGTAGCTATATATTAGGACAAAATCGATCTGTTATCTTTTTTTTATAGGAGCAATATTTCTGATAGAAAACTTAAGTTGCAAAAATTATAATTGATGATCTAAAGAGTCATTGCTAAAAATCTTTTTGACAGCACCAATTCATTATATTGGGATTTTGATAGTTTTTCAAGTCTTAAATTTAGAACAAAACTACAAATATACCATATATTTTGAAATCCATAAATTTAGCTAAAAAATTATCTAACAAGATTGGTCTTATGAAAATAACAGTTTATTTGGGAATTCTATTATTGTATTTCTTCAGAGAAGTGGGAGGAAGGATTATAATAAAATAACTAAAATCGATTTGGATAAAACACGGTTCACTATGAATTCAAAGTTTTTCGACATAATATTTCGATACTTTTTTAGACGAGCTTATACAAAGAATACAATATCGGAAAAATTAAAAATGAATTCGTCCAAATAATGAGAAATTGATTATGAAGTATATATATAAGCTTTGACAGATTACAACACTCGTTTAAATGAAAAAAAGTATAAAAAACAAAAAAACTAAATAATAAAAAACAAATTATGTCATTGGTAAACTTCTGGTAAATTTTCCACACTCTGTTATAAATTTAAATTAATTATGTATATATTACAATAATACGCATTTGGAATCAGATTCATACTGCTTATTTACGTCTATTCAATCAATTTTAGATTAAATGTATTAAACGCTCTAAAAATAAACATGAAACTTAATATTGGAAAAGTAATAATAACAAATGACAATAGTTATAGACATAATTATTGTATACAACGAATTAGGTACTTATTAGTTATCAATTATTTAGAAGAAACGATATAATCTTCAAAAAAAAAAAAAAACTAACATAAAACAATCAACTGTGATCCAAATCAGATATTGGTACCAAGCCGAACCTTTTATTTTTTGGCAAAATATGAACTTGTTAAGATACATGACAATATTTTCAAATTATAGATTAAATTTTAACTAAAACTAAAGCTGCTGAAGAGCCAAAATACCATGACAATTTTCGTATACTGAAACAGTATCTTTATTTTATAAAATTATCAAAGCAAATAATAAAACAAAATTAAATAAACGCGGATTTTAAAAAGTAAATTTCGAATATAGTCGAATATTATTATGTGTAATTATTAGACAGTTATTTAAACGCACGAACAGCAAAAAAATAATAAAATATTTGTTATACGTAGTGGTATTGCTAGAAAAATACCAACTTTTTGACATAAAATGATATCCATAAATATTAAAAATTTAAGCAGAACAATAAACTACAAGTCACAGTTGAGTAGCATACACCTCTTATTGACATTCTAAAAGGATGAACTTCAAACATACGGTAAAAAACACATATATATATATAAGCGTGCACAATATTGCGACATGTTTTACTCTAGTAACGTCAAAATATAAAATGAAATCCGTAGAGAACAGATATAAATAATAGATTATTGGTATACATTATGATACTATTGCATCACCGCATATTATCTTATTTCTTTATCGAACATTTTGTATATATTATACTGCAAATAATATATTTTATATGTTTTTTATTTAGTTATGTTTTTAAATTTATTTCAATTTATAATTTATACAACTAGTTACACTATATTCGCCTAAACCAAAAGCGATATATAATTAATTCTACTTGTGATATATAGAAATATAAATGACACTTAGTGCATCTTTTGAATACAGTACTGGTGCATTTTCATTAAATCTATCAGAAAAACTTAATAGTATATAACCCCACCACCACCTCCCAAAAAAAATCAACATATTATTATAAAATGTAACACTATCAAAATTACAGTGTTCGTCTAGCTAAAGACTAACATCGACAAAAGTATGATAAAATAAAATAGCCATGCAAATACTATACAATAAAATATTTTTTTTCCTTTACATCAGACAAAAAGTTTTAGAACTAGCTTTAAATTATATAATATAGGAAAAACAACTTTTTATCCGTGTTCTGTTTTAAGTATGCTAAAAATATTTACTTCATACTCGTATTTTCTTTAATATAGAAATTAAAATTACTTTTGTAGCATTGGTTATAAAAAGTACTAGTATTTACTATAAGTATCTTGTAACCGATTACGACATTTACAAGGAATCACTAATGCGCATTAACCTAATTCATGTTTAGTTAAACGTGCATGAGCTACGTGTTATACTCGCTGCTTATACATAAGTGTACAGAGGTGTACTCGACTGTTTTCAATACAAACCCACACTTATATCATACTTTCAGATGATATGTGCGAATTATCTTTTTTTCAAACGGAAATGTTAATTTTTTTTTATTGGCTTGCTAATTTACGAATACGCACTAGTGCACTACCATGTGCCATCCAAAATTATAACAGTAAGTGGGGGGGGGGTTAATTTAGACTCAATGATAAACCTACCTAGCTCAACCCATATTGTATAATCTGAGATATAAATAAACATTTAATACACATTATCATAAATTTATTCGATTACCATACCGAATTAACACTTACTCTGGTAAAGAAATTCATGTAAATGATATGTGGATTAATACTAAGACTAAGGTTAATAAAACAGAAATTGTACAACACTACTCGTGTACATATAATATTATGTATTATAAATCTAAAATGCATTTATTTTGTTTTATATGAGTTTAAATTCTATAATTTGAGTAATATATCAACCCGTGCAATAAAACACATTAACTTGGGTTATTTTCTGTATATTAATGGCGGCATGTTAACGAGACAAACGGTTGTAATAATGACAAAAATAATCCGAATGCGGCGTTTCATATAGGTGATTTCACTACATGTGTGTCGTTAATGTAAAATCGATGTATCTTAAATTAGATAAAATTACATAAATACATCACGTCATCCCACTGAATATAGACGGTACATTTTTAGATTACAGCTACAGGTCTAAAAATGTTCAATACTATAACATCCACGATACAATTGAGTAAATGGTTTTAGTTTTTTTTTCACAGTGTCTGAAAATATCAATAACCAACGGTGTTATCTAATACACTTTCAAACGCGAATTCTCATCTATCTCGCAGTGAATAAACAACCTAAAACTAATAAAATAAAATTGTATTTTTCAGGTACCTACCTATAAATCATATTTTCGAGGAAAGAAAATCAGTATCAAATGAAATATGTAAACACTTAAATTGAACATCGTTTTTATCCATCGTCGTTGAAAATTGAATATTGGAATAAAATATTGTTGGTCACAATCATATTTCGAGTTATGTCGAAACTTGAAATATTATATTTAGGGCTAAAAACACGAAAAAGGATGTATCATCGTTCGATAATACACAAAATCTCGTTTCCCTTTTTTTCTTACTATTATTTAAATTCGTAGGTATCTACTCTATTTGAAATAACGACCGTTAATCTTATGCTGAACAATAACTGTTTATTTTCAACGACGAAGGTTTTTGTGTTCCTATATAAAAAAAAAACCAATTCGAATTTTCTATATAAACGAAATATAAAACTACAACAAATCGATTTAAAACATTTGTAATATTTTAACGGTATCAAAAACCGACAAGAAATAAATACTAGCAAATATTATAACTTTTATTTTTAACATAGTTTTAATCAGGTATAATTCTTATATTTTCATACGAATAAGAACTAATTTTTCGTTATCTCAGCAAAATAGTCAAAAGCTGTAGTATATAACAATATGTGGGTATGTTTTATATTGTGGTTATATAGGTTACATAATGTAGCTTTTTTAACAGTCCAAAGTAGTGACCTAACCAAAGTAGGTCGAATTTGTTTTACATATGTGCACTAAACACGAATTTTAAGCTTTTCATTATATTTTTGAATTCAGCGTAACAAAATAACATTCATTTCAGAAGTTCATATAAATAGTTCATAAAAGTTCATCATAAGTTCATAAAAATTATGATAGAAAAGTTATAATCACTGTTTTATAATATTATAACAAACGCGCAGTGAAATACGTCTATTATTAATTTATCATACTGACCTATTAATGTTTTTTATATGTATATATTACATTACATTACATTACCTCCTACAAAAGCGTGACATCGCTATGCGCAGATGTATTCGTATAATATTATTCTATTATTGTTCACTTTTGTTACATTATAATATTTTACACTTTTAATCGATAAGCTTAAGTTAATTTTAAAAATTATACATTATGCATTACCTAATCATTAAAACAAATTTTATCGTACAATAATCATGTTTCGAACAAACGTCTGTATACACGTTTTTATTTATTTAGAGTATAATAAATTATTTAAAATAATTAAACGTAGACTTAAAGGTGTGAAAGTTTATTATTACATAACTACTCAGTTTCGGCATTGCCTCATCATCAGGATACTGTATACAGGATACAGGATATCAGTATATACGTTGTTTAATGGTTATGTACAAAAATATTTGAAACATAAACAACATGAATTAAAATTAAAATAAGAATGACGATAGTAATTATTTATTTATTTAGCAAAAATATTGAATTACATTGAACAATAATGTAATATAATTTGCATTATAAAAATATATGTAAATAGTTTTAACCCCTTAGGAGTTCTCTTTTTTTTATTGATAGGACTCTCATCCATGAAAATCCACCACTGCATAGTTCTACCTTTAAAATATGGAAAATACTTTGAATTTTACAATTTTGAAAGGAAAAAGAGCGAACATTTCTTCATCCCCCAAGAATTTTCCGTTACCTCTACACCGTGTTCATATCACCTCAGGATGACGTGTTACATCAATTAAAAACTATTGTCCTAATGTTTATATCCTCCGCTCTTTATTTCCTCCTCTTCCAGGATGGCACGTTTAGTGTTTGTCTATAATTTCTTAAATATTCGTACATATAATGTTTAATTTAATTTGTTTAACTTCTATTTCTATATCAGTATCTTTTTATACAATCTCTATCTGGAAAATTCTACTCTAGTAGTGTAGTATCACTGCTCATTTATTTCTTTTAGCTATGTAACGAATAGAAACCTGATGAAATGGACAACTTAATTGCAAGTAACGAATTTTAAGACCCTCTGAAGTTGAGTTCCAGGATAAAAAGTGGCCTACGCTCGATTTCGAGATGCAAGCCAATTCTCTGTCACTTTTTTTTAAGATCAGTTCAGCTGATAAGCCGTGAAAATGTAACAAATATACAGACACACTTTCGCATATTCATATAATTAAGTGGTTTTAGTGCAGATTTTTTTCAAAATTTCTACAATAAAGTTTTTTACAAAAATATCAAAAATGTGTGATTATAATAATCAATACACGGCGATTCGTATAGGTGATTTTACTATATTCGTGTAGTCGGTTTAAAATGTAGGTGTGTCTTTTTATGTATTACATAAAATAACAGCAATATACTATCAAAACATTCTACAGATCGTAAATTTTCAGATTTCAGCTATAGGTTTAAAACAAAATATATTTAATGTTTTATCTTTTCTTGTAATGTATATTTCAAATTGCAATCCGTGCAAACAACGTGCTTTACTAAAATCCTCGAAATAATATAACCATATTTTGAAACGTAATGGGGCGTTTTTCCAATTTTACAGTTATAGAATAGAAAATTATTTAATTTGCAGCAAGTGTTATTATAGTTTTTAATATCAATTGAAAGTATATAATTTGCATACAAATGATTTATAGATAGTCGAATATAATAATTAAAAGATAATTTCAATTTTATTATTATCATAGAGTATGATGGAAACCTATAAATGTTTATTTATAATTATTTTAATTAACATTCAGATATATCATAGAAAAATTGTTTACTTCTACGCAATTTTAAACGGTTTTCGTTATTATATTATACAAAAAGTATTTTATCTTATTATATATTTTACCAAATAAATATTATATTATTTTATTATTTTTATTTTTCTCTACGTTTTCGTGCTTAAATTTGGAATACAATTTTCAGCACCTTTATTGTAAATTTTTCATTATTTAATGAATAAATAATTTAATTAAACAACACCATAAAAAACTAAAATTTAAAAAAACATTTGAATGTGTCAAATCTTTAATAGATATAATGTTATTAGGGTTCACAAATTTTGAACATTTTTTTTCAATCAAAATAGAAATCAATATTCAAACCCGTTCATGAAATATTACACTATACGTTATTTTTATTGAACAAAAAAACAGTTAATATGAATATTTTTATCAATGTGACATTCTAATTTAATGTTTGTCTATGTTTCTACTGAGCTTATCAAAAACCTACACGAATAACAATATCAGTTTTATCTCGAAAGACAATAAATTTGAATAGAAAAATTATTATATTTAAATCCAATTTGTATATTCTGGTTTTTCTTCTTATTTAATATAGATTAGAATTAATCTAATAATGAAAAACAATATTTTACATAATATAACTGAAAAGTAATAATATTGTGCATTTATTTGGTTCTTTGATTTTAATAAAATTTTGTTTAATGGTATTATTTCGTATTTGTTTTAAACTGAATGTGTATAAATATCATTTATTATATGTTTATTTAATAATATTGAATGTCACCCAGACTTCAAATAACTGTTAAATATTTACATACCTGTGAATAACTATAATATTACTGACACTCGTGTTGTTTTTGAAAACCTTTGCAGTTCTAAAGTCAGTACTTTAGATTTGTTATCATGTAGTTATAAATAATGATTAATGTTATGGTGAACAAAATTATCAAACACGTATAGGTAGTGTTGAAATAACATTCGTCGATAATGGGGAAATAAACTTCTTGAGCATACATACGCAAACCCTAACAACTATGACGCCCAAACAAACGCAAAACTAGTTAATATTTTTACTGATAGTTGACCCGAAGCTTCATTTTGTTCATCAAATACACACGGAACTGCTATAAAATATACAAATAAAACCGTTGCAAATACGATTTAATCGAATATGTAGTGATGAAATAAAATAAAATATTATTGCACGTTTGGACGGACATTAATATTTACATCCAAGTTGTCTTCCATCATAAAATTGTATTTTATGACCAGTGCTAGTGACTTATTGTAGCTCTAATAAAGATCGTTATTATAAGTCCAGTGATATACCTTTAACAACATTCAAATAGATGCTTAAATATCCTCTATACGTATTCAAATATGTGAACAAAATGCATTAAATGTGAAAAAAATATAATTTCATAGTTTTATATACAGTGTCCTACAGTATTATCCTTATGTTAACAACTCCGTCAATATTCTTTTTTTCCCATTCTTTTTTTTTTTTTCATTCAGGTTTTATGCGAGGGGAGCACATGTGCAGAAACAAATTAAATTTTTGGATTCTGAGTGGAGCGAAGAAGCTTATGGTTTTACAAAGATATATATTTTTTTTTTTATCAGTGCGCAACTTTTCTACCAAAAATCTCGCTCCGATTATTAAATGTAACAACTTTTCGACATTTGAATAAGAAACATAATTGGTAATAATAAATATAATAATTACTTAAATAAAAATAATCACCAATAATAATAATGAGCATTATAATAATAATATTTATCAATAATTTTAATAATATTAATCAACAATAATAATACTTAATAACCATAAATTATAATAATAACAATAATCAACAAATACCCTAATTAAACTTATGTTTAAAATTATTGTTGGTTATTTTATTAAAACACTGATTATGTTATTTGTTTAATATTATTATTATTATTATTATTTTTGATTAATATTATTAAAAGTATTGATGGTTATTATGATGTTGATTTGATTATTATTATTAAAATGTTCATTATTATTATTGCTGATTATTATAATGATTTTTAAAGTACGTATTATTATTATTATTATGCTTATTTTTATTGCCCTTATTAAAATTATGCCTATGATTAATATTGGTTATTTGATTAAAATGCTAATTATGATATTTGTTAATGATTATTATTATGATTGATGGTTGTTATAAATATGCTGCTTTTTATTATTGTTGATTTATATTATTAAAAGTATTGATAATAATACTGATGCCAATTTGATTATTATTATTACTAATTTTATTATTAAAATGTTCATTTTTTTAGGCTCTGAGTGTAGCCAATTAAGTATTTTAGGTAAGGTAATTTAGGGAAGTTATTTTTCGATTTTCTCAGAAGTTTTCTCAGCAAATGAGAAAAACCGAAAAAAACTGAGAAAACACGAGGAAATGTATGAAATGTAGGTATTATAGTTAAAAAATATTATGGCCTTCTTTTTTCTGTGAACAAATTTCCTAACAACAACTTTGCTTCGATCTACAATGATAACACTTTTTCTTAAAGGAAATCCGACTGGAAAAATACTGCAAAAAAAGCCATGTGTTGATTTTTTCAAGAGTTTTCCCAGCAAATGTGAAAAATTGGAAAAACAAGGGAAAACCGGGAAAAACGTAGGAAAACAGAAACATCGGTATAAAATTAAACAAATATTATTAAAGAAAATATATAATGTCTATTTAATTATTTTACCATAATATGACATATTTATTGTTGACAAAACATCACTATTAACTGAACTCCACGCAGAATTGCTTTTATTAAGTAATGCTTAGAGATACAAATTAATTTCCGTTCTATATCCTACCTTCCCAACTTCTTAAAAAACAGCAGTTACTGCACCCGCGTGCGAAGTATGTCCGTCTTTTATTTCCATCCTTTAATCACTGAAAATAAAACTTTTTATTTTTCTACTTTTCAAAATTTTCAAATTTGCCATTTTGTAAAATTATTCTAAACATTTTAATAAAATATGCAGATTATAAATAAAGTTATTATTTTTTTTCAATAATTAAAAGATGGAAATAGATGTTGTCTCCACATATTATGTGTCATTCTCGCACAAAACATGATTAAAAAAAATTGAATAGGTATTAACAGAGTTATTAGCATAAGAATAACAATGAATTTAATTTTATAATTTTAAAATTGTACATTATAATTTACAATAGTACTTATGTTTTAAATATTTTTATTTTTGATGTATGCATGATGTATTTTACTTAGAAACTTGAAAAATATTAATGCTTGTGCTGCAATAATATAGGGGACTGCTAATTGATGGAATTGTAAAACAACTTCTAACACTAGACGACGAGATTTCTGTCGAACGATAGATTATGCTTATAAAAAAAATAGGAACACAAATAAACGATATATTGTAATATATAATAATAATAAGCAAAGCATAATCTAGATTAAACTTTTTACGTTTGAAATTACAATATAAGCGTAAAATAGTAAAATGTAATCAAAACTTTGAAATGTGAAAACATTTGTTGAGTATTTAAATTTCAGGATTATCTGAAACATATGTATAACTTAGAACCTTTAAATTCAATTATGCAAATGCATAAAATCACAAACCGTGTTTATGACTTTTTATTATACTCATAAATTTAATCCCATTTATAATAGAATAGAAGTAGTCACAACATTGAAGACTTGAAATCAAACCAAACCATGGTTAGGTTGCTATGCTGCCTTAGGCGTAACTTTGATAATAGAAAAATGAGAGAACATAGAATGAGATGGTTTGAGGATGGCACAAGGATAAGAAAGCAGTAAGAATGGTTAATGCAAATAAAAGTAGGCGAAAAGAGGTGAAGAGAAGACTAAAAAAGAGGTAGTTGGATGTAATTGACAGTTATATGAGAGCAGATGATGTATGTGAGATGGGAGTCAAGTGGAAGTTTAGAATGACAGTGGCCTACTCCCATTAGTTTAAATGGATGCAAAAGAAAAGAAGAAGAAGACTAATCTACATTGATAAGGGGATTATGGTGATGGATTTTCAAATGTTAAACTAAATTCAACTCACATATATATTAAATCTTTAAAAAGCAAAAATCTATACATATGTATATCTTCTGTAACGGTAATAATAATATATTATGCTTTAAATGTAAAAATTATGTAATTTTCAGAAAACGAAATAATAACTTTACAATTATTTCATAGAAGATTATTATAAAATAATGTTTGTTTGTACGCGTAAGATATTTTTAAACATAATTTGTATACATACATTTTTATGTAACAGGTTTTTTTTGTGTGTATGTCAAAAAATGTTATTAAAACTTAAATTTTTATGGTGAGAATAAATTATAAACTATTCTTCATTTTTTCATCCCGTTGTTCATCTATTTTGGCCGATTTCGGATCCATTTCCATTTTCAATTTATTTATTCTTTTCAAAAAGTCAGTAGCTGTGAAAAAAAATAATATCAAGTAATTATTAGTTTACTAAAATATTTTGTTTAATAATATCATATGGAATTAAATGTATAAGAATATTGGTAATTAACTATAATTTAATAATATAACATATTCTGGTTGAGTCTAAAGCAAAAGCATCTTAAATAGATTTTAAGAGAAAGAGCATTCAATGTTCCTTTATTGAATAATTTTATTTTAATATTTGTATTTATTAATATGTTGTTAATAAATTAAATTAAAAGAAATTAAATCAAATTACAGGTACATATTTCGATAAAACGAATATATTAAGAAAATCATTTGGTTAAGAGATATATTCTTCTTTATATAAATTATAATAGGTCACTTAACCCCCTAAACAAACCATAGAGTCAACAATCGAAAAAGTGCGGAATGCCTCTTTGTAGCTATAGTACGGCACTAGATAGATAGAGAAAACAAATGATTGGTGTAGAGGCCCATTAACAAAACCAATAGTTACCCCAAAAAAAAAAATAATAATAATAATAATTCTAAAACAGATTTCTATAAATGTAACGATTGATAATTGAAAATTTGGTAAATTTTATAAAAGTTCCTTATAATTTCGGACCACCTCTTTAATTTGACATTTCATCAAACATAATATCATTATCGTTACATAATATAATTTAGGTGTAAGGAAAATAGCGTGCCTATCACCCAACACATAACAAGGTGTGTTGCAATAGCCCCACACTAACTTTAACTAGTTAGTATGGACTGGCCATCCAGGTTGGGGGTTGAGCGTAGGGCTGACAACCCTACCTCAAAAAAAAATCAGTTGTCAAGGAACAACAACAATCTAAGCTTCGGATCAAAAATTGAATGGACTTAAGTATCGGAACCTAGAACGTGAAATCTTTGTATAGGGCTTTGAACAATGCTTTGACAATATCCCTATCGTGTCTTGAGCGATATGGGATGAATATTACCGTAGCTAAAGAAGTGAGATGGACATGTTCAGGAAACTTGAAATCTCAAGGAAAGGCAGTATTTTACAGTGGTAAAGATAGATACGAACTAGATACGCTAAAAAATGGAAAAGCACCGGGAGATGATGAAATAATATATGAATGCCTAATAAGGGGAAGCCAAGTTCTGCTGAACCACCTGAACAAAATCTGAAAACAAAATAAAATACCCAAAGCATGGCGTATAACCATTCTAAATCCTTTATTTAAAAAGGGAGCCATCATGGAGTGTAAAAATTATAAAGGGATCTCGCTACTCAATATAACATATAAATTATTGTTTAATTTACTACTGACCAGACTTAACCCATATATTAAAGAAGTAGTTGGAGAATACCAAGCTGGTTTTATGTTAGGAAAATCAACAATAGATCAAATACAACTAGTAAAGCAAGTATTTGAGAAGAGTCACTAATTTAATAAAGATATACATCTACTGTTTTTATTACTACGTTTTTTATTAGGTAACCACGATTAACTGCAGCTAACAGTTGCACATACTCATATGATAATGGGAAGTGGCTTTTAGAAACGGGGAGACTCGTCAAATTGAATTTCTTTTATTGATTTCGGGTTTTAAAAGGATATTTTTTTAAACGCTACTTTTAAATAGTCAAAAAGAAAGAGAAAATTAAATTAGCACGGACAACGCCGAGTTAATCAACTACCTGTATATAGTAATAAATAATTCCGAATTTATTGTCACTCAATTTCAGAATGCTCAAGAAAATACCAGCTTACGAAAACAATCTAAAAACTAACACACTAATCTAGAGAGTTCAAACTCATACTGAAAGTGCACAAAGATGTTAGCTAACCTCCAACCCATTTCTTTATTTACACACTTCGTATATTCGATCAATTTGATTTTAATTGAAGATATTTTCAACAAACGTACAATATATTTTATTTAAAATACATACCTAGGTCTGTTTTCTTATCCTTCGCCTTCATCCAAATATTAGGGGTCGGCCTTCCTGGTCCTAAACTCCAACTTGACCCGATCCTCCACATCATCTATATATACACTATACACCCTCAATCCTCATATGATTCTCAATCGCATCTGTATTTTTGTTAACATTTTTACTGCTTCTAATTTCTCTCTACTAATAGTATATTTAAGTCATCTCAATCCATTATTTCTCATTTTGTTTACTATCAAATCCACGTCTATATTTTTAAAAAAAAACATTACCTACGTGTATTTTAATTTACACATATTACCTATACAAATTTTAAAAATTCTGATGGTCAACACTACGATTATATAATATATGAGTCTAGCTGATAATAGTAAATTCGAAAATATGAACAGAAAAAAAGTTAAATAAAAATATGAACAGAAGGACAAATGGTCTTGGGAAAATTGGATATTTTTTCGTAAGTATATTTTTATTTGGTCGAACAATCTTTTTAACATTTTTTTCCATGACCAATACTATAATGTTCTTTATATATACATTAACGTGATATGATTTATCAACAAAACCGTTGGATTCAAAACGTACCATGCGGGACATAATTGTGCAAGAACCGTTTTATCATAAACTTGCGGAACTCTTTATTATTAAATACATCGGTGATGATATATTGTATGACTTCTAACATATCTAATAATTCTTTTCCGTGTTTCGGTATCTCAGGTTCAGATTTTAAATCATCGAGTTCATACGGTGAAGTTTTCTTCTCGTAGTTATCTTTATCCTTTTTTTCGATCCAATTTTCAAGTTTCTTGTCTGTCACTTTTTTACCGCCATTCACATACTACGAATCGAAAACACAAAAAAAAAATATATGTATATATTTATTACAAACGAAACATACGTTTTATGATAATGATTAATATTCTACGTAAATAAAAATCGAATTACCTGTAACATTGATACGCCGATGAACACGACAGCTATGCACATCAAAGTCCCGACCTTCATTGTTGACCTTAATATTTTCGGGAATAAGTCGGAATTCGGTACGAGTAAAATGTATAATAAAAACGATACCGATGATTTCGAAAATTATCTAAGCGTTTGTAAAAAGGAAAATTAAAAAAATAATAAAATATGGGCGTCAAGAACGAAACCATTGCACCACGTTCCGCATATTGCAAACACATGTGTGCGCGTTTATCGGATAATAACGTTTAATTATAGATACACACGGCAATTAAACTCGAAATGGCGCTATTTTTTTATAAACAATACAGGAAAAAATTACTGTAAAACTACTGACTTATTAAACCAAAAGTGGGAATCGATCGAGAGATGGTGTGTTTCTCAAATTCCCAAAGCTCAAAGGCGATTTCTCAGAAACGTTTGGTATGTATTTTACCGGGTTCAAAATGACCACGACAATAATATTGTCCGTGTCTTAAAGCCTTGCGCGCACCTAATAGATAATAATTTATTAGGTGAACACAAATATTTTCAAAACAGATAAGAACTACGTATGTGTATGTAAATATATAAATACTATACCGTATTATACGGTTTGTTTCATAATTATATGTTCCATTGTTCTCGCTAAATGATAACACTTTTTTTTAACAAATTTTATTTAACACATGTATAAGTAACAAAAAAAAAAAAAATGGTTTGTTCATTAACGTAATATTATAATTATTAATATTTTGTGTTCAGGTTCCTTTTCTTTGTTAAACAGTCAAACAGCAAACGTTCGTTGTAAGTTCATACATCTTAAAACGATTTTTATTCCTCCAAAATGAACATAAATTACACACGTGGACTAATCGTTTTGATCGTTCTCGGGTGTGCTATACAGACC
The DNA here is from genome assembly GCA_902439185.1 of Cinara cedri. Classification (NCBI taxonomy): domain Eukaryota; kingdom Metazoa; phylum Arthropoda; class Insecta; order Hemiptera; family Aphididae; genus Cinara; species Cinara cedri. Next base: position 1,646,812 of record CABPRJ010000951.1, on the reverse strand, counting down.
GTAAGTATATGAAAAAAGAGATTCGTTTAGTTTGTTAGTGATTTTTTTTTTTTTTACCTAATATCATTTAGAGAAAATGTCTATCTATTTGCACAAATTTAAGTTCTTTTCTCTTATTGTACTTTATTATATAACGTCTGCATTCCATAAACGCATGAAACTGCAGTAGTATAATTTTTCAATGTTCACATTAATCGTTATTTATTTTGCATTATTTTCGGCATTAATATTATGCCGTTTTAGTATAATACGTGATATTCAAAATCTATCACATTGCACATTGATGGAACTATTATTGAAATATAAAATAATCTAGCTATCATTTAAAAATGTATAAAACAATTATTATAAATGACTTAAGAAGTTGTTGCTTTTAGCGGGTTTACTTGTCAAAATAGTCCGTCATTTCTATAATTCACATGTTGTACGTTCACTATTTAAATTTAAATTATTGTAGTGAATAATTTTTCACATAGAAATCAATTTGCATTTGTTAACCATTATCTTATATTTACAGATCATTGTTAATTTCACGACCAAATTACTTTATCACAATATTATAATATAATTTCGACATATTATCATGACTTTGTGAAAACATTTCGTAAAAAATGTTAATATTTTAATTTTAGTATTTACTACTAACAAGATAATGTAAATGTTCAAATAGCATTTCAAAAACGTAATATTGCGATAATGTAATTTTATAATTTTATCAAACAAAGCCTAGCTCTATCTTACATTCTATTTACTTAACACATTTATGTACACTATGCCATTAAAAATTATAATTTTATCAACTTTAATTTCAAATTACATAATAAACTATCAAAACATACAGTTGTTATGAACGGTTGTTAAGTTGCGCTCGTACGGGTTGTTCCGTTCGAACGTTTTTTTTTTTCAGTAATGTAAGGATTCAATTTAAGGAAAGAGTACAACAAAACGGTTTTAAGTATTTTTGTGCTAATATCATTTTAATATGAGTCGAGACGACGTATTGTTTTTACAATGATAGAGCGACTGACTATCCGGTTTCCTCGAGCGTGCCGTGTCGATACAACGTTCCTGGAGCCATCTACACACTAGTCATTATCGATAAACTACAATCATATCATCTTATAATATAATATATACGTGCGTTCTTATAATATACACTTATACTATATACCTATAACTAAAGGGTTCATAACACAGTAATGAACAATATCATAAAAACGAATAATTGATATAGCTAACTTATAATATATATTACACTAACTGTCCCGTCGAACGGTGTTCGTGTCAGTAGACAAATTATCATTTGCTAGATTAAGCGATAAGATGCTTATTGATAATTTTGTTCTTTTTTTCTGCCTCGCCATCTCATCATCTTCCTTCCTCACCATAATGGCTTCCACCATAACAAAGAATGCCGCCCTATAGCGGTCCACCACGTCTACCATCTTTGCGAAATCGAGGGGAGCCGGATCACCGAGACCATCGGCCTACAAAGAAGATCCATAACATGCTCGGGAAGCATGTCACTCCCCATAGACACCCCCTGACGCTACTTCGCTCCTCCACCTATCGAAGGCATCTGAAGGTCATGTGCTCAGTGGTCCTCAACCCAGCAATCCACGCTCCGGACCAAGCAGCCACCCAATCCGGTGGAAGTAATGGCCGAAACAAAGAAGAACATAACCACTAAGGACGATGGCATATAGACAGGTGTTGAACACCCCGAGCAGCGTCTTCGGGACCAACCGAGCCACCCGGATCAACGCCTAATTAGATACGTAATCAGGATCCGGTGCAGCAAGTCCCAGGTCTTACTCCAGAATTTGGGCACCACAACCCGACAGAGAAGACTCAGCGTCCACAGCTTTCCAAAGCTCTCACCAGCAAAGTTCCAGTGAAGCGTGGGTCGCAACGCGCAAACCATAAATTTAAAGAACAATAATAACTGGTTAACTAAACCAAAAAAAGTTATAGAAGAACAAAAACCATTAATCGTAAAAAAAAACCATTTCCATTTGAATCCCAGATTTAATATATTATTAAATATATATTGTGTTAATAAGTTTGTTATAAATAGTCGTATGTTATTTATTTTGTTTCTACGAGATCAGAATTAATAAATAATTACATTTTATTTCTCATAATGAATATGTATGATGAATGGTGTATATTATATTAGATATTCTATTACGAGTATATTATTATATACTATAGACTATACGTACCTATATAAATCTAAATAAAAACTGTTTGCAATTTCAGAGTTGTACTAAATCATCTAAAAACCCCGCTAAACCCTCAAACGGCGAAACCAAATCCGGAGATGACAAGACCGCCGCTAAAAGCAATAACAAACCTACTAAGAAAGACGCAAAACCCGAATCTGAGGTTGAAAACATGTTGTTAGGCGTTGCCGAAACAATACAAAAATGTATAGACGAAAAAACGATGAATAATAAAGATTTTAAACAGAAATTAGATAATCTGTATAAAAACCTGGTAAAAGATAAAAGTAAGTTTTAATATGTTGTAATATTTAATAGTGGCTTAAAAAAACGAGGTTCGATTTAATTTTAGTTGACATAGCCATAAAAGAAAGCATAGCCGTAGTCAATGAAATCGAAACAAACTTTAAGAATAAACAAGAAATATTGAAAAAAATGGAAAGTACGAAAGATAAGCAAAATGAAAAGAAATCCAATACAAAATAAGTATAATTCATTTGTTTTTTAAAACATTGTTTTACACATCACGATAAACGTACCTACACGACATACTATTTTCGCTTATAAAAAGTTCAATAATATAAATATTGAATAATAATAATATTATTCAACAATAGTATTATGAACCTAGTTAAAAAAATATTAGTAGTGTTTTATTGATAATGATTTGTTATTTCAACATATTTTCAATAAATGATTTCAAGAGTCAAATTCACAAAAAAATGTGTTACTTTTGATTTTATCGTAAATAAAATGAAGTTTAAAAAAAAAAAACACGAATATAAAATTGTATTATTTTTTAATCCGTTCTGTGCCACTATACAAACGAGTGTAATAGATATTTAACTAAACCGATTTAATATCAAACCTTTTTTATGCCATCATATAAACGGACTAACTTACTCACTTGTTGGTAGGTAAGTTGGAGGATAACATATACATATTACTGTAAACCTTAGGTTTGTAAATAGTATAAATCACTTGGCTGTGATGGGTGGTGGGTCATTAATAAATTGTTTCCTCCTATATTATTTAAAGTTCACAACGCCACTCGACGTATAATAAATGTATCAAAATCTCGGGCCAAAAAAACCTACAGGATATATTTAAAAGGAGGTGTTCAATTGATAAAAATGTATTGCATTACATATTTGAAGTTTTTGTATGTAAATAAATGTAAGTAAATGTGTTACATTGTGCTAGCGCCGTTTTTAAATTATATAATGCTCGTAATATTAACACCCATAACTATTTGTTGTTGTTTTCTGTGAATAGGTTAGGTAGGAAATATTGTTCGCTTCACATAAACGTCCTGGACAATTTTGAAAATGTTAGTTAACAACTTTGTTGATTAACGCTTTCATTTGTGTTCAGTTATCTATTCATATCGACATTTTAATACGTGGTGCTAAAGTGATGTGGAAACTCACGGGAATTTAATGGGAAAATTTAAATGTGTGTACAATATATTGGTTATGCGTTCCAATGTATCTAATAATGTACAAAATCCTATGATATGCCCTAAAAATCAAAAAACGTCGAAATTTGCGTAATCAAATTTTTTATTTAGAATCGTTAAGTCGTGAAACACGTTTGATATAAACTAGCTGTTTTTTAACCACCCAATAAGAACATAGACATACCTATAAATGTCTGCCCGAGTCATTGATATAAAAATATAATATCTAAAATATATTTTATACTAGATAATTGTAAAACAAATTACAAAAACAAAAAATGTTCCGATTTATCATTAGTCTTTAAAAAATTAATAACAATAACAAATTACTTTTTTAAAGAACATAAGTAGGTAGATAAGTAACTGTTCGTTGTGCATATTCTCGTAACAACTATTGTATCCACACCGCAATGATGGTTTTTTTTTTCTCTGTGAATAATTCTATAATAATTTCCTACCAAAAATGTTGCTTTGATGTTCAAATGTACCATCTTTTCTGAAAGGAAACTTCCCTGAGTAGTATTTTAAAGAGGTAAATTTAATTTTTTTGCTTTATTTTTCCAAGTGGTTTTACCCAGAAATCCACCCAGATAGCCCATAAAATCAACACAAATAATTCGATTTTCGTACTTAAAACACCAATAACCCTGTGTAAGACACCCTTAGGGGGATTCTGGGGACCAGCGATTTCGTAACTTATAATTTGTTCCTGGTCTAGAACTATATCTATGCAAAGGAACAACTGAATCCGTTCAGTAGTTTTGGCGTGGAGAGGTAACAAACGTCCATCGAAACAAACTTTCACATTTATGATTACTGTAGATTAACCTTAAGAGATAGACGAATAATATTGCGGATATTCTTGTAAACCTGTTTAAGACATCCAATTCCGAGCACATTATTTTGATGTATCTCATAAGGTTTAACCAGCGCTAGCAATATAAACGCCCGAAAATATTTTTTTCGCGGCTTGATTACAAAAACATCGATTTTTCCTACCTTCCATGAATATAATATGCAACTATGCATTGTAAACCTTTTGGAATATATTCTCTAAATAATAGTGAAATATTGTATCAAAATTCGTAGCGTAGTTTTGTAGAACGGAGCGAACCAACAGACAGAAGCGGATAACGGTTTTATTTTATGCTATTCAAAAATACCAAATATAATATATTCTTAAAATATTGCAACATTCCAAGTATATGCAATATACTCATACGATATGAAAATATGACAGGTCATAGATCAAATACGAAATATTTGCGGTTCGTTTCCTAAAAAATTCGATTGACTAAATTAGTACAAGACGCATTAACTCATGGATCGGAACGATAATTTAATTGATTTAACTTTTTTAATGGCATAGAAATACTATAATGGAAACAAGAATACTAAGTTTACGATTCGTTATATAGGTAACTATCAGGTACCATTATAATATATTATAATATTATATCAATATAACACTAAATAAATCAGCATAACGTAAAGACACTCATTAATTCGGAAAGTAATAACTTTTTCAGAATCGATTTTTTAAAAAAAATTGAAGAACAAGCGGCTCGAAAATTTTACATTGCCGTAATTTTTGATCATTTTTAATTTCGGAAGTGAAATCACTACCTTCATTTGATTTTCAAAACGCAAAATATTTTTAAAAAATCAATAAATAGATGGAGTTTTTGTTTAATTGCATTTTTGTATTGAAATCTTTAGTTTTTATCAACCCATTGACGAGATATTCCACTTTTAAGTTTGCCATTTCTGAAAGTAAGGCGATCATCATTCACGTGCAGTACAGTGTTCGATTATTGCATCGCTACTCTCTCCCAAACTGTAAAATAACGGATATTAAAAGTTGAACATCCCGTCAATAGGTTGACAGAAATTAAAAATGTCAAAACCGTATGGTATCTCCTACATTATTCAAACTATAACTCAATTTATTTATGGAATGTTTTTATACATAGGTTGATATTTGAAAATCAAAATTATGTAGTGGTTTCACTCTCCCAAAAATAAGGGTCAACAATTTTAGGATCACCTGTTTCTAATATTTTCTAAAAAAAAAAAACGAAATTCCAAAAAAACGAAATACTCTCCGTAACAATGATAGGTCTTATATTATTTTTATTAACCTTTATTTATAACCACGCCATCGAAAAGTCTACTTAAAACTCATGGAAATGAATTTCAGAAACAAAAAAACCAAAGAAAAAGTATGCGTCTGGCCAAGATAAGTTTGGGTACGTATGGCGCAGCAAAGTCGTAGGAGCGAGTAGATAAATTAGTTTCAGTAGAACTGTCAAAGCGATATACCTACCCGCCTAATAATATTGTTTGATAAATCCACAATACGCGTGGTCTCGTGCGTATAGATCGCTCGTTTGGAAATCGTTCTATAAACCGTTTCGAAAACTTCAGAGTTCAGATTAGTTGTAAATCTGAACACGAAGCCTGATAAAACTACCTATACATATTAAATTGCAAGTACGATATATTACTGCAGGTATTTTTTAATGTCAAAATTAGAAATATACACACAAATATTTATAGGTAGAATTCGATGCTCGATTGTTATACGTCACGTTTGTTTAAAAATAAAAACAAAATTCAAATATTAATACATTAATCGTTTATATTATTAATTAATTATATTTAGAATTTGGACGTAAACACGCATTGCATAAAGTAAAAAAATACTAACTTATTTAATCGAAACCACAAGGTCGTTATAATTTATGAACATAATAAAATATCGAAAACAATATCCAATCTCGATTTCCATATTCGATTGGTCAAAATGATTAAAAACGATAAATAACAACAACCAACTGTATATTTAAAAAAAAAAGAAAAGTTTATTTGAATTCGAGTGTTATTATTTTGTCGAAAAATAATTATTGCGAAAAACGCTTATTTAAAACTCGATGAATTACACCCGTACGTAAAAACAGTTTAAAATATCAAACTAGTATTTAATATTTCCAATTGTATTACTTTTCTTTTTCTTTTTTTTTACTCGAACACGACACACCAAACGTATCGAAATATGTCGTTAACCTCCACACTCGCCATAATGATACAAGTAATAGTATCAGCTTCGTATTTTAATGTTCTAATATTCTAAAATTGATGATATCATTACCTATCAGTATTCAGTACATTATTGGGCATTGGTATGTTTATAATAGTTCAGTGAGTAACCGATACGTAAAATGAAAACCATCGGATCGGGTGATTTCACGGCTAATTTCGCTTTTTACAACGAATAACGTAAGTACATTGGCATGTATATGTATATATATTGTTTCACTCTATGTTATTTCAATCATCCAGGTTATGTCATTTCAACAAACCATATCGAAAAATTGCAATTTTTTTTTCGCCCGCAAACCAACTGTCTACAACTGTATTATAATAGGTACCAATCCGTTTGTTTTTAATATAACAAACAATTATCTAGTCAGTGGTAATAAGAATAATTATTTCCATTGACAAACATTTTTATTTTTTTTTAATTATTATTACATGACATTGTTATTATAGATATTACTGTAAAAGTACAAAACTATTGGCGAAACCTTAAGGATTGGTAAAACATATTATACCTGTAATTCTACCAACTGATCTGGGACAATGTCTATAAATTCAGACTTTTACTGATTTACCTTCGTAAACCCTATAATATAATATAGTGGATATACACGAAATAGCGTGCGGTCAAACCCCGAATGATTAATATTACACAGTTGGGGCTTTTATGAATGAGAATTGGTAAATCCCGGGACATATATACAAATAATGTTGGTAAAATACCCGATTTCGAAAGAGAGGAGAGAGGAGAAATATTCTGTATTCGAATAATAACAACTTTAAATTATATACATTTTATGGGTGTACCTACCTAGTTATCTCGTAACAAAATTTGCAATTTGTGAAATTTAATAATACGTAAGTAGTATAGATTTGTTCTTTCTATGGCGCAGCGAAATGTCTCACAAGAACGAAAGATTAAAGTTAAGCTCAAGTTGTCTAGATTGTACTTTAGACAGGTCATGTTTTGATTTTTGAAATATTTTAAATAAAAGCACTTAATTGGGAAAAAACGTACAATTTCACGATTTTATTATTTTATAAAAACACGGACGACGTTTTCCAACAGAAAAAATGATTTAATCGAAAAATCACAAGATACCTTTTTTGTTGTCTTTTTGATTTACTTTCTCAAGGTATCATCGCTAAAACTTCTGAGCCACTTTTGAGCTTTTAGGGAATTTTAATTTGTGGGAATTTTTTGCTGTAATTCGGTTTTAAATACACGTAGTGACTTGAAACTTGGTAATAATACTTACGTAGGACTTACTTAGACGTGGTAAAATTTTCAAAATCATCGGACATTTTTTTTTTTTAATAAGAGTTTTGAAATCAAATTTACACGAAAATCGCAACAAAAAATACGGCACTTCAAATTATGTATTACCAAACTATGCTCGAAATCGTCTTTCGCTAAGCAATTGTTTATCATTGGTTACAGATATAAATAAAATAACCTTAAATATCCTAACTTCCCAACTTTTCACCTACAACAGAGGCCGCTCTTATCCCCAGTATCAACTCTTATTTTAACTTTATAGTTTAATAGACTACACATTTGAAGCCTTCAGTCCAATAAGAGACTAACCCAAAAACTTTAGTTGATTTTCACCCTTCAACGGCATACGACTGCGCACGAAATTGGAAGCGACGATGCTCAGTTTATTATTATAAATATATTAACAATATTTTAATCAGTAAATGGTAGATTTACATGCAGAAAAAATCATATGAATTTTAAATCCCCGAAGCCAACAAAATCGTTATACATTTTAAAAAGAAATATTATTATGATTGTCTAATGACAACAATATAATATATTCATTCTACTATAGCCTAAGTTATAAAACTCATAAAAGACAATCAATATTATTAAAAAAAAAAATGTAACTAAATAATGTAAATAAAATAAAAAATAAACAATTCAGAACAATTGTACAACAGTTTTCTTCACAAGAAAGTTTAATTCAATTTTTAAGTCTCGATACCCGTTTCCAATTACGGCTAAATACTCGGGTATATTTTATAGTGTTTAAGTTTAACAACTGAAATACGAACACGACTGACAGTAGATACATCATGTACGATAATAGTATATTCGCAACTATATGAGAATTTACGAAAACGATAATTCTGATTAAATATAAATGTACGTTATCAGTAATATTATTAAATAACCAGGCGCGGTGTTTAGAGGGAGGGGCCATAGGACTATGGCCCTTAGACATCAAACTACCTATAAATAATAATTTCTTTCAAAAATCCGTATAGAAGTTCAGAGTGTTATAATCACCGCCTCTGCAGATAGTTGTGCTATCACATTAAGCGGTCAGGGGTCACATTGACTGACTGACGTCTGGTCATGTTAGTTAAAAGTAAAAATTTTTAACCAAAGGAAATTGCCCCCCCCCCCCTAGAAGACATATTAAATCCGCCAGTGAACCTTATTTTAGTAAGTTATTTACGTACGAGTCACCTAAAGCTGCGAGGATATTTTACCGTGTATACTAGTATTTCTCAACCGTATTTAAGTTACCGCCCCCTTGAGTAGCAATCAATTTTTTAACGCCCTCCTATGTGAGAACTCTATAGTTAAGGGTATGGGGAGCTCTCTATGTAGAAAAGAAGTTGATTTCAAAAATTTAAAAAAAAATTGAAATGATCTAATAACTCATGTGACTGATAGCTATCATATGGATTATCAAGTATGTATTATTTTTAGGTCGCATCATGCAGAACGTTTTTGCGTGTACACGCTCGTCGCCCCTACCATCCAAAACAAGTTCACCACCCATAAGTAACCCTTTACCGCCCACTGGGGGGCGATATCGCTCCCGTTGAAAACCACTGGTGTATACATTTGGAAACGTTACATGCAAGTAAAAATAATTGTGTTACGCATCCAATCGTACGCCTAAAAAGGTACCTAAATGACAATAAATTCGCTGATCGTGTATTTGATTGTGACAAAGGGGATTTTTTTCTCAATATTAATTCGTACGTATTAAAATTGTCGTTTAAATTATATTTCCTTTAATATAAGAAAATATTTTAACCTATAGGTAACCGATTTTCTTGTTTAAACGTGGGTTCCAACCTACTTACTATAAATATATTAAGTTATTTTCCCGAGTCGGAGACAGCATGATATACAGCGACAATACATCAGTGTGTCATCCAGTTTATTTACTCCAGCAGCACTTAACAAATTAACTGCTTAAAATGTATTAATACCATTATAATATTAATTAAAAACGAATTGCGAACTGCCTACTTCTCACGCGCGTCTACATTCAAGATTATATCCATATAATAGTACCGCAATTCTCTACTGATAATATAATCACCACTCTTTAATACTTTCGAGTATTCGATAAAATGACAGTAAATTATTTTAAAATTTTTAGATTCTGAGCCTAACTAAGGATTCATTGGTTTTACTATGATGTATGTAGTTTCAAAAAATAACAAAAAACCTTTTTTGTTGCATTTTGAATGTAGTTGGTGCGTTGAATAGGACATTTGTTGATTTACAAAGGGGTTTTCGTAATAATTTGGAAAAATTGGAAAAATATGTAAGTAAAGTGAAAACTGATACATTTACGATGTTAAGATTTCATTATTTTAAATTTGTACGGTTTATATTTTCTTCTAGAAATATTGCTCAAATAAGAAACCAATAAAAAACCATTTTTAATCTAATAAGTGAATGAGGAAATCGTTTTTTTGATTTTCATTGTACTTTTTTTAATATTTCAGCGAATCTGCAAATAAAAATATTACGGAAATAATGATTTCATTATTTTCAATTGTTTTTTTGTTGCAATTTAGTTAAAAATATTCATAATAATTTGACATTTTTATAAATACGTATATTTGCCTTTTCTACACTTAATAAAATGTTCATATTTTAACAAATTTTGAGCTATTTATAGGCATTTATTTACGTAGTTTTCATTTGTTTAATACTATGTGTACATCATTGTTTGACCAAACAGAAATGCTTGAAAATATAACCCGATGTTTATGGTAAATTATCCTTAGTGTTCAAAAAATTAGGTTTTTTTATATACTGGTTTTAAAATCAAATTTTGATGAAATTATAACTATTGCGGGCGGCCTTTTAAATCGTGTATAAACGAACTTCGCTCAGAATAATTTTTCGTTAGCAATGTTTTGTCGTCACTTATAGATTATAAATTAAATAATTTTAAGTATCCTAACTTCCCAACTTCCCACCTATAACAGTGACACACCCGTTTCCAATATTAGCTATTTTTTTAATATCTATCAATTAATATTATATTATTGCTCACGTTATCAATATTTAATATATGATTTTTAATAGAAACTTTGATCGCATATTCTCCTTCTTCTTCTTCTTCTTCTTCTTCTTCTTTTTGATCATTGTTCTACTTCAAACATCGCAACTTCCATGTAAGAATATTTTTCTTATTGGATACATTTCTCCAGAACAGAATTTGTGTGAGGGTTTCAATCTGGTTTGTATAGCGAATAGGGGGCATGCTTCTGCTTCTCTTCCCTCCGACTTTTTCTTGTATAATATCCTTTTTAAATACCATATCTCCTTATTATGTAACTGAATAATTTGAATATTTGGCTCTGAATTATGATCAAGCGGCGATCTTGGACATTCGTTCTATAGTCGGTCCATTCGTGACATTCTTCTATGATATACAGTCATTTCAAATGCTTCTAATCTTAGTCAACACGATGAATTTAGGGTCCATGATTCAGAACCATGTGTCATTATAGGGAATATCAGTGTTTTCGTCAGATACAACTTCGTTTTTTTCCTGATATCATGATCTTTACACATTTTAGAAAATTTGGCGATTGCGGCCTTAGCTATAAGTACTATTCGTTTGATTTCCTATTCCGAATTACCTTTATTTGATAAAAGTTCGCTTAGATATAATATACTATCTTTTCGATTCATATCCGGTATGAGGTGGGATGTAATATGTTTGTCCTATCAATAGTGATTATAGTGATCCATAAAGTTTTAGGTCTGTCTCATAGCTAAATTTTTCAACTAGTTCTAGAGAAATGGTCATTTTCATTTCTATTTTTGCTAAGAGCACCACATCATCAGCTTATTTTAAATTTGATTTTTTACCACCAATGGACACTTCTCCATTCCATTCTTGAGTAACTTGTCTCATTATTCATTATCCATGTATAGGTATATTCAAAAATAATGGTGATAATATGTAGTCTTGTCTTACACCTTGTCCTATTTGAAAACTCTTGGAGAGATCGGACTCCGCACGGATATACGCTTGGTTATTGACACATATAATTTTTATTATTATTATTAGGTGCTCTGGAATTCCTATTTATTTTAGAATAAGCCACAAAATATTTCATTTAACGGTGTCAAAAGTCTTAGTATAACCTAGAATGCAGCAAATAACTGTAATATTATATTTATAGTATTTGTCTATTATCTGTCGGATATTTATGAGTTTGTCCCTTGTTCCGATTCCCAATACAAATCCTGCTTGTTCTTGGAAGATTTATGGAAGCAGATATAATTTTAGCTTTTCTTGAAGTTTTGTATATAGCATGATTTTCTTATATGGGGAATTAGGGACATTAGGGCTATAGTACAATAGTTGTTGTATACTAACCTAACCTCACCCTTCTAATGAACTGGGAATTAGTATGTATATGGATGCACACCATTCATTTGGCGATATTCCAGTAGTCCATATCTTGAAACAAAAATCAACCTCCTTTTCTGCAGTTGCTTTTATCATTTCGGCCACAATGTCATCCAAACCAGCAGCTTTGTGATAACGTAATTTTCTGATAGCCATCTCAATTTGACTTCCAAGTAAATGGTGGTTCAGTTTCATCCCATGTTTCTCTTTAATTTATCGTATCCATCTTATCTGAGGCCAATACCTAATGTATATATAAAATATATAAATAAAACAAAAATATAATTGTTAATTAATTGTTTTAAACAGATACATGTAGCTACGTATATATCCATAAGTAGATAAAACATATATACGTACTCATTTTTTTTTTTTTTATAATCCTATTTAAAATATTCTTAGAGGCCTGAATTTTTCACAGAATACTTATATTAAACTTGTATAGACGTAATACAATTTTTTAAATATTCTAACAAATTTCAAGTAATTTGTGGGCATTTGACGGCATTTTTCGCCGCCAATAATGATGCGCAATGCGGTGGATTCTTGTTTGAAAAATAATACAACTAATTATTAATAAAAATCTATCCAGAACTAATTGGATTTTCCCTTCTTCGGTCAACTCTATAATCATCTCCTCGTAGGTATTGTTGCTTAAATACCTCAAAATCGCCTCTGCGTAGAACCTGAAACGCTCTAACATCTGTTTTGTTGATGATAGTTCTCATTAGGTTCCTCTTCGTCACTATCAGACACACTATTTTCGCCGTTTCGACTCAATTTCACCACAGATATTTTCCTCAGTTGTGACTTCAATGTTAATCCATTCATTATAAAGTTCGACTGATAGGTCGATAGGTCTTACGACAGGAGATTTAACTCCTTTTGGGCTGAGAATGAAACCATTGCGTCGGAAACAGTTTAGTATTGTGATTTTGCTACAAATACTGATACCATAAACTTACACTTACAGCACGTTTTTTCATATGCATGTACTATATACATATTTTATCTATTTATCTAATTTTCAAATGACCGCCGCCCCCCATTAATTGTTGTAGTGAATCTAAGAGACAAATATTTTTATATTTTTTAGTATACATGCAAAAATTTCGTTTTGAACATAATAGACGAAAGAGACAATTAACCTTAAGTCCAATAAGCAACAACCACTGTATATGAATAAAATTGTTTAACCAACTAATATGCCTGAAAATTGAACACGAGGTTCATTATAAGCTGTACTTTTATACAAATTATAAAAACTGAATAGTTTTGACTCTTGATTACATTCGATAATTTAAGTAAAACTATCGAATAATATTCTAATGAATAATTACATTAATAATTACATGATTTTCAACTATCGAAAAATTATTCAATAGTTTTTTACCGAACCATTGATAATTATCATAATTATTGCTGCTAACCTAACCATTATTTTTTCTCAAAACAATTCGATACTTTGATAAACTGATCGATAGTTTCCATTCGATAGTGTCCATAACTAACTCGAACGTGTTTTCATCCATCACCGGGTGTGCTCACAATCTGATAAGAATAAGTTCATATATATTTTGTGTATTGGGAAGATTTTATTTTTTTGTATGGTATGTACAGTGCACGATTCAAAACGTTGAGACGTGAGAATAAATCCAACGGTAATAATAATATTAATAAATATAGCAGTGAATTTGTAGGAAATTATATTTGTTTAGATGATTGTGAAACGTAGCTTTCTAAGAACATATTTTAAATTACTTAACAACAAATACATTTATGAAACTTTTATTTTGCATTTTTTGACGTTTTTGATGTTAAAGGTTATTTATGGACTTTTTAATTCATATTTTCCTTTTTAATTCATTTTCCGGTATTTTCAATCAAATAACATCTTTACACACATATTTTTTTGTTTTAGACAGACTGTAAATACGTCAAATTTATATTTTATACAAGCTATATAAAGGTTAGGTAAAGATAAAAATTCGATAAAATAAGGCAATATTGCTTAGTTATTTGTGGGCTTATGATATATCGATATCAGTAATATCAAAATAAATATAAAAATTAAATTATAAACCATTTTATATTGCATTTTTTAAGATTTTGTACAACTTTAAATTCACAGCCCTATTAACAAAAAACACATCATACTAAAAGTAATAAATTACTCACTTTATTTAAAATATAAAATATTCAAATATTATTCAAATACTTTTTAAAATATTCAAATATACACCTGAATATATTTTATTAAACACATTCGAATACACAATCTTAATACTTTTTCACTAATTTGTTCAAATATGTACTCCAAATAAAAGTATTTTTTACAAGACTATATAGGTAAATATCATACTAAATGTTAGTCTAAGTGAAGGTTATCCCAGCTCCTGTTCTCTCCAGCTCTCTCTTTAGTCAACCATTTTGGTCCTAAATCTCCACCTGACACACTTTATACATACTTCTCATATCACTCTCAATCTGATCATATCTTACCATTTTCTTTTCAATCTTCCTATTACCCTCCTTTCTTCCATGTATATGGAAAAATCACTTTAAAAATTGCATAGTATTCATACTATTGATATAAATATTAATACTGTAAATCAGTCGAGTACTAGCTGTCTTTAAAATTGTTTAAAATTCAGGTATTGTAATTTTAAATTAAACAATTTTTCAGTAGCAATATACTGGTCAATAGATGAATAATTTCATAAACGATAATAAATGTCAATGGTGTTTTTATTGTCTGTATGTTTTATCATTTTTACAACATTCTCTTAAAACGAGTAACAAGGTGTTTTATGATTTACATGATAGTATATAATATGATGGTTAACATGAATGTCATTTGTATGAGCCATATACTAAGTATACATGGAAAAGTAGTGGTGTTCTTAAATGTTTAACAGTGACTATATTATCATCTATGATTAATAAATATAGTAGGTATTGTACAAATAAAAAATAAATAGTAACCACTTGGTTGAAAATAAAAACCTTGTGGTGTACATAAAAATATTGAATTAACACTTAATCATTGTCACAATTTAATTTTATTAATATGCATTAAAGCTTTTAAATTTTTATTGATCATAATACTATTTGTTATTTGTAACAGCGCATACACATTGCATTCTTAATTTTTATAAAAATAAAATTATTTCAAATTTATATCAAACGTTAACATAATGATATTACTTTCCTCCAAAGTGAACATCGTTATAGTAACAAAAACATATTATATAACAAAAAGTAATAATAATAGTAATAGTAATAATAATAATAATAATAATAATAATAATAATAATAATAATAATAATAATAAATGAACATATCACAGACAAAAAGACATTTTAACATTTTTACACACCTAAATTTGTTTTTATATTTAAAAAATATATATACTCGTTACAAGAAAGGTCTATAAATTTTAAGACAGGTATGTCTTGCATTGTAAAATGAAGTACTTATAATCAATACATAATATTCTTGGATAGTAAAACACAAGACTTTAACAATATTGTTATAAACACTGTAAAACAACTAATTAATAACTATTCAAATTTTATATTAGAAAGAAGTTAATATTACAAATTCGACTAATACATCATGACAAACACAAACACGCTAAATATTTACGAAAAATACAATAGAAGACTAGACGAAGTTCGCCTTGAGACTTAGGACTGTAAAATCTATAAAAACGAGATGTTAATAATTATACTGTTTTCAGAAAAATATGTTTTTAAATAAATAATAAATTAAAATGACAAATAGTATCAACTGAGTTAATATTAAAATTAGTATTTTCTAAATGAAAAACTATAATATTTATGTAAATATTGTAAATTATGTTCATAACTAATTTTTGGGGTCATGTTTATGACAATTGTCTCCTTCAAACAAAACATAACAAAAGTCTCTAGTTATAACATTTATTAATTTGCTCGTGTCTTCTGTCCAATTGTCCAAAATGTGAAACATCTTAAAAAGGGACAAAACTGTATTCTTATTTTTTCAAAAACTATAAATTTTCAACAGAGTATTTAATAATTATTGGTAATTATTTTTATGCTTTAAATAAACCAAATAAATATACCGCATATAAATATTTTTAAACACAGTTGTGATGTAAACATTAATAAAAATAATAAAAAATATATACAATATATCTATTCGAGTATTATAAAAAGCATGTTATATACAGTAAATATCATCACTATCATGCCAAAAGTGACTAAATGATTTAAAAATTTTAATTTGTGCAAACATTGATTTTAATTTTATTCAATTTTGATTTTCATCAAGAATTAATGTCAAGTGGTTCCTAAGCTACTGATTATCTCACTTGAACATTTTAAAGAAGAAATTAATGAACATAGACACAAGTTCAATCTATGGGAAAAATTAAACAATAAGACACACTTTTGGCTTGATAGTTACAATATACATATAGGTTCATACACAGTTCATAATATTTTTTAAAAATAGGAGTTGAGTTTACAACAGAACAAACATAAATGAATATAAATGATGATAATCATATAAATTTGTTCACTAACAACAGAGTTCATCGAAAAAAAATGTGAAGTAATAACATTCACATTTTGTACTATAAGAAATAAACTAAAACTGTAGATAGTTTATAATATAAATATCTGCTCACATGCAGATATATATTAGGGATTCTCAACAATATTTATTTATAATATCGATATTGATTTGTTTCCCACGATATTTAACTGTGGCAAAAAAAATTGTGCATCAGTACATAGATATTCCTATTATGAGAAAACAGAATTGTTCTAAAATATAAGGCCTTTGTCATTAAAATTAACTGGTTTCCAATATGTACAACTGCGTAACCAAACTGAACAATACTATTATGATATTGTTGACGTTTTTATTTATGATGACCACCGAGTATTCAACATATCACTGGGAAAATTAAATATTTTTCTGTTATCCTGCGCTATTTTTAACCAGATACTAAAATGGCTTAGTAAACAATATGAACTAACTCAGATTAGAATACACCCAGCTGCCGACCAATTTTTGTTGGTTTCCGCGCATCTACTACAGTAACCGGTCTACTAGTGGCCGCATAGTGGGGGGGAAACCAGGTGGTTAGATCAGTCGCGATGCGCAAACACGGTGTATTCTATACTCCGGGCGTTCAGAGAGCGCAACTCATCCACGCGTGCAAATGAAAAAGCTCCGCAGTGTCGAGGTCTAATTTCTACCGCGAATTGGACTGCCAAGAACAATCGTTTGTGGGAAATGCGCGAACTACGACGCGTTTTGGTCGCCGCCGACTTACGCTCTTTCAGCGCCGGGAGCACAGTTAGTGTATAAAATAGACCGACGATGTAATGGCAGATGGTTGATAGAGGTGCGGTCGAGTTTTTTGACGGAGAATACACAAATGGGGGGTATCTATGAACCGCAACGATGTTAATGGTCTTTCTGAACTATACAGTATACGCAGCGAGAATACGTGCAGATGCAGCGTACGCACAGACCACGACATTAGATATTATGTAGGATACCGAACAGAAAGGTCTTAGGAAAGGTTTTTCTGAGTCCGCCTCACTTCTCACTGTTTGACATGACAGATAGCGCTTTAAGATAAAATTGGTATGAAAATCAACTAAAACCAGTTTAAAGTTTACGACTGGAAGAGTAGGGTATGTAATAAATTGCGTATGTATTCTATAAGAAATATTAAGAGTACACTAGATGGTGTTAGTGGCCTCGTCAAAAGTGAGAAGGTTCGAGTTTCACTTATCACACATTCGTTCAATATCATATATATATATATTAATTCGTGGCATAAACCTTATAAGACCAAGTATAATATGGAATACATACAGTTGTCACTTTTTTATTGTTTATACCACGTTAATGATTACGCAGTTTCCAATTTTACATTATAGTGTTAGGTGTTATTACTCTAAAACAGATAGTGATTCAATCCCTCGATTACCCCCACCACGAAAATGTCGTAAAAAAAACTCGACCGAAGAAATTGGTTCTATTGTCATATTTTGTTAGCAGCAGCAAAATAACATGCGATTTATTAATATTATGATAATAATATAGTATGCTCAAAGTAGATTTTATCCCAAAATCATTATGTAAGTAAAATGTACTTCAGTACAAAAATAAATTTCGGTTATCAATAATATTGTAGATATTGTTGAAAAACCCTAATATATATATATATATATATATATCGTATACTATAATATATATGGGTATGAACTTTTAATAAAATTTGCCGCGAACACATTTTTCAAAATAATTTTTCATATTTTACTAAGTAATAGTTTTATAATTTCTGAATTTTTGCTTTTGCTTGTAAAAAAATAATACTTAATACCTGGGACTAAAAGTTTAATTGGGGAAACAATTATTTGAGTCTAATATATAGTTCATATAAATAGATATATTTACATAATATACTTGCTGTATGCCTGCCAAACATGACAGGTTAGAGTGATTTTTTTTATTTTATGGCTATGGTAAGTCAACAAACTAATACAGACGGATCATAGATTTAATATATAAGACACATAATAAACTATGCTGTCCGACACTTAGCTTTAATTTGGTAACACAATACTAACCTAAAATTGCGGACCTTTAGACCCATCATCTCTAACTGTATAATGACTATATATACGTGACCTCGAAGCAACGGGCAAATCGCATCGAACACTAGTTTTTGTTGTTATTTTTTCATTCAACACTGTTGAACTTAATGGAGGAGGTGGTGGAGGTGGTGTTGGCCTATCATCGGAAATTTGTTCTTTTTTAATAAGCACATATTTGAAAAATTCATATGTAGTCCATGATATGGCAGTCGATGGCATTTGATACAAAACTCGGGCGACCATACCTCTAAAAAATCCTCTAGGCCCACCAAGTGTGTATATTGTTGTAACTGCTCGAAATATACCTTCAACTCTTACCTAGAAAATTAAAAATATTATTTTACATATTTATATTATCTTTTACACATTTTTCTGAAAACAAATACGTTTAATAAGTAAATAATATATCTACATATCTATACAATAAAGTGCATATTATAATAGAAGATATTATAAAATAAAATCAAAAATATGCATTAAATAAAATTGAAATGTCAAAAATAAAAAAACATTTTTCCATGTTTTGATCTGAAGAAATTATAAATATTCTGAACTTTGAATTTAAAAAATTGGATCTTTGTATTACTTTTGTTTATTTATAGGATTACATTAGATATTAGATTATAAAAAACATTTTATTCAATTTTAATTAAAAAACCATTTTTAGAGTATTAGTTTTGGAATTCAATTTTTTTAATCTTGTTTTCAATAATAAAAAAATTATATATTATGAACATTTTTCAAAATGCAACTAACAAACTAATAGTTGGTAATTTGTTTTAATTAAATCATTTCTGTAATATTTTTATGCCAAAATATCTCCTCTCAAAATTGAATACATTTACTTATGTATAATCTATTTTAAACTGAGTAATTATAACTAAATAAAACAAATGTTTTACATAAATTATAAAAATGTATTAAATTATAATTGAATAATGTATAAAATATATTTAATGGTAGTAATATAAATAGACAATATTAATTAATTAGGTGCAAAAATTAATTAATTAAATTAAAATTAATAAGACAAAGAAAATTCTTACCAATAAAATTAAAAATAATATACAAGTATATTAATAACATATTAAATAATACTTAATATTATATACACATTATTTTATGAATAAACAACAATAAATAATAACTAAAGAATTTATGAAATATTTCTGTATCATATTAAAATTTAATAATAAAAATTAGTAATTAAAATATAAGAACTATTGAATAATAAGATTTAGTAAGATATTATGAGTTTACAGCAGATTATCTACAACTTATAATGATTATTATGTAAGTTACTTTTAAACCTAATAGCTAACATACTGATAGGTGAGAAAAACTACAATTCTTAAATAAGAATTCATTGAATAATAATTAATTAATACATCATCCTTCATTAAGCATGGTTAAGAATAGACATTTTAGAAATTTATTATATTACAAATAATATTCTTTCAAAAACTGTATAAAATAACTTCAAGTTTCAACCCCCATGTAATTTTCATGAGCATACTAAAACATTACATATAGTCAATACATTGACACTTCATATACTAGTATATTGTGTACTACAAATATTAGCCAAATTAATAATCATATTTAAGCTGGTGAAAATGTAATTTATTAATACACAAAAGAAAAAAAAACATATAATAAATAAATACAATAATCAGTTAAATGGTTATTTCATAAAAATGAATGGTACTTTTAGATTTTCATTCTAAAGATTCAAAATCAAGCTAAATTGAAGAAATAAACGCATATAACTTATGACTCACTAACTAGTACATATGTTGAAGGTAGATACTAGAACAGAATTTATAAACATTGCTTTTTTAAATACAATGTGTAATCGAAATCTGTTTACCGACTCAAGAAATAAACGTAAGAAATTATAATTCGTTACCACAAAAGAAAATATGTCAGACTGAGAAAATATTGATTTTTACATAAAAGTCTGAATCATAATTTTAACAAAACACAAATACTAAATCACATACCAAAACAAATTGAAGGTCTTTGACATATATGTAAAATGAATCCAATATAAAGTAAATATAATTTTGCCATTTTACTTGTGATCACTTTAACCAGCCAGATACAGTTTGACAAATTCCTTAATGATATAAAAATAACACATTCAATAAAAGTTATAGTAAATCATTATTTAGCTATAAAATATTAATTGTATTTATTTATTTATATATTTCTTTTTTGTTCTAGTTACTTACATAAAAAACTATAGATTTATCTAAATGCTATTAATTTCAATCTTGTATAAAAATACATACAGACTATATAGTTCAATACAGTAGTATTAGTACCTATAAGATTTATATTTTTTTATAGAAAACTATGTATAACCTAAACATAGGTATGAAATTATAAATTAATACTGTTTATTAAATTTAAATTTAAAAACTATAAAATAATTTTACAAATTTAATTCAGAATAATTTATAAATGTAAATATTATTTTATAATAACATATATTTTAACCAAAACATTTAAAACTAAATGTTAAAAATATAATTTACTAAACTTTTTTCAATATTAAACTATTTATGGATTGTCCAAAAATAAAATATAATTGTATTCCTGAAGTCTAAAAACAGTTGACATTTTTTTTAAATATTGTTTATGTATAATACTAATGCTAATAATATAGTCTGCCATTCCAAATAGCGGACATCTCTAATTCTCCAAATATATCTAGTGGTTATCTCTCTTTAAAGTTATAATCCAATCAATTAAATATGTTAAGAAAGTAGTATTTCTATAAATAATAATTTGCAAAATAGTGCATTTAAAATAGTATACTGCAGAAAGTTATTATGATGTACAAATTTACCATTTTATTAGTCAACTGCCATTAATCCTAATAGAATCCTGTGTACATACCTATACTTTGCTATGTTCCACAAGATAAGTGTAATAACATTAGTGTTTTTATCTATGTCTGTATTTTTTATCACATAAACAAATTGTTTTACATTTTAATAATTCTAACAATGTATTATGATGAAAATGATACAAACAAAATTAGACAATTCTTCAAAAATTATAACCAAATGTATTTGATAAACAATACCAACGTGTTGATGTTTACAATTGTTTCATTAGCATTTCTCTCCCAGACGAGTCAATAGCAATAATATAAATATAGTACAATTTACTTAAATATTAAATTTCATAAAATGTTTACTAACATGAAAAATCAGGAGGGGGGGGGACCAGATTTATGATTATTCAAATATAATGGTTTTTTTTTTTTTTTATAAGGCTAAATAGACTGAAAAAACTCTTTGTTATATTAAACAATATACAGTAACTTTATGAAACAGTAAAATTTTTCTCAGCCCTTTAAATAAGATTTAATTGTTCAAAAATTATAACTTATACATGATAAATACAACTTAGTATATATCTATATATATTTATATAACTATGTTTTATTGCATTATTAATAAAATAATATTAAATTACACTACAAATTGTGAAATAAACTTAATTGTTATGATATGCAAATATAAAATTTTGAATACAGTTAACATGGATATGTTATGAATATGTTTCAGGATTTCTAACTAAGTAATAAGTGATTAAGTTTTATAAAATATAATTGTAAATTGAAAACTTTGAAAAAACTGAAAAGGACGACATTTCAGTAGTTTTATTTATTATTAATCTTATGCCCAATTAAATGTACTATTTTGTACTATTAGTAATGTATTAGTTTTATTAAAACATATACAATTTATAAATAGTTAAGTACCTACTAAAAAATAAATAAATAATAGAAATTGCAAGTCTCTAAAGTAAAGTTAGGCTTTTTAACTTAAAATATATTTTAATCTTAAAAATAAATTTTTTTTTAGTTTATTATAATTTTTTTAACTATAATTAATGGTGTTAAAATTAAAAATAATCTCTCCAATTGCCTGTTGTATTTAATTTTCTATTGAAACTATAATATATATGAGCATATGAAGAACTTTAATTCAAAAACTATTACAAAAATTTAAATTAAATTAATTTAATCATACAACTAATAAATATTATTCTGTTTATTAAAGTACTCACTATTTATATTGTTTAAATGTAAAATAACCTATAATAGCTACACTTCATAACATTTTTCTAAATGTAAATAGACTTTTTTTATTATTTTACAGAATTAAATAAATAAAACAAATATGATAAGTATTTTATTTTAATGTTTACACCTATCTTTAATTTAAAACAAATTGTGGCTTAATTTAACAAATATGTTTCATGATTCCTAACTTCATTTATAACAACAAAATAATTCAAATAAATTATAGATTAAACTTCTAAAGATATTCCCCTCTCCATTATGGTACGACTAATGTGCTAATCATTTAACTGACCCTGATCTAATTTTAAGAAATAAAAAGAATTCTTTTAACATACTAACAAGAAGCAGTTCGTATAGAACTATTTGTTTATAATAAACAAATATAATCTTTCAAATTTAAACATTTAAAACGCAATGTTGTGAAATTTGCACATTTGATTAACATGAGATAAATATGAACAAAAACTGTATAATTAACTAAAATCAAAATAATAACATTCAAATATTATAAAGAACAGTGTAATACATTTTAACACAAAAAAAACCAAGTAAATATGATAACAATGGATTACAAAATATGCTTAAAAAAATGAATTTACTAATTTGCAATTCACATATATAATATAAATGTCGCATACATATGTAATCAAACTTTAAAAAAAATTGCTATCCATTATATCGAAGGTCTTTTGTTTCAAATTTTACTTTTTTCAGAAAGCAAAAAAACTGTTTTGCTATTTGCAAAACAGTTTTTAACATGTTGTTCATGATGTTTACCATGGAAAACAATAAAATCACTCATACACATAATACCTTGTATTCAAAGTGTACATGCAATGAATGTGGTATGTCCTTTAAACAAATCAGTGCAGATTATATTTTAAAAGGGTCCTTTCGATATCTTTTAGTCAACATCACCCACTTAGTTTTTTATATTTAAATATGCCCTTTTACCAGTTTATGCTCCTAATTTTTCTGATTTTTTTGATACAAAAACTTATTTTTTCAATTTTTAGTGGTACATTTTAACAAAACACCAATAATATAAAACTTGTATAAATATGAATGAAATTATTACAATTTGTGTGTATTACATGAACCTAAAAATGTCTTATGTATAATATCAAATTTGTGAAGTCTGAATGCACTATGTAAATGTGATATAATATAAATATTTTATTTATAATGAAAAATCAATAGAATAACAAAATTTAAATACATCTATATTTACATTGTATCTAAATTAAACTATTTTAAGATTACATTAATGAATCTTGCTGTTTTTAAATAACTCGAATAGCACACAATGAATAAATAACTATTATAAATATAAGGTAACATACAATAATTTTACTTGTCATTAAAAGTAAATCATCATTAATTTAAATCTTTAATATTGCATGGATGTACAAATTAAAACCAATTCATATATATATATATACATAATTTTTAAATAAAGAAACTATATTTGTGTGAAAATAAAATAAAATGATGGCAATTGGTATAAATAAATCAATAACAACCAACAATAGAAATTTAACCTTGAAAATGTAACAAAAATAGATAATATCTCAACACTAAGTGAATATTTTGTTCTACTAAAATATATAAGTAAAAAAAATGTACAATTTATATCATAATTGAATATTTTAAAATAGTTATTATTTTTATTATTTATTGATCATTGATTGATTAAATTAAAATTGATTGCATACTTTACAGTAAAATAAATACATACAAACAGTAAGTATGACATTAGCAATAACATTATTATTCATTTAATGAATACATTAATTTATTTCTAAAAAACAAGGCATAATATTAATTTACACTTAATTAGAATATTTGCATAGGTACTTATTCAATTTTACCACCGCATAATACTAACCTATTAAAGATGAAACTCATAAAACATAAACTAATTAAATTTCAGTTAAAATTGAAATTTTATATGTCAATTAATAGGTACTGAAATATTAATTTTTATTAATAATTACATAGCTAATGGATAATATGGTATCATACATTAACATAAGTTATGTTTGGCCTGATTATTGACCTAGCAGTTAAGGTTATACAAATTACAATATAATACTTATTAGCATTAAGAAAAAATATCTAATAAGGACAAATTAGACTACACACTTACGTTTGTGGTTTGAGTGTTTAAAAGAGTCTTGCATACATCTAACGGTGTTGTTATGGCTGAAGCAAGTCCACCGGCAACACCTCCTGATAGCATGTGATATAATGGATTATATATCCTATCTGGATTCAAGAATTGTTGACAATATTCATAAGTCATAAAATGAACAGCTTGAAATGGTACGTTCATAAATAATTGCACAATATATGAACGATAGAATGCTCCTAATCCTTCACTTCGCCATATTGAACTCATACAGTTTAGAATACCATTATAAGGAGAGTTTGAGATTTGTAAACGTTGTTTGATAACTAAAAATGCAATTTGTTTGAATTATTACAAATTTAATCAAAAAACTATATTTATAATAATATTTACCATCTGTTGGTGTCATAATTGCATCGTGTATAATTGTTGAAACACAACCAGCAATACCTGAAGAGACTGTAGTATTTAAAGATGTTTGTTGAGAAATTTTTTGCTTTAAATGTTCATATGATGCAAAATAGAGAGCATGAGCAGGACCAGCACCTATAACAACTGTTCCCATGCCACGCATTGGTCTTAAATATCCCTCATGTTTTATCATATTGAAGAGGACAGTGCTAATTCCTCGGTTAGACACGTTTCCAGATGGCATGAATGCCTGCATCCGAGTCTAAAACAGAATTCAATTTTTTACAAATCAATAAATAAAAATAACTTATGTAGGTAAAGAAAACAATCATTATTTTTGTTATCAAGTACGTAAGTTTTTATTAAATGATCAAGCGGAATTTATTTTTACTTGTTTAAGTACTAGAAAATTAATTAAAAACAAATGTGTGAAATGATTTTACATACAAATTCTTAGATTACTAATTAATGACTTAAATGCATAACAGAAAAAATTAAACTAGAAATAGGTAATTAAAAATTTAAATACCTAATTTAGGTACCTAGGTATATTATATGAACTAAGTAACTCAATTTTGCATTAAGTATTTCATTCCCTATACCCAATTATCCATTAATTTAATGGGATTTATCGGAAAAAATAATATTTACCCAATAGCTATGTAAGCACAGATATTTTATAAAAAACCTACTTAATTTTCGTCATTAAAGTTCATAGAATTATGTAGGTAGGTTATTGCTTTCTAAAAAAAAATATACATATACATACATAACACACAATACACTTACTTTTACTGAGTCCAAAGGGTACATAACACAATGTTCCATAATTCCTGCAATTGCGCCAGCCATCATGTGATCAGTCACATTGGACGATGGTATAGTCTCATATTCATCAAAATTCATAATAAATCAATTAATAATAAATTAATAAATAATTATTATATTTATTATTAATAGGGCGAACAGCCGAATTGCTCCAGAAACACAATTTAGTGAAAGTGAAGTAACTTGAATACTGTTACCCCGAGGACGACGTTATGTGCCATGCGCGTGAAGTTAGTAATGCTCTTGAAGCGATTGATTACAGCGGGTTCTCAAAATGTTGATATCACCCTTCACGGAGAGTCGTGTAGTCTTACAAGTATTATAGGTAGGTACCTATATTTAATTACGGTCCAGGCGATTAAATAGTCGTATGCAAAATAACATAAACACGCATCTGTAAAATCGGATTTAAAAAACAATAAATACAAGTAGAATACAATCATAAATTCGGTTGCCAAGAATTTTGTATACGAAAAAAAACCAGTCACAATTCCAATTAAAGTAGGTAAGTACCTACCTATCGCGATTACTTAATATGTTTATTAGTGTAAAATACAATAATATCTACCTACCTACCTACCTATAAATGGCCAATATACATATAAAGATCATTAAGGTTTTTTTTTTTTTTAATATAAATGTATGGCGCAGGTTCCGATGAATAAAACAGCACTTCCCAGGTGTTCGGTGTTACACGATGATTTTCCGAATAAAAACGTAGGTAGGTAGTGTATAATTGTATTAATAATGTGCACCTCTATATTATAATATTAATCCGTAAGCGATTTCGATTCTATTGAAACAGAACAGTAAACACCGTAATCGCGAAAACGATGAAATATTATTACTATAAACGAAACTGAACGCAAATTCCATTGCGCTACGTGCTCAACAACAACTCTATACGTTACGTTTGACCAGTAAAAACTCGACTAATTACTAATTATTAGTGTTAATATGTATTGTATTTTATCAATAACAGGCGTTATCATTGCTTATTAAGCAAAAAAACAAAAAAAAAGGAGGGACGAGATGGATTTTTTTTTATCTTTGATGATAACGTGCACGTGCGTTGTCGCCACAACCGGTCATTTATTTTCCGTATTTTTCCGTATTTTACTACCCAACCTTGCCGTTAGTTTTTTAGTTTTTTAGTTTTTTTTTTTTTTTTTTTTTTTTTTTTTTTTATTCCGTCTTTTGTCAGCCGGTTACCGTGCGAAAATTTGATTATGATGTACGGAAACGGCCATAACGTCAACGCGCCCGCAAAACAATAATATAATATTATAAATTAAATCGCGAACAGGTAGGGTACTTAGTAGGTAATAATAATTGATAAATATTAACGAGAAATTATTATGGGAAAATCGCGATGAGGACGCGGATCGTGGCCCGCGGTACGGAGAGTAAATAACGAAGGGCCACCGAACGGCTCGGCTGCCCGCTACAGCCGCTACAATGAAAAAAAAAAAAAAAAAAAAATAATAGTAAAATATTACCGAACCGTTCAACTTTTTCGACCGTTCATTACACTTTGCAGTTCGCGCGAGTACTAAATTATCGGATTACAGAGGCGATCCGGCCGCGGAACGACTCAGTGCGCCCAAAAACATGCCCTTCAACGACAATTATTATTAATGTTCGCGCCGCCGCCGACTATATAACGAACGATACCGCGCGTAACCGACACACGACCGACACGGCGACACGGAACAACTGGGGTTTTATTTTATTTTATTTTTTTCTAACGACGTGACAAGACCGGACGGACGAACTTATAGGTTATGAACGAGCAGCTACGAACGCGCAATAGGTATTATAGTATTATTTTCTCCTCTCCAGCAGCAGCAGCTGATTAAAACCCGCGGTCGCGGCCGTATCAAGGGCACGACTGCCGCGGCTTATCGGACGTCTTATCACAGCTGCGGCGATAAAATAAAAAAAAAAAAAAAAAAAAAACAACAACATCCGAGTCGGACGAAACGTACGTGTGTGAAAGTAGGTAGGTCACGTCGGAATCTACCTCGTGTTAAATAATAATACGTTCAGCACACATTTTATGAAACGATTATCGCGGTACAAATTTTTTTTACTACACCGAATTTAGTCATTTTGATAAAGTTGTTGGGGGAAAAAAAAACGGTCTGGTCGGTAAACTAGATATGTGCCGACGATTATTCACCTGTCTGAGAAATCAAACATTGCTGTTGAATGATATTGGATATCATAATATTATCGAAACGGTTTATAATACAATAAAATACACGGACTTTCTTGTTACGTAGGTATTTCGTGAATATTGGCACAGGACTGTATGATTGTGTGCCTATTTTTAAATAAAATCAAAATGCTAGTAATTGCGGGTGTTTTGCAGTAGGTGCATCGTCGTTGCTACGCGCCTCGTGTTCAATTGTGTTATAATACTAATAATTAGGTCACTGTAACTGTAGCACCTGTAGGTGGGAAATTCGGAAGATAAGTTGTATTACAGGTTTATATTAATTAAACCCACCGTGTTTAATTTATATCTAGAAATTGAATAAACCAAACCGGTGTAAGCATAGGAGTGCACGCACACAAAGGGACGCGGTGGACAGCTGCCCTTCCCGCGGACCAGATTTGTCTTCCGAAAAACTGTGAAATTTCAATTATAGCATCCGATTTGTAATTAAATTAATGATAATATTATATAAAATTAAAATACCACCATCACTTATATTAATTGAACTAACTAATAAACAAAATAATATTCAATTGTGTTACATAATATAATATTTAATATCTGCCCCCCTACCAACAAGTTCTGCGCACGCATTTGGGTGTAAGTACAGTTGATTCCGATGTATACATACCGGTGTGTGATACCGATTCGGATTTTATACTTTTGTAGTACCGCGGTTCAACAATAAATTCGGTGCAATAATCGGACATCGGAATACCTTCTCCTAATGCCAATATTTATCAATCTACAAAATATGGGTTGAAATAAACGTATACTGTAGGTATTCTGCAATGGCTCTGTTGTTAAACTTTTTCTGGTGTCTGCCGTTATTTTTTCACAATTCCACGTGATAGTCGTACGTCTCGTCTTACGAAGGATAAAAATGTATACAATATAAATAATACATCCCTTTTAAGGATTTAAATCTTGAAATTAAATAATTTATAGAATTTATCTTAACTAAAAATCGGATTAACGATTATGATTATGATTATGTTCCGTTACAAAGAACTCAACTTTGGTGAGGTTTTTCAAAAATTATATAATACATAGTTGGTAATATAAAGTGAACAACAGTAAAAACAATTAAACATAAATAAACAGTAAACATGACATAATGTCGCGGAGGTAGACTGGACCGCCACAGAAAATGATAAGGTTAGATGAATTTCAGAAGAAATCAAACAAAGAGATAGTTGAAAGATGATCCGAAAAAATAGAATCGGTATCAATTTTTTACACACCAGTATGTCCAAAAAATACCTCTGGTTTGCACCGGTTTGTTTTTTAGACACCGGTTTAATCTACCGAATTTTCAGTAGTATTTCTAGTGTTTCGTAGTTTTCTAACAAAATACTTTTCTGAGCGAAGTTCGGATGAACATACTTTAAAATGCAGTGTATTTGCGGTCAAAATATCAAAAACTGATAAATAGTTCGTTTTGTAAATTTGACCACGTCTAGAAAAGGCAAATATGAATATTATTTGTAAATAGCGTGTACCTACGATTATTTTTAACCAAATAACAAACAAAAAAAAAAAGACATTTTTATTAATGTTATCTTTCCCGTTTTTCCTTCCCGTTTATTGTGAAACTATTTTTCTTCTTTTTTTTTTTTTGACCGTTAAGCACGACATTACAATTAACCTCCTATCAAATTGTTAAGCATTTCTTTTTAGTCTGAAAATTGTATCCACAATGTAACAAGCAAATAAACATTACGTAAAACACTTGCAAAATTAAAATGTCTATAAATAGCTGACAAATGGCTTAAAAGTTTTTAAAATTTTACCATGTTTAAAAAAAAAAGTATTCTGTTAAAATTGTAAGTCTTAGAATATTTTTAATTAAATTACATTAAAAAAAAAAAAATAAAATAATTTGTTTCGTAAATTGTCTAGTTATTTCTGCGTATTTCAGATTCTAAGTGGAGCGAAGAAGCTTATGGCTTAACAAAGATATTTATTTTTTTTTTTTTTTAGTACCTATATATTACGAGTTTTTTTCTGTAGACTACTTCACTACCTGCACCAACTTTTAAGGATAGCAATTTTTCTGAAAGAAAATTTCCTTGGGGAGGTACTTCAAAGAGGTCGTTTTATCGATTTTCTCCAGAGTTTTCTCATCAAATGCGAAAAATTGGGGAAAACCGGGAAAAAACGTAGGAAAACCGAGGAAATCGGTAGGCACAACATAAACAAATATTATTATGGGGAATATATAGAGACTATTTAATTATTTTACTATGATATGGCATATATATATATATATTGTTGATAAAGCATCACTATCAACTGAACTCCACTCAGAATCGTTTTTTCGTAAGCAATTATTTATCATTACTTACAAGTATATATTAAACTACCTGTAACAGTGGCTGCACCAGTCCCCATTATCCTGGGATGTCTTTTTCGGTTTTGTTCAATTATTTAAAAATTACAAAGAAAATAGAAAAACAATTTTCTTGGTCACTAACTATATTCAAAATGCAAAAAAACGTTCCCTTGTTATTTTTCTATTAAAGTAATATTTATGGTAGCAAACATTTTCGTGAAAATTTAAACTTCAAAAAACGGATAAAAATGACTGAATAAAGTTCAATTTTTTTTATCATCAAATACAACACGAGATGAACCACGTATTAAATATTTAAACATTTTAGCTTAGCAAAAAAACAAAATTTGTAATTATTAAAAACTAAAAGTACCTCAAAACTTGCCAGAAAATTTTGAAAATGTTACTATCTCTAGTATAAGGCTAGTAAAAGGCTAGTATAAGTATTCTATAAAAATTTCAGGTCTTTACAATTATTGATAAAATCTAAAATAATGAAACCGTTATTTTCATAAATTTTCCCGATTTCCCCATGTTTTTGCTCGGTTTTACTCAGTTTTTAAGAATTCTATAAGGAAAATTATATATGTACCCAGAACCAACAAGAATTTTTTCAGAAAACGTACTAGGTACTCTTATAACTTGAATTGCATTATTTCTGGTAAAAAACTGTTGTTAGCATACAAGAAAAAAATACTCATGTCATAATTATTAAACCAATACATTCCTCATTGTGCTCAGAATTTAAAATGTTTAATACATTATAATACCTATACCTATTCATAAGATGGGCATACCTATTTTATTTAAAAATAACATGATATATAGTAATCGTTAGTTAGGTAAATCGTAAGGTAAATTGATTTTTAATTATTAGTCATTCGTGAATACGTGATTTTTTCATGCCTTATTATTCGGTAATATATAATAGGTATTAATTGATAGCCAATTATTCGCCTTTATCTTAAGCCCTCGATTGAGGTGAATCGTAATAATAATATGAAATATTCCGATATACTCATAATATATGGAGGAAAGGCAATTGACTGCGACGCCGTTATCAGTATAGTATTACTTGTAATATTCTCTTTAGGTTATCGTGATACAAAAACGCTGTGTTATAAACATATCTAACGTTAAAAGTACAATAATTTCAAAACAATTTAGACAATGCCACTGATGCCGGCTAATAAAATTACCTATGTAAACGTAATCTACATACCAGACCTAATACGATCAGCTTTGTCGATTCGCGTATCGGTTTCTCGAATAATATTTATTAATTATGTACTTATAGGGTGTAAATTACGAGTATATTCAGTATTCACAGCAAAACGGTCGATAATGTGGAATTAAACGAACACATTATAGGTGCCTATAATAAAACTCTTAAAACCACGATCGAGTACCTATAATACGCGGTACAAAACCGCTGCAATATTACAAATATAATAAACTACACAGTAACTATAGTTAAAATGTAAGGTACAAGTTACTTTTTTGATAAAGTAACTTTTAACCGATTTACAGTAAAAAAAAATCCCAAAAATGAAATATCCTTAAAAGCTCAAAAGTGGCTCAAAAGTGTTAGCGATACCGTAAGAAAGTAAATCAAAAAGGCAACAAAAAAGGTGTCTTGTGATTTTTCGATTAAATCATTTTTTCTGGTAGTAAACTTCGTCCACGTTTTTATAAAATAATGAAATCGTGAAATTGTATGTTTTCATACATTTTTCCCCACTTAAGTGCTTTTATTTAAAAAATGGCATCGAAAATCAAAATCTAGATAACTTGAGTTTTCAAAAACAGTGCTACACTTATACATCAGAGTAAGTTTACTAGGTAAAAACGTATCCACAGTCTAGAACAAAGAAAAATAAATAAACAGCACTGTAAAACTAATAAATCCCTCTCCACGCTTGGAATCTAAAAAAAGAAAAAATAAACACCCTATTTCTTTTAGGTTTTGTAGTGTCTTCTTTTAATTTGTTCTCAGAGAAACTATTTTAACAAGGAATTATAGAAATCTATCAAGTTATTAAAGAGTAAAGAGGCCATAGAATGGTTAAACAAACTATATTCTGACTTGTCTTCTACTTATATAACTGTGTAAGATTATCATTTTTTTTTTAAATATATTGATATATTTTATCCTTTATGATTTGCTGTAATTTGAGATTTTATTGTGTCTATTGTATACGCCGTACAAAATAAATAAATAACAGGATAATTAAAAAAAAAAAAGATACGGACATTCGCAAGATAAATAGGCCACTGTTGTAGGTGAAAAGTTGATAAGGTAGAAGAGAAATTGAATGTATAATTTTACGTATCGAGTAACCATTGCTAATGAAAAACGATTCAAAGCAGAGTTCGGTTAATAATGTTGCTTTGTCAACAATACATAATAAGTTATATTATAACATAATTGCATATGCATCATATATTTTCTTTATAATATCATTTGTTTAACATTGTACCTATTTTCTCATTTTTCCTACGTTTTTTCCCGGTTTTTTTATGTTTTTTTCCCTGTTTTCCTATTGATTAAAAAAACAGCAATTAAATGAAAACAAAAATTAAAAAATGACTTCCCTAAAGTTCCACCCCGTCAGATTTCCTTTCAGAAAAAGTGCTATAATTGAAAATCGGATTAAAATTGTCGGTAGAAAAGTTGTTCACGGAAAAAAAGTAAAAAAATATCATTGTAAAACCAATATAAAAGTCACTAATAATTTTCAACTAAACGTACATTTTCCTGAAAATGTGTAACTTTATTTAATTTCTCAAATTTATTTAAATTTTTACTTATTTGCTTTATTTTTAGAATAACTTAACTTAAACTAATTAAAAAAAAAATTTGTTAACTTGCCCAGCTTTGGTAATCATTGGATTATATTAAATCCATGCCAAAAAGAATACATTTAGTTGTTACAATACAGTTGTAGTTTCGTCGTATTCGAAAGAGAACACATCGTCGTGTATGACTACAAAACCGACCGCAACAAATTATTGTAGTCAAATACAAATCGATATTTGATTGATAGGATATTGTACCTACCTATCAATGTAATTATATTATGTTAACATTACGCGCAAATGTGAACATTATAAAAATGACATTGCGCACCGAAAACTCGCCACCGGCCATGAAAACCATAGACCCAGCGACCTACAACACGTGGAAGTATACGAGATTGCGTACACCATCGCCCGAAAAATGAACGTTTAAAGTTCAAAATTTCAAATAATAAATCTATCATAAAACAATAAATTATTTTCAGTTACAAATTAATAAAATGTCCAGTTTAAATTCGGCAAGAAATGTTTATCCGAAATACATTTAAAATCTAAAATATTTTGTTTACAATGATTTGTTTAGTTCTATTCAGGATTTAAAACTAAATTAGATACACTATATAATATAGCCACTCTATTAGTACCATTATCCTGGAAATCCTCATTAGTTTCCTAAAGAAGGACTCATTTTGTGGAATCCTTATTGATTTTGACTTTCTAAACAACTTCAAGATTCCAAAAGCCATATTTTAAAAGTTATAAAATAAATTCATAAATAAAAAACAAAAAAAAACATAACAATATGATATTTAAAAACCTTTTTATATAATATTATAATATTTTCATTCTTACAAATTGTTCTGTTACATTTTAAATAAAAATACAAAACATAATATAACAATTTAATAGTAAAAAGATAATGTGTCTTATTGTGCCCATCTTATAGTGTCCCACACATCCATTTTAAGGTTAGTTTTTAAAAGAAGTACTTAAACGCAAAGTTTTATGTGTAATAAATCTCAGAATATGTATTTGTTTCTTCTAATTAATATAATATAATAAATACGTACACCTTTAAATAAATTGCACAACACAAAAAAAACCGGCGATTGTATTTTTTCGTTTTGACAACAAAATTGCGGGAAATGTTGATATAAATAATCCAGGTTATCAGAATCAAACCGCTACAAAATGAAAACGTTACATTTAACATTATGTATCGTTACATATCTGTATAAAACGCTAGATTTTATTTCTCTATATATTTACATTGTCTCAAATTGTCCCATGTCTCATTGTGCCCCTCTCATAACCTTCATAACTAAGCCCCGAAAATATATGCACTAAAAACTTACGAAATATGCATACATTTCTGCACTGTTTTTTATTCAAAAAAATTCATTTGAAATTCTTCAAAGTACCAACTAGATAAAATTCCTTTTCAGAGAACGTGCTACACTTGATACATCAAAGTAAAATTTCTGGTAGAATTTTTGTACACAGTAAATAAATAAAAAAAATAAGTATCATTGTAGAACCAATACCTTCCTCGGTC
This sequence comes from Cinara cedri, assembly GCA_902439185.1. Taxonomy (NCBI): domain Eukaryota; kingdom Metazoa; phylum Arthropoda; class Insecta; order Hemiptera; family Aphididae; genus Cinara; species Cinara cedri. The sequence continues at coordinate 1,611,295 of CABPRJ010000951.1, read as the reverse complement.
CCCACAGAATCTAAAATATGCAAATGCATACTATTCCGGGCCCAAGCCTCATAACGAAATCAATTTTCATCTGAAAACTAGAAATATATGTTACATTGATATGTCACATATTTTCAAGTCGAAGTTGCTGTCTAGAAAACCAAATAAACCAATGAACTACTTATTTTAGACCAGTTGTGTTATTTGAGTGCTATATACTTGTGTTAAAACATCATAATATGAAAATAAACTAAATATCTCTGAGAGAAAAGTGTTAAGGACATTTTATATCGTGTCAAGGTTATAACCATGACAGTTTATAGCGCGGGAGAGAAGGTCAAATGAGCTACGGAAACAATGGCACAAAAAAGGAAATTTAATCCAATTTATAAAAGATGCAATAATGGAATGGGAAAGGAACGCCTGGAAGAATGTTTTGGAGAAAGCTGGAAAACAAATTAGTCTAGACGTAAAGCTAAATAAGTCACTGTCGGTATCAGTAGTAGATAAGTATCGTTATAATACGGTAATCCGTTTTTGAATTTTGTTATTAATTTATTTATTAAAATTGTAATTGTTTTTGTATAATAAATTATAAATAATTTGTTGATAGTTTATCATATTAATATTATGATTATTGCTCGTCATTACTCGGTCTGCACTTTGCAGCTGTACAAATTATTTGTGTTAGCGTATTGCGGGTATACAGCGTTGCCGAATATTACCTATTCGGTTATAGATTACGTAGTATTTACTCATTATTAATAAATAATAATGATAATGACGGCACGTGATATATAGGTAAGGTCGAAGGTAGGTAAGGTTTATAATCATAATAATTATTAATAAAAATGCGTTTGATCATTTTTTTTTTTTCTACTTCAGCCACTCATCAATTTCGAAAAAGACTAAAATTAAAAATATTTAGATACAATGCGTTTTTTTCCTACGTAATAGATAATTATAACATATTCTTGCGACAATAGTTGCAAGACCTGTTTTTTAAAGTACGAGAGTAGGTATAGTATTATAATATTATACCTGCATAATATAATTTATAGGAACGGTTGTACTACTGTATATTTATACAATCGTTTGCCGCTTCCTCGATATTGCATGCGGTATACAAATTGCAATCATCGGTTGCATATGGATTTTGAGATTTTTTTTCCCCTGCTATAAAAATTAATTAGAGACCCAAGAAAACTGTACTTTTACAGTTGGTTCGATAAAAATAATGTTATTTAGTCGACAGTTTTCATAAATCATAATAATTGTATAGGAAAATAATCAACGTACATTCGATCTTTGATAGTGTTTAAATCAATATTATTATTGTATAATATTGATATAATACTATTACATATAGTTTTACAATCGTTATAGACGCGCGCACGGTGTATGCAGGGTATGCATACCACTGCATAGTCTGCTGATTTACATACCTATACGTGGCCAGTATTGTTCAATATACATACTTAAACTTAGGTTGCTTTTACATTTTCTATTACTTTAAATTACCGCGATTAAACTTAGTGTGATTATTTAATTATATTTTATTGAAGGGAGGTGTGCGTAAATGCATAATATTAATATAATTACATTTTGGGACCACGTGGACGAAGTCTACGCATGCTTAAACATATATTTACCGAGTAAGTACCAAACTGAAACAGGTAGATTATTTTATATAAGAACAACAATTATAATAGCCTTCTATATTGGCTAAATAATGGATAAAGAAATGTACATTATTATTAATCAATACGTTATTTTTATTAAAATACAACCAAAAATAAAAATAACGATAAGATGCACTGTAACTTGTCATAGCAGTGTACACAATGAATATTAATAATATAAACTATAGGTATAATTGCAGATATAACTATAGGTATTTTACCGGAAATCATATTAGTTTAAAAAGTAAAACTAATATGATTTTACACTATTATACTGCAACTAGTATTACAGGCAAATTGAATTAATTACGTCCAACAAAGTGGCCGATTATTTAACGGTTGTATTTCTCTTCTTTTTGTAGACGTTATCATTTGTTGATCACTTCCGACTAATGTTCTAAAAGTCGACAACTATAGATACAAGTAAAATAAAAATGTCAATATGGTTAATACAAAAAGTTACCAAAATAAATTACTTGTGTTTGGCTTATTTTGAATGTATTTTTATATACAATCCATATTACACATTGAGTATATGGATCCTTAGTTAGTGATCCGGGGAATGTGTAGTATTGATTTTCTTCAGCTATCGGTAATAACCATGAAAAATAATTGTTGAATCTCCCAACCAAATATTGGTCGGACGTTTGAATAACATTCAAATTGGTGACTAAATTTTTCAAATCAATGTTATCTTCATCTGATATCTAAACACAATATAAGAAATCGGTTTTAAATATTTGAAATATTATATGAATATTATGTTATCTGTGTAATCAAGAGAAACTGTAAACCAATGAAAAAAAAAAATTCAAAGTTCGTTCTATTGCTCAGTGTCGTAACGAAAGGGGTAATTAAACTCGAGAGGCAGCCACCTCTGACTTGTTAAAAAAAAATTCATCACAGTGATTAAAAAACTAGTAGATATTTCCCAAAAAATTCAATGATAAAAGCGAAAAGTAGGCACCCATTTAAAATAATACAATAATGAAGACATCTATGCGTAATATAATATGTTGATTGTAGGTATATGAATTTAAATAGGTAACACAATGACTTTCTAAATATTATTAATATTATATGTAGGTATAACACTTTCTAAATATAGTTACGTATAAGAACCGCTAGAAAATTTAACATTTTTTATTATTTTTATAACCTACTTGGGTATTCAATACCTAATAAATATTATATCAATAATAATATCTATATATTATCTAATTTATACGATTACTTAAAACATGTTTTATATTTTTCGTTTTAAATCCATTTATCCAATTATTGATCATAACCGTACACGTACCTGGCCAAAAAATGATACTATACAAATACCGTCATCATATCTTGTAGCATTTTCATAAGAGCCATATTCTTGTTTGAAGTGTACCATTTGAACTTCCATAGCATAACTAAAAAAAATGTATTACAATAATATCCGGGATAATAGCTCAATACAAATCTAATGAATATGCATTAATATAATACAGCTATTGTAATATACATAGACGAAGAAACAATGACCGCGTGAATGAGTATCCTATGAAGCAGCTACTTCATAACCAAATTTGGCGAAGGGGGGAAACACTGAAACTTTATCATAAGATGAGTTAATGAAAAGGTTGAACTAAGATCATCTATTATGGTGGCCGTAAATACGGTCCCTGATTCTTCTAGGCTTGGTGGATGTATGAGGTTTTTTCCAATTTTACTGAAACTGATACAAAGAATAAAAACGTCACTAGAAACGCATAAATTACTACTACTAAAGTACGAACATTGCTGTAACTAAAATTTTTTTTCTTAGAAATATCACATTTAAACGTCTGAATTTTTACTAATAATTGTCTTTATAATATCATACTATATTGAATTAAATTGTATAAGATCTACCTACCAACTATTACTAAATAAAACACTCAGATACCGAACAAATTATTATAGTTCCATATTTTATAAGAGAAGAAATTAATTTTATAGAATATAAAACACCTTGTGATAAAATGTTTGTATATTTTTATACATTTGATAATTTTTAGATTCTAAATAGAGCGAACAAACTTATGGTTTTCCAGTGATTTTTCTTATTTTTTTTCTTATCTGTGAACAACTTTCTACCAGAAATATTGCTCCAATAAAAAGTGTAGCACATTTCTAGAAAGAAAATCTAACTGGGGTGGTACTTTATTGAGGCCATTTTTTGATTTTTTTAGGAGTTTTCCCAATATATTGGAAAAACCTGATAAAAACGGAAGAACGGGAAACTAGGTACAATATTAAACAAATAGTATTAAAGAAAATGTTTAATGCATATGTAATTATTTTACCATAGTAATTAATATTACATATACATTGTTGATAAAGCAACACTATAAACTGACCTTCGCTCAGAATCGTTTTTTTGTTAACAATAGTTAATTGTTGCTTACAGATATACATTAAATTTCCGTCTGTATCCTACCTTATCAACTTCCCACCTACAACAGTGACTGCACGTCCGCACCCGTCCCCATCATTATCCTATAGGTTTCCTTTTTTTTTTTTTTTTTTTTTGCTATTTTACAGTTTCTATCACTCATCTTCATTAACAATTCTACTAAAACATATTAAATTATTATTTATTCAAACTAAATATAAAATATATAGTTTTAAAATGAACAATTGTATACACCACAGTGTCGCTATTAGTGGGTAGCAGAGTTTGTATTTACATCCCTTTTGAAATTGGTCTGACAGAAAGGATCGATCTCACCATACCTTATAAGAAAATAAAATAGCGCTCCAGGTTCTATTTTTTAATTTCATTTAAAACGTCAAAAAATAATTAAATATACTATAAAAAAACAATTTATTATTATCGTACATCTTATGAACAAACGTGTAAATGTACCTACAATTGATCGTTCATTTGATTTTCACTGCCGCATTCTCCTACATCGCCCCAGTAAAAATACATTCGATTAAATTCATATAAGCTATCAAATAATGGTCCACCAGTTATAATCGCAAGTTTATTTTCAATTTCTAAATATCTACTTTGGTACCCAAAGTGAAGAGTATGAACATAAACTGAAACATTGGACAAATATTATTTGAATTATTATTTGCATTCATTTTAAATTAATTTATGTCGAAAAAAATGAATAAATTATTTTTACGTGCTTGCCCATTGTTTATTATTTTAATTAAAACACTTTCGTCTCGCCAATAGTCATAATATAATAAACTCGAAATGCTCAGTTCATATGAACATTGCTTTAGTATATCAATCGGTGACTGCACTTGCTGGTCTTTAAAATGAATTTTGACGAATGGCCATAACATAGATTGATCAGTAGGATTTGCATTGTTCAAGCCGTTTAAGTTTTCGGTACCTATTTTTTTTCCACGCAATTAAATCGTCAAAAGATAATTAAATAATTAGTTACTATAAATAAACATATAAATATATTGAATATATGTATCGTTTACCTGAGTCCAAAGATTGAACATTTAAATTTAAAGTTGATAAATATAAGAACAAGAATAATATGTTCACCATTTCAATGCAACAACATCAATTTTTAATAAATTATAATATTGTAAAATAAATTTATAATTAGATATAATAAATAAAATATACAATAAATTCTATAACAAATTTTAAGTATTGAAAGGATTTAAATTTTAATAGAATACAAATAAATTGATACCTAGTTGATAATAATAATATGAATAACAACAACTGATGAGTTACGATAAATCTACAGGAAAAATATAACAGCTAGGTGGTACTCGTATTCACATACGAGTAGTTAAATCTGTTTAATAAATATCATATGTATAATTTATTTATTTGCACCACCGTATTTAATAACGTACAGTTAAACTATATGACTAAATATTTGAATTACAACTAATAATTTTATTTTTCCACAGCTAGGTAATTAATATTTTAGTTTAAGATATTCACATATATTTTTAATTTCAAACCGTACAAAAATGTATTATTTTCTGAGATTTTCGGAACCACGAAAATGTTCAAAAAGTTTCGTTCAATAGTTTTATCGATACCTCATTAATGAAATTTGATGGGATAGTAAAAGATAGTTATTAATTTTAATATTGTTACCTGATTCTTTGAAGATACTGTTAAAAAAAATAATCAAGTTACTGAAAATTTTTATAATTGACAAACATTATATTGAAATAAATAGTTAATCAATTATAAATAATAAATTAAATACTATTTAGCTGCCAAAAATATGTTGACTCAATCATTATTTAAACATTCTAACTCGACTTCTGTCTTCTAACATACATATACGTGATATAGATACCTACTTATCACATATGAGAAGCTAATTATATTCTTTTGCTCAGATCAGTACATATAGTACCATAATAGATATTATTACTACTACTACTATAGTAAATATTTATAGTGCGTATTGCGTACTATAATGAAAAACTGAAAATTTCGTTTCATTACAATAATATTTTGAAAAACTAATCATATAATAGGATCTGAACCATTTACTGGTTTTGTATACCAATAAAAATTACGTCAATGGAAACAGGAAACGGCATTTAAGACGCCATTATTGTAATAATGGAAAATCTAATAAAGCACTCCCTCAATGCAAAGTACCTTTATACATTTTAATTTGTTGACACTAATCTCAGTCCTATAATAAAGACTGCTGTCACCTATTATTAATTGCATTAAACTTTAACTATAAACCACACATAAATTTAAATGTAATGTAATTCCTAACTGCTGTTTAAGTGCGAATAATATTATTAAATATATAGATAAGTTATAAATACAATTTGGATAATGGATAATTTGATTTATTTATTTATTTTATTTTGCAAAGCGAGCAGCGGCCTAAATACAGAAAAACATACATGCTATCTTACAAATAAATAATTAGTCGATTTGTATGTCCAAAATGAGTATGTGAAGAGGGAGGGTTTAATTTTTCAACTCAACCACACGCCTACCTATAGGCTATACTTGGTGTGAAAATCAATTTTCCATAAATTTATATGAAGATTGAAAATATTTTATTATTTTTTAATGGTATAAAATATGTAGCACTTAATAATAATTATACGCAATGTACTTTTCAAATTCTTTAAAAGTAGCTATCAAAAACCATTTCCAGAAAGGGGGTTATATCTTATTACCTCCTCCAATGGCTATGCGATTTAATGTTTAACACCAATTTTTGAGCTCTTTGGAATTATCGTTTTGTACTGAACTAATGAAACGTCCTCGTGTAAAGAAACATCACAGCCCGCCGAGTAGGCAACAGGTTTTTTAAAAATATATTTTAAATGGATATTTAAAATATTTAAAACATAATATTGTAAATATTATATAATATAATATAAGAGTGTGGAATATAACGGTTTTATTTTGTTTTTTTTTTTTTTTTTTTGAAAGTATATGTGAATTCTTGTAGGTATATAATATTAAGAGCCACATCATAACTTGTTATTCTTTGGGCGTGGCTTTACATATAACAAGTTAAATGTGTTTGATTTATGGAGTGCATTTAAGTGGCAAACACTCGAAAGTCCGGTATACTGTGGAGATTTATGATTTAATATGAGTAACTAGTTAAAAATTATCTCAATACTTACCTGTAACGATCAGGTTATTTGTCATTGGAACGAAATTGGGACAGTAGCCCCCTTGATTTGAATTCTTATACCGCAGATAAGGATAAGACAAACCGGACCTTATTTTAGCGCTAAGGTGCCATTCAAGAGCCGGTGGCGTGACAGGGCAAGCCCTGGGCGTATTCGCTACGCCAAAGAGTGGTCCCAGTTTCCGCTTCCCGTCTGCTCACGATTCAGTCGCTATCTGGGTGTATAATCATCATCATCTAACGAAACCCACAAGTTCGTCCAAAGCCAAACGCACGACGCTAACCACAGCACAAGTTAGAGCATGGATCGACACCGGGGCTCCGGAAACCACTACTTTTTATTAATGTTAAAGGTCGGACATATTCCGACACCTAACCCGGGATGAAATAGATGATAAGTCCAAACCGGAGGTAGCCAGGAGTCTACCGACACACGTTTGATAACACAATCTCCGTTAGAGGTAAGTGGACATACCGAAGACATTTCGCGATGTGACCCGGAAGTCGGATCACGAAAAGATCCTGATATATCAAGTGGAGAGCCGAACCTGTAGTTTCGAAACTCACCAGTACACCCTCGGCCGGGAAGTACTGCAGAGAATCGCCCGCTTGCGAGACTTTGTTCATGTTAGCTTCACGACGGCGAATAAATTCACGACACTAATAATATCCAGAACTGCGGAGAGGTCTTGGTTATCTAGTCGATCGAGTAATGAAGCAGGTCTCCCGGTCAGTCCAGGAAACCACGGGAAACAAACTAAGAAATTAATCAAAGCTTCTTTGGTCGTGGTTACTCTAAATCTTTGGATACTTAAGTTAAATTAGGACGAAATGTATACAGTTGAAATTTTTAAAAACTAAGAATGACAAAAATTATGGTAATACAACATATAATGCTGCTTGTTTCTTAAATTGTACAAAAAAAAATTTCGAAAAAATGTAATACATTCCGAGATATCGTATTGGATGTATCTTTGAAGAAAATCCTGTATATTCAACTAATTAATATTATTAAATTCAACATAAAAACCTTTAACAAAGCTAAATAAGCTTAAAATCGGCGAGCTTTTCATGACTAAAACTAATAAAATTAAATGCTCATAATTTAATTGTATGCATATTTCTATACAACAATGGTTGACCTCTTCACTCACACCTACAGTATCGATACTTGTAAACTGTTAACCTCTTTCACTTGTGCTTATTGTAAATATAATTTCACAGATTGTGATAAAAACAAACAAAAAATAAAAATATTTCTATAAAAATAAAAATAATAAAATGATAAACTAAAAACAAAATTATCAAAATGGTTATTACTCTCAAATAAATATTTATAAATAAAAATAGTAAATAAATATAAAAATAAACAAATTATATAAAAAAATAGAATAAATTAATTAATGAATACGTCACCTGGAGTGTAATACACTTATTATAATACTCCAGGCAATGCATTCATTATTTATTTTATTTTTATACATACATAGTACACATAATACACATAATACACATATACACATAGTAAACTAGTAAACTAGAAAATATATTTTTTAGTATAACAATTGAAATAGATGTTTTATATTATGCAATAGACAATAAAAGGTAATGAACTAATGAAATCTAAAAGCATGTTATAGTAATATAGTCTTTTGTGATTTTATTGCACTATTAAAATATAAAACCTTTTTTTGTTTAAGTGTAAATTCCTCTGAAATGCAACCCAATCACCATTTATGTTTATAGTATCAAATAGGTAGGTTTTGTACAACTATACTAAATTGTTAAGTATTATAGTAATATTGATACATTTATTAGTTAAATTAAGACAGGTTAGGTAGTGGTGATATCCATCGTATTAAATGGATATTATGGATACAATTTTAGAAAGAATTGGGGCACCAAGTCAGTTTCCTATCAAAAATTAACTTAAGATTTTTAGGTTTTACACTGGTTAGAATAGAAATATTATCAGACAGTTAGACATCGAATAATTATTGTTAATATGTATTTTATTATAATATAATTATAATAACTACTGTGTACAGTATTTTTAAAATCGAAACAAACAATATTTTTAGATACAAAACATGAGTTATTATAAGGTTTTTTTAAATTATTTATACCTTTTGTAAATTTGTTTTACTATTTTTTAATTACTGTCACTTTCTTGTGGTAGGCACACCAAAGTTAACTCTAACTGTTTGGCTAAGGATATTGTTTAGTCTTGAATTCTGTTACCTTGAATTTAAATATGACCTAAAAAGACTATGAGCTATTCCGTTTATACAAAAAAATTCTAATTTATTTAATAAACTTGATGGTTAACTGAATCAAACACTTTTTTAATATCTATAAATATATCAATTACTTTTTTGTTACAACCTAAATACTTACAAATATGGTCCACATAGCAACTAAAGCCTCAGTTTTGGATTTTTTTTCATAACACCAAACTGATTTTTAAAAAAAAATTGTATTTAAAATATGTATGACTCTATCTTTAATACATTTTTCAAAAAGTTTAGATACTGATAGTGTAAGAAAAATAGGCTTATAATTATTGCGATTTTTTCTATCATCTCCCTTATGTAAAGAAATTAATATTGCATTTTTTAAAAGTCAAAGATATACTCCTGAAGATATGGATAAATTAAATGTAGTAGAATAAAAAGAAGAATATAAAGGTAGTTATTAAGAAAGAGGGTTAAATGGAGTACCAATATGGGGCACAGGTGTATGGTCAAATTTAATTATGTTGATTATGATGATATATTAAAGTGGTAGGTACGATCAGGTTATCGCCACGTGTCTATTTTTTAGTAATATTTTTTTGTTATTATTATTATATTATTTATTGTAAAATAAAACAATTATTATCGTTAAAAAGTGGATGCTAGTGAATAAGTCAGTATAGACTATAGCTAGGTCGTGGTATTATGCGCTGTCGATGATATGACAGAGCGCGTATTTATTAAGTATGGTGCAGCCAGTGGCGGCTCGCGATGTTCAAAATTAATAAGAAATGATTATGATATAACATGTTTATCGTTATTTGTATAAAGGGAGAATTTTTTTGTTCAAAAGATTTTCTAATGAATCCATTTTTAAAGAAATAATGACGTGTTAATTCTAAGAGGAAAGAATTCACTATGACGGGTAAAAACTAAAAATGTAAAATACATATTACATGTACCATTCGATACAGAAATCAGAATACAAATAGAAAAACCTCAAAATTAAACGTAGATAACGTTTATTTTAAAAATCAGTTCGCTGTAATAGCTGGGCACCTTATAGTTGCATTGTACTTCTGGATCCCCCACTTGTCAATAAAAATTTTATACAGGCGTCACAGGATGTTACAGTGTTGTGCACCGATTGGTGTGTGCATATTGCATAAGTGTTTTTACTTTAGGAGCAATAATATTATGTTCATGACATGGGTTTTTGAATAATTTTTTATGGCATCTAGATATTCTTAATGAACAATTTATAGCGATCAGCTTCTAAAAAAAATAAAAAAATATTATTCTGATAAAATGGCATGTGGTGCACCTGCAAACACGACATATACAAATACGACATGAGGTAGATAACCAATAAGGTAGATGATATTACAAGTCAAATTTAAATTACACGGTATTAAATGTAAGTGGCCGATCATAAAATGGTTGTGAATCGATTTTCTCCATTTGAGAAGAATGTCTTATATTTTGTCTGAGTCTTCTTAACTGTAAGTATAAAAGTATTAGTATAGAACGTGGTTATTTAATGTAAAAGGCTATAAATTAGGAGCGGAGTAGCCGGTTTGGAAATGGTAATATTCCAAATGGCGTGTATCGTATTATGGTTCGCTGACCTGATATGTATACATAATATTTTAATTACTTCTATTAAGTTTTTCTTAATATGTTGATAATCATTTCAATTATTACATTAAAATGTGTATTTATATTAAATCTCTTTTCTTAATTTCTTGGGTGGGTCTAAACTCGCCCCAATTCTCTTTGCCCGTATATAAAGTAAAAACGTATTTAGCGACCATCAATTCAAAATACTCGCTTCACAACTGCAGGTTATAATCAAAATGTGAGAAAAATTGCTTTTGATTGGTACATATTTTATTGGGTGACTTAGATAAATTTTAATCCCTCAGACTAAATTTGGTTACCACTCCACCCCTACAGTATAAAGAGTTACTTAATAACTTACTTGGTTTTGACTTATAGAAAATGTATCTATATACAAAATCCATAATGTAAATTCAGTAAATGACATTAAACATAATGATCCAGGGTAAACACTGTATTGAGTTTCTAGAGCAATTGGTTTTAACCAAGAGTAGAGTTCGTCAAAGTTTGTAAATTTATCAAAAGGACCAGTATAGCCAGTCTCTGAAACGGACATTCCTCGAATATTCTTAATAAAATCATCTATATCTTTGTTATCTTCCTGCAAAATCTAATATAGTGATAATTGATAAATGTAATAAATTAGTTAATTAGGTTTATTACTAACATACACTTAATATGCACATGTCAGTACTAGGTATGTAGTTGAGACATATTGATTTCTAAAAATGACAACACTGTTAGTATACGATAATTAGGGGGTCTGACCCTTTTTTTGAAGATAAGGATCCGAAGATAAACAAATCTGAATCAGGTATACTAACTTAGAAAACTATATTTTCAGTAAATTATTATCAGTTTTTTCTATTACCTACCCGACGTGGTTTTTTATAACAAATCGAGAGTTATTTTCGATTAAAACAGTCCAAGCGAACGCAGCAACCGAGTGACCCTGCTAGATTTCTAGGTGCTGTTTTTACGACTGTATTAACATAAAAACTGGATAAAGTCAAAATACATAATGCATTTCACATTTGTGCATTTAGTAATTCTAGATTCCCGTATGAAAATGTTCGATTTAGTTAAAGTTGGTGTAATTGGTTATTATCTAAGTGTTTTAATTTTTTCTTCCGAGGTTTCGGGAAAAGTGACCCCATCCCGATAATTAGTATCACGTGCGTGGCTTGATCATGGAAATTGCTGAAGTACCACGTGTGTGAAGTCAGCCTCTCCACTTCACAACAAAATAACAAAATACATACACAAACTAGTTTTTGACACTCTTGTGCCTATAGTTTAATTTTCGATAACGTATGAAGCGTTGGAAAATGACCTCTTTCTATCCAGGATTTTGACCCTGATTATTAGTACTATAGAAACATACTGCTAACTTTATATGAGAATCGAAAGCTATTTTAGTTGGTTACGAGGTTTAGACCCTGGAAATGATCATAACTCTGGTACAGCAAAGTTATACATTTTAAAAATTCGGTTATAAATGGTAGCTTAATGGGTTTTAAATGTTTTTAAATAGTTTTAGTTGATGGGGGGGGGGGATTGTTTCTCTTTGAGAAAATAGTTTTCACTCTGGTACGGCGAGTTTACAAATTTTAAAAAGTTGGTTACAAATGGGTACATATGAAAAGGAGAATGACAAATTTAATACAAATTTAAATTAAGAGACTTCCCTAAAGTACCGCCCATATACAGAACTCTTTTAGAAAATGTAATTGATAATCGGAGCAAGATTCTAGGTAAAAAAGTTACTTACAGAAAAAAAAACTAAATATCATTATAAGACTTATTTGTGCTTAAAAATAATACCATATTATGTTTCACTATTATATGGGACTCACGATTGTTACTTATTTTATCGTATTCGTTCCGATGAATAATCAAACCATGGTTTAGAGTGGGTGTTTTAATTTATTATCAACAACTTAAAAAAATTAAAATACATTTTAGCAATAACTCATAAACAATTGCGTTGAAAATAAACAGGTTAGTATAGTATGCATAACAAATTATTAAGTCATTAACATAAATTAAAACTTATAAAAAGTAAATACTGTACAGTATTAAAATATTATGTAAGACGTGGGTAAAATTTTGTATCTGTATGAAATGTATATGTAATGATTTAGAATTTCAGTATCCATAAAGAATTGTTCTATTGTTAAATGATTGAAGTTCTCTATCGTTTTCATTTATTAATACGCCCTTATGACTTGAATGCAATTTTCTGAATTCCATTAACTATAATATTAAAATAAAATAAATATTTAAAAATAAAAAAAAAAATTGTAGATTTGTTAAATAGAAATTTGTTTAATTTACTTGTTTTCTAGAAATCTTAATGGGTTTGGTAAAAACAATCCAAATTACACATTCTGTGAACGGTGAAGTAGTAAGTGATCCGGGATATGTGTAATAATGTTGTTTTAATGCTGTTTTCTTTATCCAAGAAAATTCTTCTTTAAAATTTCTAATTATGTTTGAATTAGGTTGGATTAAATGTCTTAAATCAGTTATGAAATTTTCCATTTCTCGATTATTTTTTGTTGATATCTTAAAAAGTCATAAAACTTATTAAAGCTTGTATTATTATTTTTGTTGTTATAATACTAAACACATTAAATATTTTAATTTTAATCATAAAAATAATAATTTTAAAAGAGTATAATATGTTGATCAACATAACATAAGAAATTCATTATCTCAGAAAATATTAACTTCTTTCAGAATTTGGTTTTTAGAACATTTAAGAAATAAGTAGCTCTAATAAATGTTAAATAAATAAATTACTTTTTTTTTCACCCTTATTTTCCATAAATATAAATGGAGTATTTGTTTAATTCAATGATGGTTGATCCATTAACGAGATATTCCATTTTTAAGTTTAGATAAAGTGGAGAGTTATGAAATACGAGTAGTATTAAAACACCGCTCGCCGCGCAATGCTTCTACACATATATATAGTGCACCACTATTTTTCCTCCACCGAAACTTAAAAATGGAATATCTCATCAGTGGGTTGACGGAATTTTAAATGTTTCAATACCGAAATTTGTTTAAACTAATACTCCATCTGAATTTTTAATAAAGGTTTCCATTTGAAAATCAAAAAAGAGTAGTGGTTTTATTTCCTAAAATAAGTGTAATAAAATAAGAGCAGTATATCATTTTAAAGCTGTTTATTTCTTAAATTATCTAAAGAACAAATTCCGAAAAAAAGTTAATAACTTCCGAGCTAATGAGTGTCTTATTTTATGTTGATAATCCTGCATTAATAATAATAATATATCGAATACCTCTCCGAAAAATCCGACTACACATAATCCATCATAATAATTTTGTGCATTTTCAAAAGTTCCGTACTCTTTTTTATAATGTACGATATGAACTTCCATAGCATATCTAACATTTAAATAAAATATAATTACAAATTAAATAAGTAGTATAATATTCTGTTAATTACACTTTATTTAAATAACTATTTATTTAAAGAAATACACAGGTATAATCATAACGATCTAGTTTGGAATAAATATTTAAACAAAATTTTCAAACATTTGTTCTTAGTTAGTTACTTTTTTTAATAACTAAAATAACTAAAACTATAGTGCTCCGGTTTCAGTTACCAGGGTTAATATAAAATTCGAAACACGAGCTTATCCAACATAAAATCAGTGACCAGTGGTTAAGTTTCAACGAAGTTGTGTATATCGAAAATCGTGTAAATCTTTACAACGCTGTAGATCTTACAGTCTATAATGTAAACCTCATATAATGTATTAAAAAAGAAAAAAAAAATTAACAAACTAAAAGTCTTTTTTATAAAACTTATAAATAAGTGCTTTTATCATTATCACTATTTACAAAAAATCTGTATATGCCAATAAATACCTGAACATACCTATGTATTATTTCATATTTAATTAAAAATTAATGAATCTATCCATTCATCATTGAATATTTACTCTGAAATCTAAAAACTACCCTACTATTTAACTCAACAGCATATTTCTATTACCCTCTCCTAAAAATATTTGCTATCTAGTTTTATACCTAAATTATATTGATTGAAAATTATTGATTAATCTAACCTTGAACCTTGGTGTACATGGAAGACTATTAACAGAATACAATCGGAAATGAGAAGAACGAAAGAGAACATGAGAACATGAATCATTTATTAGAATGGCCTATGCTACCAATAAGAAGAACGAAGAAATGCTTTTTCAGAAAACAATTAAAAGATAATGTTATAAAAATTGCCGATTTTTGGAAGAAGTCTAAAATGTTAAATATCACTAATTAACACACAAAGACGAATTGATTAACATGGATAAGCTATATATAAACCAAACGTCTTGTTCTAAGCACTCTTAGCAACAGAATCCGTCAACTATAAATTCTTATATTATCCAAACACATGATTCTCCATTATAAAATTCTCCTCTATAAACTTATCTTCAAACCAATATGGTCTTTTGAAAGTCAGTAAATCCTTCAAATGTTAATCGAACACAAATCATTCAAAACAAATGCCTACAACAAATAATCAAAGCACTTTTTTGTGTCGTATGTGTGTTTTTACTGTTTTTATGGTGTATACACGCCATAAAAACATCTCTGTCCCTACTTCTAATTTAAAATGTCACCAATATGTTTTATAGACTTTCTGCTCTCGTTTACTTAAAAGCAATCTTTAATTATTTACTCCCACTCACTATACCAGTAGTTGACCTTGACGTACGTTTAAAGCGTAAATAGTGTAAAGCTGACTAATCACAGCTTACACTCCGAAGTTCCATTGCCTAATCAACTACCACTTATTTACTCTCCTACTTATTAGTCTCCGTATATTATCGTAATTTCGTGTGTTGCAAAAGTTTATTCATACAGATTGTACAAGGTACAATTAATAATAAATAACAAATATATTATATTATATTATACAATATGAGATGTTTTCTACAAAGCCCCGGATATTATATAAAATGTCCATCGTATATTGGCAAGTATACATTTCTAGGTAATATACGATTGATGTTCTATTGATAACAAAAATATCCATACTCATCTGGTCGTCCAAATGTGGAAACTGGCACCATAAGTGATTGTCGTATTTACTGTAATAATAATTTTCATTTTCGTTATCGTAATGTCACAATTGATAAAATCTACCTTCCACCTGCGGTTTTACTGTAGTATAAAATTTACTATTTAGTCACATATTATCGATTTATCATTTATATTTTTCAGTTCACATGCTTACTTACAATTCGAGTTTATTATAAATATTAAAAAGTCTAATGCAAATTGAATTGTTCTTTTAAAAAAAAATGTTCAAATATCACAAATGTTTAACGAAATTTAAATATAATGTATTAATTGTATACATAACTAAAAATAAAATATTATCTAATAATATCCTATACAATAAAATAGTAAATATATGAATGAATACCTAAATAACTGAATAATTTAATCTAATAAATTTTAATATAGTATTACTTACAAAATGTGTATTGCTATATCAATATACGATGAATATTTTATGTAACTCCTGGGCATAAGATGCTCAGATATCGTAGAAAACGCCCGAATCGTATACATAGCCGGCAAATTTCTATCCCACTGATATTATAAATTTAAAAGTTTGTTTGGATTTATGGATAGATGTGTATTGGTGTGAATGGGTTTTACGTCAAAACTGCTGAACTGAACTGAAACTTTCTATATAATGTATAATTCTAAACCATGAATTTTTTTTATGAGTATTCAATCCTTTAAGGGGGTTATTGGTATTTGTGATTCGAAAATCGTATTATTTTTGTTAATTTATGGGTTACCTAGTTGATACCGATGATAATTATTTGTCTATTATTTCTTTTGGCTTACGTAACGCCGGGCGGGACAGCTAACAGAGGCATACCTAGGAAGAGGGGATAGGGTGTTCAAACCTCCCCTGAAATGTTAACGAATTTAGAAAAAAAGTATCGCTTAATATTTGTATACAATTTAGGTTTATTGATAACATTCGCCAGGGTTATTTGTATTATCCATTGTCGATCTATTGACTATAGATCTATTAAAGATAAGATTGACCATAGTTCGTGAACATGAATCAAAAACGTTTATCTTTTATTACTTATTATATCACATATTCACATTATTTAGTACATAATATCGATCAAAATTACATATACGCGATTGCACATGTACCTTTATAATACTCGCATATTCTAAAGAATTAAACGTGGTTTATTTCGGCTACGTCCACTGTACAGTTTTAAAGTGAACAAGATCAACAAAATTAGAATAATATAATTTGTTCTATTTTTTGTCTACTCTAATATATAATATATTTGTTACATATATTAATATATCAAACTGAATTAACTGTAGAGAAACTTAGGGGGAACTATAATTGTAAGAATTTTTAAATCTTTTCTCATAATTTAATTATTTTTTTATTTATTGGGATTTGTACGAAAACCATTAAAATGTATTTAAGATGACAAGGTCAGGAACAGTAATGAATTTTTCCAATAAAATAAAATTGTTAAAAGTCGCTGATGCTGACAGTAATATAAAATCTTGAAAGCGTTGAAAATAAAAATTTATCTGTGACATCATTTAACCTCGATTCTCAAGACATTACCTAAATAAATTTAAGAGAAAAAAAAAATTATTTTAAATGATTTGAAACGTGAACAATTACTTACATCTTCATAGGTCCCCCAAATGTATATTATATATTATATTTCCTAAATATAATACTAATAAATTAAATTTACGTTTTCAATTGAGTTAAATAAAAAGATATTCATGGTTAGTATATTCTGAAATAAAAAAAAGGCTCTATGTAAGTTTTGTATTTTATTTTCAGATTTAATTCAGATACCGGTAAAGGTAGTCAAGAAAAAACAAAAAGTTTTGTCATACAATTATTTAACAAATAGAATGCTTTGGTACTTATTTGATACCATTTATTATTATTATCATACCTAAAATATTTTTAAAGTGTTATAATATGACCAATTTATTACGACAAATGATTAAAAATGTACTTACTATCAATTTGTATTACTTTTTTTTTTATAAATATTATTACTGTATATGTATATTGTATGAATATTGTATAAGCCAAAATTATACCTAATGAAATAAATACATTTGAAATATACGCTAGTAAAAATATTAAACCATCTATCCCCTCTCTCCTAGAAAAAAAATTTCTAGGCACGCTATGGTTATATAAATATTGCGTATTTATTATTTTATTTTGTTAACTTATCAAAATTGTACAATCAACAATCATTTATAAAACATTTATTACAACTAGCATGCGTTATCGGAGATCTTAATATGATGTATCACAGTCAGAAATTAATTTTAATGGGACTACTCTTTATATAGGTAATGTGTAAACGTAGGTAGATGATCCAATTTTTAAGAGTAATAAATTTGTTCAACTAGTTAGGGATCCCCATATATCTTCATACTAATCGTAGACAATTTAAATGACTTTATAAATAAAAAGAGCTGATAATGGGAATATATGTGCCACTGTTATAGGTAAAAAGTTGGGAATATAAGATACATACAATTATAATTTGATTTATATTTGTACGTAACGACAAACCATTACTAACAAAAAAAAATTCTAAGTAAGTTCGGCTAAATATATAAATGTCGTAATTTTTAGGATTTTTGTTAAAATTTGAGCATAAATCGCTTATAAAAAAATCGACTACATTAAACTCAACTTTTTTTTTCATGACTAAAAAAAATATTCATTAAAATCTTGTGTTCAAGCATTTCTGTTTTTCCAAACAATTTTCTTCATATAAACCCGAATTTAAATTTAAAAATTTAGGAAATATTGAATATTTACAAAGAGCTCAACAAATGTTAGATTATGTTGAAAATTGTATCATGTTTAGAATATATAAAAAATATTTAAGTATTCTGTAAAAGTGTTAAAATTCTAAAATTATTTTTAATCGAGAAAAAAACAATCATTGCAATAAAGTTTACTCGTTTTTTTCTTACTTTTTTTACTGTTTTTTTCCCCAATTATTTTAATAAACACAAGAAAAATGACCTCCTCAATGCACTGGTTAGAAACAAAATTGTACGTATTGTATTGTATTGTAAAATTGACGAAGCATTTTTTTGACTGGAGCAATATTTCTAGTAGAAATGTTGTTCATAGACAGAAAAATAAGCACACATCATAGTAAAACCAATACATTTCTCGCTGCGCTTAAAATTTAAAACAGAATACTACGAATAGATAGGCAGTTTCGATGCTTTATAGTAGATACCACGATTTTAGTTATAATATATAGTTTATATTGCTTACTGATGTCCGTTGACTTTATGTTCACTTCCGAAATCGTGTTTACCCCAATGGAAATGCATCTGCTCAAACTCGTACTTAGAATCGAATAGTGGCCCCCCGGTGATAAATGGAATGTCTTCGGAATTATTTACAAGTTTAACGTTAACTATTAAATCAGATAGGTAAATGTGTAACAAATCAAATTAACAAATTAACAAATTAAAAATTAAACTACAAATATTTACAAATTAAACAAGAAATTTTTTATACCTGTGTGCCCGGTATTAGTTATATTTACTACAGCCTTTTCAAAAGACCAGTAACCGAAATAGCGTAAAAATGGTAAATATCGTCGCTGTGCGTATTTTGTACATATGTCCACTGGCGATTGTTTAGGTAATCCATTGTCTTTAAAAACATATGGCCAGTCATCCAAATTACGATCTAAAATTATTATTCAAAATTAAATAATTAATTATTATTAAAATAAAAATAAAATTAATCTTTACAAGTGATGATTTATCTGCTATACTGAAAGCGTAAATAATTAGACACAGTAAGTTTTTGACCTAGTTACCTATAGTTACGAAAACTAGAGGAAAAATGATTAAAAACAGAATCAATAAAACTAATAGTCTCTTGTAAAGTGAAACGTCGTAATTATAAGACTTCATAATAAACTCATAAAAGTAGTGTTAATTAAATATGATTTGTATGCTTTGCAATTAAAATTATGAAAACTCTTTCAAATTAAAAATGAATTACATAACTTAGTAAAAACCACTTATGTTTTTTTCATTTAATATGTATACTGTAAATATATATATGTCGTAGGCCATATGGAAAATTAGTCTTTTTGCGAAAAAACTAGACTCTTTGCAATGGGGTAGCCCGTTTGCGAACTACTTATTATTTTTCCAAACGGCCTACTGTTTTTCAGGCTTATTGCATATAGACAAACAGAAGTAAGGCCTTTTAAGAACTACAATCATTATAATATAGTAACAACCATTTTACTAATTTTATTTTAAGGGTAATATATTACTAAAACAAAAAAAAAAAAAAGATCAATAGAATCGTTATAACACGTAAACTTTATAAGTATGTATTATTACATTAGCAAATTATTATATAGTATACAACAGAAAATATAAATAAATACATTTTATTCAATTTTAATTTATAAATATAATTACAAAATGTAACACGAAAAAACCACATGTAACAATAAGTAAATATTATTATTTTTTTATATTTTTTTTTTTTTTTCTTTTTTTTTTATGAATGTAAAATAAAACTAATAATACAATAGTCAAAAACTTTAAAATAATCTAAACATCACCGATAATCTCCATTGATGTACAGTTTATAAAAAAAATATAATACTATATAATAAGTACCGTACTTATTCAGACTATTCAGTTTACATGTTATAATAACTCTATTGATATATTTTTTTGTAAAAGTAATAAATTATCCTTAAAATAAAATTAGTAAAATGGTTATCACTATATTATAAATATTTTAGTTCTAATAGACCTAACTGATGTTAGTCTATATGAAATAAGCCTGAAAAACAGTAGGCCGTTTGGAAAAATAATAATTTTCCATATGGCCTATGACATATATATCTAAATCCTTTATATCAATATAAATTGGAAAAATATGTGTTTTAAGCTGAACAGTTTTGCGTGATGATATTCAGTGTTTATGGTACTAGGGATGAGCGTGTAATGGGCTTGGGTAATTTTATTACAAAATTGAATAATGAATACGTTAGTTTTTGAAATGTGACGTGCACACTGATGTTCAAAAAAGCTTAAAACACAAAAAAAAAAATACCGAATCAAATACTAAACGAAAATTGGTAATGCCAATTAGAATACTTATAGGTAGACGTAGTATTATTTATCACTCCGGTTTTTCAATTTAGTGTAACACGAAATTGTTTACACCGTGATTTTATGATCAGTTTAAGAGAATCTACCGGAACTTGTTAATATTTCGTCACGTACACTCTTATCGGGTACCATCTCCATGACACCACTATCTGGTATTTGTGCTGTGTCTTTTCGTAGATAGTTGAATGAATTCAATAAAGATTTTCTCCAAAAGGTCAATTGATTCTTCCAGACAAATATCAATTTCCACGTGCCAATACACTTCGTTTCGGCGAATACTTTTCCTAATCCCAATATATTTATGCCGTTTACAAACAATCGTCTTTTGTTAAATCCTGCTTTATCGTTTTTAAAATAGTAAATCATAACATTGTTGGTCGTCTTTTTATTTTTGTTCTATTATAATTATATGTTGTATACAATTTTAATATTATTAAGTTCTGATATCAGTAATTAATTTTAGCAAAATAGAAACATAAGTTATTCATTTTTTTTTTTTTTTCTGGAAATTCGAATTGTATACATTTTGAGTTATTGAAGTTTTACTGAAAAGTAATGAATATTAATTATCTCCTTTTCATGTATGTAACATAATACAAACAAATAAATTTGTTAACCAAAGGGGGAAAAAACGGATATAATTAGTATCGTATGGATATACCGCTGATGTATATGGAAAGTTGGGAAGGTATGTTTTTCCGTATAGGATAAAAGATAATTCTGCTTTTATAATAACAAAGTAACGAAAATAATTCTGAGTAGAGCATTGTTAGCTGGGTGGTCTGGACAACTATATTAATATTATCGTTAAAAATACGGAAAAAACGGGTTTTTTTACTTATTAGAAAAAGTAAAATTAATATCAAAGAAATGTTTTAATAAAATTTCATCAGTCGACAAACAACCATATTGGTACTGCGTAAAAAATGTATAAAGAGCATTTTTAGCAACCGAAATTCTAAAGCATTTTATAAAATCTTAGTAATACAAAGACACTCAGAATCTAAAATACACTAAATAACTGTTATTTAAATAAATTTGTTTCTACAAAAATTAAAATTAGAAAAAAAGGGACACTCACAATTATTATTAAATATGATTAAGACTTAAATATATAATACAAAAAATGAATTTTTAAGTGCATTGTACAAAGTATCTACACCTTCCTTTGTTACCAATTAGCCAATTTAAATTATAAAGGTTCTTTAAGGTATTGAACTAATAAAGGTACCCAAGACTATTTAAATAATTTCAATAAATTAATTACTAACCTCTGAGAGACATCGGTGATGCTGAAATAGCAAAAAACATAAACCACAACGCCAACGTGAAAACCATTGGATGGCTGAAACAAGACCATGATAACTTAACATACAACGAACATTGAAAATGAATGTCAAATAAGTTGTTAAATTCCATTTAGTTTGAAATAAGGAAATAAATCGTATTAAATATATATATTATATGTCCATATATTTATATATTTAATAAATAATTTATCATGGTCATTCTTATCTGTGGTTTTTTTTAAGTCCGACAAATTGTTAAATCGATCTTCTTCCATCTTAGAATAAATATAATATCATAGTATTGTTATTAATTTGTTTTATTTTATTTTAATATCTAAAACTCAAATTTTGAACTATATTTCAAGTATATACATTATACATATTACTATTCATTTAAATATTGTATATTTATAACCAGGTATATTAGCAAATGCATAACTATTGTTAGAAATTCGAGTACATAATATCATATTATCAGTGGTAGATTAAATACCTAATAAATGTAGATGTACTACGCGAAAAATTATAAAAAAAAAATTATTTTAGAGTAAGTTTCTACATATAATTATGCAATTTATTAGTATATTAGCATTATACTTAAAAAATATTTAGACACATAATATAAAGAAAAATAATTCAGATATAAATATAGACATTTTAGACAGCTGAGCTGGAAGCTAAAGTAGCTGTTACGGAAACCGACCATTATAAATAGTCCGTAGAATGTCTAAAAGAGGAAGAATTTTATAAAATAAAATAATATCTACTTATATTTTATATCGATTTTATTCGATTAATATTGATAAACAAAATACTTATTTTATAAAAAGTCCCTACTTCAATTATCACTTAAAACAACACATCAATTATTATAAATTTCTTGCTAATTGTCATTAAAAATAACAGAAAATAGTTGAAATACTTCAGTAAACATTTAAAAATAAATCAAGGCATTTAACTAGTAGCACATTGTATGACTTACCCGAATTGAATATTTTGTTGGAATAAATAGATAGAAACGAAAATGTATTATATTAACGATATATTTTGCACAACTGAGCAATTGTCACACATGTCCTGTTTATTTAAGTGTCATTTTATTTGTACATGTCCGGTGGGATAAATTGACCGAACTTATAGTAGGAGGGTTTTTTAATTGAGTGGCTTTGATTTATTACGTCATAAAGGAATACAAATTATATAGATTAAATAAATTAAAACGTAGCAATAGGATTTAATGCATTTTCAAGTTTAAATTGTTTAATTTGTTTGTGTAGGTAACTCAAACCGTGAACCGTTCTATTAGATACAATTTTTATGAGCTGTATTTCGAGAAATGGTTGCACCATTTTTTTAAATAATATTTATAATTGAATAAATAACATTAGAGAGTATACTTATACCAAAAAAAAGCAAAGTATTGTTTAGTTGATTGGGACCTAATGATTCTAAATGTTGCACTCGTAAATTTTAAAAAAAAAAAATGAGAAAAAACTAAAAAACATTACTTATTTTTGTTAATGTTTGATAAATTTAATTAAAGTGTATTAAATGTTTATCTTACGGTAAATAAAATGTCGATTGTATATCGACAAAAAACATATTAAACTTTCTTGTGTACGATTAAAATTTTGATCACAAAAACCTGTTCGAGTGATAATGTTCACTATATTTTATAGAGTTTATTATATGCACCCACAATATAATAAAACGTAAATGTATATAAAAGTATAAATTACAAAACAATATCGCTGCCAACGGAAAGCTAAACATCGCTCTGTAGGTATACAAAAATAGCAATTTAAAAAAAAAAAAATTAAAAGCACATTGATTAATTTAGATATATATAAACATAAAGAGTCAACAAAGTTTTAAGTTGTTATTAAACGAGTTTCGATCAATATATATTATATTTTATATTTATAATTGACGGGTAAAGATAATTATTATTAAACCCAAAATTTGGAAAAAAATATGTTCATTTAATGAAGTAGATTTATAAATCCGATATTTTAGAGTAAAATAATTTGAAAAATTAGTTAAAAAAAACAATAATTTAGATATTGTAGTTAGGTTTTTAATTTTTTTTTTTCCCCCATTATTAAAAAAACTAAAAAGAAAAAAGAATTAATTCCTCAATACACTAAATAAACAAAATGTTCTACTAGTAAAAACCAGTGACCCTTAGAGTTGATGATCGGAACGAAATTTAACAGATAGTAAAAAATGTAAAAAATACAGTTTATAATAAAAATATTAAAATAAGTACAGTAGAAACTTTCGTAACATCAGTTAAAGTGACAAACCGGATTTTATGACATATTTATATCGGTAATTATGACGTCTATATAACTAATGTATGAATATTATGACAGTTATTGTTGGTTATCTTAGAAACATATTTTATCTATAACTACTGTTTTATTTTAGATTTTATGATTATTATAATAAAAGTGTTACAAAGATAAAAAAAATGTTTCAATACATATGCATTTTGTTTTTTATTTCTCACTATATTTATATCAAAATATAGTTATAAAAATATAGCATATAATATGTATTATATTATGTTTATATTAAATATTATCAATTTGTAATTAATGTCTTTAAATATTTTGAATACATTGACTAATTTTTAAGAGTCTCTCGAATATCATTTTAAACGGTTTTACTGTACAGTAATCTCTTCACACATAATCTAAAACCAATTTATATTATTCAGCAATCAAAATAAAGAGATATTAAGACAGGGGTGGCTCCAGAAGAGGGGGGCCTAGAGGCCATGGCCTTTACCCACGTGTGTATTTTCAGTTAAAAAAAACTTAACAGAAAAAAAAAATATTTATATATTATCGACTATTTGTAGACACGTACAAGTGCGTAGTTAGCGGTATCTATTATCTATTTATTACAAAGTATGAATAAACTATAAAATATAAAATATGCTTTTTATTATAGTTTTCTGAAAAATATAACTTATTCTCCTTCCAACTAAGTCTCTGGAGGCGTCTCTGGATTTAATTGGTTGAAGAATTTATTATGAGACGTAGTTTATCCGGTCGGTCCTAAAAGCTGAATAAACTCTAAAATAATAAAATATGAATAAATTAAAAGTTTTACGTATTAATTGTTAATTTGTCAACCAGTTTTTTTATTTTATTTCGTAAATAATTTTTAAATTGTCCCTCCTGCAAAACAAAAATGTTTGTTACAAGAATGTAACTAATTTATTTATATCTGGAAATAAAAATACATGGATATTGAACATATAAGCTAAAAACAAAAGTAAATGCGAAAAATGCAATCAATGTTTAAAAGTTCAAAATAAAATTGGGTGTAATACCTTCATTATATAAATCATATTAATATTAATATTTCCGATTTCCAACCAATTGAATAACCATAACGAGAAGTTTAAAGCATCTCCTGTGAAGCCAGCTTAGTCTTTAATTATTAATTGTTACTGTAATACTCAGGCCATAATTTATGCATGCAGATGCAATGGACGAGCACAGGGCCCCCAACTTCTTAGGGCTTCTTTCCCAAAGCATTTCTTTTCATTTTTAAGTATTTATGTTTGATCAAACATTTTATCTACATAGTACCTGCCTACCAAATAAAAACTACGTGAAAAATTGAAATGCTTATTATTGTTAATTATTTTTTTGGAACAAAATGTAAACTCATTTTACAATAATGTTTAAGATAACATTATTTTTATTTTTTTTTTTATCTATGAGTAACTTTTCTACCATAAATCTTTCTTTAAAAAGACATTTTATCTACATAGTATTTTGAGGTCATTTTTTCATTACCCAAGTAATTTTCATAATAGTTGCGAAAAACGGAAGAAGAAGAAAAATGAAAACTGATAAATGTACAGCGTTATGATACCTTCATTTTAAAATTGTACGGTGTATGTTTTCTACCAGAAATATTAAAAAAAAAAAAACAACAAGAGAAATTTTTTGTTCAATTTTTAATCTAATTGATGAGTGAGAAAATCGTTTTTTGATATTTCTTGTAGTTTTTTTTATAAATGAGCAAAACTGTAAAAAACGTAGAAGGAACGGGAAAATGTACAAAAATAATGCTTTTGTTATCTTGTTGTAATTCAGTTAAGAATGTTTTTAAAGACTTGAATCTTAACAGAAAACGTATAAGTTTGTCTTTTGTAGACATAGTAAAATATTCAAACAACTTAAGCCATTTTTGAGCTATTTATAGACATTTTAATTTTGCGAGATTTTTACGTAGTTTTTATTCGTTAGGTAAGTACTCTGTGGAACAAATTGTTAGATTAAACAGAAATGTACAAATATTTTTCAGAAGGTACATTATAAGTCGTACTTATCAAAAGTAGATTGAAAATCAAAAGTAAGTAGTCGTTTCACCCCCAAAAATTAGAATAACAAAAAACAATGTAAATGTAAAATTGTAGAACTGCTTGTTTTTTAAATTTTCTATAAAACAAATTTCAAAAAAAGTTAATACTTTCCGAGATAATGAGTATTTAATGATAAAAAAAATCACCCGGTATATTTTATGATATTAGTTGTTTAAACCAGTGGTTTTGAACATAGCGGTCCTGATACTTGAGGGATCATCAAAAACTATATAAATATCATCTACACGATTCTTATTATTTGTTCTTTATACTATTCAAGTTTCATTAAACAATTTTGAAAGGGATAGTCTTACAAAAAAAATATTAGACAGATGCGATTCGTTAAAAGGTAGAAAATCACTGGTTTAGTCGATATCGGATATCAATTTAATCGTATCATAGATAATGAAAATACAAAATAAAATATTTTTCTGTCTATGAATTTGATAATTAAATTATATTTTGTAACTACAATTAATAATGTGCACAGACGTTTTGCATTCATTGTTCTATCGATTAAAGCAGTAGACACAACTCAACAAACATATTTTTCTACAAAAATCAAAAATAAAATGTTTTTCGGTTAAAAAAAAAAATCACGCATTATTGTTAAACCATAATAGTTTTCTCGCTCCGCTATCTATAAAATCTAAAACGAAGTTCCATACAACATTTCCAGTCTAAGAATATTCGTTGTCATACTTAATACCGCCTACACAAAATAGGGTTGATTAGGTACACTCTGAATTAAATCTAAGAAACCTATGGGTGAATAAAATATTGAAATCTGGTAGGTACTTTGTAAATACGTTTGCTTATGCTAAACTCACACGGATCACATTACAACCACGAAACGGCGGTCGCTCGTGGTCGATACATTAACATTTATAAAATAATACGATAAACGTAATCGTACACTGACAGACCACTTTCTGACGTCAGCCCAACAGCAGTCGCTGTCTTGTCAACGGTATCACCCACAAAATTGTGGTCGTCTGTGGTCGAACGTAGCGACACGACAACCACTTTCTGACCACTCGCCGCCAGCACGAAAATTAATACTATTATTAACATTATCATATTATTTTATTTCGTTTGTTATGACTGTTGTCGATTCTATTATTAAATGTATGTAAACAATTTTTCATCGTACATTCTTAATGAATTATAAAGCAAATTAAACTGGCTATCATTTTTATTTTCAATTATAGGATGGACTCGAAAAATTGTTTTTCTACCACACCTCATTCTTCGACGTAATAAAAGTAACAATAGTGCTTCCTCTTTTAAATCCACTTTTACTCTAAATTAAATTTGTAAAGTAGAAATATAGTATATACGCCATATTTGTAGTTGTGGTTCTATCGTCGTCGGTTTGGGGGTCTAACGACCATAAAAAAGTGGTTCAAAAGTGCTTGTGCTATCGATGTCGTCGACAGCACAAGCACATTATAACCACAAAAAAAATGTCCATGAGTGCTCCGTGTGAGTTTAGCCTTAACAGTCGTTACTAGGGCTCGGAAGTTATAGGAGTTAAAAAAGGTAAAATATGTATAAAAATATGCATGAAAAAATGTTAAATATACAAAAAATTATTCAGTTATTCAAAAACTTATAATTTTATTATTAATATGCAAAACTAAGATAAAGATTAAATAAAAATCACACCGTAGTCGTTAAATTAATAATAGGTTAAGACGGTAAGAAATAAAAGTAAATAACTACGTTAATAACATTGAGTTTTAAATTTAATATTATGTAAAATAAATTGGGTAAGAAAGAAAAAAAATCAATAGTTTTAGAAAATATTAAATATGCACAAAAATATGCGAAAATTAATGAAAATCGACGAAATATGCACTTTTTCTTTAAAATTAACATATTATGCAAAATTGAATTTTAAATGTTCAATTTTCAAACTCTCCATCGTATAAAAAATCTGTTCTAAATTCAGTGCATACAGAAAAATATGCAACTCCTATAACTTCTGGGCCTTAGTCGTTACAATAATGTTGTATATTAAAACATAAATTTAATACTCACGGATATAATACAATAATATTTGTATTTGATTCTTCTTTTTGTTTTGACTTTTTAGTACTTCAGACGTGATTATTGCTATTTATATTATACCTAGTATTAAGATACGATGATTTTTTTCTTTGATTTTTTAACTGGTAACATTTTGTACTATAACGTTATATTTACTAACACGAATTACACAATTTTTATTTTTTACATTATATAAATTTATATGTATTTAAATAAACCGTAGGTATATTTAATTCCGGATTATTTTTAAAAAAAATTCAATTTTAACTAATTAAAAATTAAATAAGTACATACAGTTACAGAAAATATACTGATATAAAATACTGTAAAATATACCAAGTATACTAATTTTGTATTACATGTAATATACCTACTGACCTAATATGCACGATATTTTGTTTAAATTAAAATTCGGATTAAGATCTTTCTTGTTCTAGACATCACCTATATTATTATCATTATCCTCTCCATTATTATCTACTGTTATGTTATACCCCTACTTTAATAACAAAAATATCGGTGTATGTATAAATATACAAATATATTACATACGTCATATGACGAGAATATGTGAAATTTAATTAATATGTATTAGTAGTAAATAAAATATAGGTAATGTTAATTTCTTCTGCACGGTACAATCGTCGCATTTGAATAATACTTGCGAACTAATTGTTTATAATATTTTAATATTATATAGGTTTATTAATTTTAAATCCGGAGTGGAGTAAAGAAGCCTTGATGTTTTTTTATCGTTTTATCTTGTTCTGTCTATAAAAATATTCTGTATATTATGTGTAGAAAAAGTGTATAGCTCAACGATAAATAGTGTAAATTATATAATAGATAGGCGAAAATAATACCACTATCTATTATAGACAAATAATTCCATACATTTTCATTATATCCGATACCTAATAAAATAATTGAAAATCGTTTAAAAACCAGTTAAGTACGGTATATATTAAAATTAATTAATAAAAATGTATTTCGTTAAAAAGAGTAATTTTAGGAATTAAAAAAAAAATACTAACAAGATGTTGTAATATTAATATATCGCATCCAATGTTAACTATATAATCTAATATAATTCAGAAAATGTTTTGGTATAATGAAGAATTACTTTCTCTCCACAGAGATGATATAGGAAGGTTCATAATTTGTATTAGCTTTATTCGTCATAATAGGTATGTAACAACATAACACGTACCTATTATAAGACTACGATACTATATAGTGCTATAATATACAAATATCATCATTCAAAATTGTGTATTAACTACTATCGCCGAACTGATTGCCAAATAAATTATTATTCTACAATTTTGTTCATAAAAATAGTATACCATTAGCTGTTAAATATATAGTTCCCTGTAATATTCTGCAGTTTATGGATAAAAAAAAACTGATACTACTAATGGGTAATTGAGTAGCGCTGTTGTAGATGGGTAATTGGGAAGGTAGGATACATAAAATTATTGAATTCGTGTCATACCGATTTGCCGACAACTCGATTCGTCAACACCCGATAAAATTATTTTTATAATCGAGGTACAATTTTTTTAATGATTTAATTTAAATCATTAAAAAATATAAATTTGTATAAATCATAAAAAATGTTCAAATCAACTATCATCTATACACAAAAATACCTAACCTAACAAGCTTCTATTTTCTAAATGAAAATGGAAAATTATTGCGTCCAAGTACTCCATAATACAAATCGTACCATTTTGTAGCCTAAAATTGTAACCACGACATATTAAATTTATTATTATTAAATAACTAACTTACGGTGCAATTATTACTATACTCCATCTCACGAGAGAAGGTACACGAATTTTCGTCCGTTGCTGCGCATCTCCCACTACTTTTACTCGTGGTTTTATGCGATTTTACTTGCCGCCTAGAGGTAAGGAGTGGGAAAAATTTGGTCTCCACGCTCTCGCCGATGCATGGAGCGTGTGCCTCCTCTTGTGAGGCTGCGTATAAGTGCATGTGTCAACTGATATTAATGTCATGGTATAATTTTGTCAACGTTTTGACTGTAGATTGTAATTTGATATATTTCCCCAGAAAAATGATTTTTTTTTATTTCGTGAAACTATGATTTGTCAGCGAATTGGTATTTTTTCCATTTTGACCGGAGATCGGTTTCCGCATCGGCGAAACAAGTAGTCGGTTATTCGGGCATGAACCATTTAATTTATATCTGTAAGCAACGGTAAAACATTGCTAACAAAACACGATATTGAATGAAGTTTATTTATACACGATTTGAAAAGTGCTTTTCAACAAAATTTGATTAATTACAAAAAAAAAGTAATTAAAAAAATAAAACAACTTTTTCTTTTTACCACTATAAAGTAGCTAAGTACAACTTATAATAAAACTCCAGTTAAATTTATAAGCATTTTTGTATGGTTAAACATTTTATCTATATAGTACCTTCCTACCAAATAAAAAATACGTGAAAAACTCGAAAAATTGAAATACCTATTAAATAGCTCAAAAACTGCTCAAATGTTTTTAAAATTTAACTACGATTAGAAAAATCAAGTTTACGTTGTATGTCAAAATTTCAAGTCTCTTCCAATATTTTTAATTGAATTACTATATAAAAACAAAATTGAAAATAATAAAAGCACTATTTTTTATACGTTTTCTCGTTTTTTTATGTTTTTTCCGAGCTTGCCCAATTACTAAATAAGCTAGTAAGCTATAAGGCAAATCAAAAAACGTTTTTATTACTCACCAACTAGATAAAAAATTTAACAAAAAAAGTCTTTAGTCGTTTTTCAATTATAGTTATATTTCTAATAGAAAACATTGTTCGTAAAAATTGAAAACCGATGATATCGATAACGTGGCGATTTACTGTAAATATTTTTCGTTTTCTAATACATTTTTTTTCGGTTTTTACCAATTATTATGAAATACCTTTGGAAAATCAAAAAATGATCTCAGAGCCAACTGGATAAAATTTGTACTATTGATAAAAAATGTACTACACTTGATACATCGTAAAAAGGTTTTGGTTTGAAACGTTCACAGACACAAAAAATAAAATGAAAAATAAAACACACTCACATATCATATTAAGAGCAACAAATGTTCCGCTCCGCTTCAAATCTAAAAACTACCAACAAAATAAATAAATATTCACACTCTCAGAACGTTTTCACTTGCTTATTATATTATGTCTATAGTTAATTTACTCATTATACAGTTTGTTTAATTTGTTTGTTAAAAATTTAGTATCTAAAAAAAAAGTATAAAAAAGCGCACTTTTCGGGCCTACTCTTAGAAACCTACCAGCCGAGTTTCTATACGCATAATATTTAAAAAAAAACTGATATACTTCACACGATGGATGGGCCACTGTTGTAGGTGAGAAGTTGGAAAAGTAGAGGGAAAATATAATGTATAACTACTTGAATGTACGCAACGATTAATTATTGTTAACAAAAAACGATTCTGAACAGAATTCGGTTGTACATGTTTTAAAAGGCTGTAATATTTAGGATTTGAAAATAATACGTTTCGTAAATTTACCCTTTTTTCCAATGTTTTTTTCCGGTTCTTCCATTTATTATGAAAACAGCTGGGAAAATCAAACAATCAAATCCCTAAAAAGTACCACACCATCTAGATTTCCAAACTTCTGGTAGAAAAGTTATTCACAAAAAAAAAAAAATAATAAAAATTATTGTAAAACCAATACATTCCTTGCTCCGCTAAATATCTAAAATAAGTATAATTTATTCGATAATCTTAGTTAAAGATCGGTTCTAAGTTTTAGGATAACTATATAAAATATAAATAATAAAACAAGTTGATACTCTTCCTGAGTAGATCACTACTGTAGCCGTTGTAAATAGATAGGATAAACAAAGTATTTTAGCTTGTATACTGTTTGCAATGATAAACCATTACAAACGATAAACGATTCTGAGTGAAGTATTATTTGTCGCACTTTATCTTGTTGCCAAGGAAACCCAGTAATCAACTAAATTCAACCAATAACAAAAAATAGACCTAGATGTTAATAATGTTAATAATTTGTTTCATGTAAAACGCTATCAGGCAAAATTCCGCATCTTTTAAGGTATTGTATGAAGAAATCTAAGCACTTTTACAATGACAAAGAAAGAAGACACACATCTTGGTAAAATTAATATAGCTATTTCGCTACACTCAAAATCTAAAATGGCAAAACATAAGTAAGTACAAATATATTTTTTTATTACTTACTATAGTACCAAATATGTTTTATTAGATACTTATCATAGCACCGAATATATTTTATAAAATTAACGGACAGGCGTAATAAAAAAAAAATTGTATATAGGAGAAATGAAACCTAAAAAGTTACTGTTCAGATCATTACTAAACGATTTTATTAATACCGCGAAATTTAAATGTGCCTATATGATATTAATGTGTCTTAAACGTAGATTTCAGATAGGTATGTAAGACGATATGACGATATATGAGTACATAATAATATATGTAGACTTACGACAATTTTTTTTATCTACGATAATATATTATTTATACACGCCATACTACATTCGTATCATTAGATGATAATACAAGGTACCTACCTATGTCATTTTGTCTGATTTTATTATTCGAGTGTAGGTACAAGTGCTAAATTCCTCAGTTGTGATTTTACTTTTTGACTTCAGTTCCTCTTCCCACTTCCACGTCAAAACATTTTTTTTAATTATGCGAGACTATGCCGTTTTGTTTTGCAGTACCAGTAGAACTTATTGTGGGTCATTATAAAATTATCGTTATCATTTTACCCGTAATAATTCGTTACGACCTTACGACCGCAATGTCGTCATTATAAAAGATATTATCTATAACGGCTGTATACATGGCGATCAATACAATGTAAGACATTCGTTATCTTGGAAAATATTAATTTTTTATTAGTAATCGGATTTTTATTTTTATTTTAAAAATTTAAGAAACAAACAACTTTAAAATGGTTACATTACCATTACTTTTGGTCATCCTTTTTTTTTGTCAGTAAAGTCACTATTTACTTGTGATTTATCAAATAATAACAAATATAATATATTAAAAATTCTACAAATAAATGAAGTTTTAGTTTAAATATATTTTAGTTTTGAAGTCTCGTAAATCCATTAACAAGGATTTTACTTTTCGTTTTGTAAGTTGGGGAAAAGCGGTGAAATATAATTTACTTAGCGGTGGTTGAAAATTTCTCAACTACTCTTCCTCTATCTCATAGGCAAACTAAAAAGTGGAATATCTCATCAACGGGTTAACGGAAATTAAAAATATCAATGCCATAATGTATTAAACTAAAATTGCGTATATTCATAGAATATAGGTTAATATAGGTTAAAATAAAAATTAGGTAGTAATTTCACACACAAAAATAATCTTAACAAGGAATTGGTACTTAATGTAAAAAATATACGACACACGTGTAAATGCGTATAAAATATTGAACAAAATACAGATAGTATGGGTATTAATGCCGGTTTTAGGGGGAGGGGGTAAGCACCGAGCCTCGTGCTTGTGTATTCCGATTGTATGCTACCTTCTGAATTATGTATTCCGAATATCACTTCATTTTTAAATAATCATAATAATACGTGTGGTTTTTACGGGTTGTTATCAACGAAAATCGACATGGTACCAATTATACATAGCTAATAAAAATATTAATTAATAAAATATTGTTTTCACCTAAGTAGGTACTCATTTTGCGCCTAATATAAAAATACAAATTTGATTTTATTAGTTTATATACGAGTATACTAGGTACACAATAATTTAAATTTCTAGTATGACCTTAAAATTTATAAAATAATATGAAAATAAAGTAAGTCGATTATAAAATAAAATAAATAAATATGGGGCCCCGCAAAATTTTGCACCGGGCCCCAAAATCTATAGGGCCGTCACTGATGGGCATCAGGGGCTACGTCGACCTGGTCACCAAAGATATCAGGCGGGATTTTATTTAGGGGCCCAACCTATCAACCACTCGCGCATTTTTGATTTTAGATTCTGAGCGGAGCGAACAAGCTTATGGTTATACAAAAATGTTTTTTTTTTAATCTGTGTACAACTTTTCTACCAAAAGACTTGCTCCGATTTTTAGTGTAGCACCTTTTCTTAAAGGAAATCGGTGTGGAAAGATATTTTAGCGAGGTTATTTTTCGATTTTCTCAGGAGTTTTCTTATCAAATTTGAAAAACCGAAAAAAACAAAAAAAAACGTATGAAATGTAGGTTTTAGTTAAAATATATTACGGCCTTTTTATTTCCTGTTAACAATATTTCTACAAGCAATTTGACTCCAATTTATAATGATAGTAATATTTTTGAAGGGAAATTTGACTGGGAAGGTACTTTAGGGAGGTCATTTTTCTATTTCCTCAAGAGTTTTCCCAGCAAATGTGAAAGACCGGGATAAAATATGGGAAAACCGTGGAAAACGTAAGAAAACTAGGAAAATCGGTACAATATTAAACAAATATTATCAAAGAAAATATATAAAGCCTATTTAATTATTTTACTATGACATATACGTTGTTGACAAAACATCGTTATCAACTGAACTACGCTCAGAATCCTTTTATCGTAAGCAATGATTTATCGTTGCTTATAGGTATACATTAAATTACCTATAACAGTGGCTGCACCCATCCCCATTATATTAGGACGTCTTTTTTTAATTCATATTTATGTTGAGTTGATAAATTAAATCATCAGATTATCAGATAACATTAACTTAATATTTTAAATTCTTATAAGTTCTTTATTATTCAATTTGTATGACGTTAAACTTTATACAAAGGCATAATACTAAATTTTCATTATATAATTGTATTGTATTAAAAATTGAAATAAACGGTTGCTTGGTGAGAGATGCGAGCCAACTTGTATTATATAAGTGAGGTAGGTACCTATAATATTCCTCCTAAACTAACTACGAGATTTCGGCCTAATCGATTATCGCTTGTTTATATAGAAAAATGTTTGTTGACGTGCTTAGCTGCTATTGCCAGACCGACAATGATCAGGGGTAACGGACAAAATAATAACTGACTTGGTTATTCCCAAAAACAAATTTGTTTAAAATTGTATTATGCGATAAAATAACTTATTTCATGATAATCTAACGCCAGATGGAAATACACAAAAACCGTAAATTATAATATTATGTATTTAATATTTATTAGTAGTATTGTAACAGTATGTCAGTATACTGAGAATAAGAAATTAAAATTGAATTTCAAATTTTGAAAAGTATCATTCATCTTGAATTCGTTATTCAACATGGTGTTTATGTATTAGAAATATAAAAAGTTCAGTTTATATAATGAAAAATTAAACTAATTAAGTTAATTAGGGAACGATAAAAATAACTAATCATTTAATTTTGTGTAATATTTACTTTACTACCTATTTATTCAACCACTACTATTTTGTAGGAAATAAAATGAAAAATAAATTTTCTTGGTACAATTACGTACCTATTTATTATTAACTATTTTTAACAAAAACGATTAATAGGTATTATTTTGTTTTATTTTTAAAAATGAAACTCACATTTCTACCGACAAAAATGTATTTGATTAAATATTGTTTTTGTTTAATTTAAAAAATAGGTTATATTTACCAACTGTACTTGCCATGGTACAGTAAGTATGTAAATAAAATTATAAAATAAAAGCAAAGATAATTATAGACAATATAACATATGCGTAAAGTTTTAAAAAATGAAAATATGTTGAACGTGTAATAATATTTAATAATAATTAATTTAGTTAATAACGATAAAATAAATTAAACATACTATATTATTCAGTCAGCTGAAAAAAAAAAGCCATTATAAAAATGAGCATGATATACTTTCCTTACGTTCTACCCTCAAATATCCATTATCATATCGCCTGTGGTTTTAACCATATAACGTTTGATTATGTATTTGATTTATATTACTTCAAATTTCAGAAAAATCTCTTACGAGATTAGGTAGGTACATTTTTTCCGTTTACTAATTTGTATGATAAAAAATATATATATATATATTATATCATAATCATTTTTAATTTTTAATTTATCAAGTAATTAATTCTCTATATTTATATTCATATTATTAAATGTCATAATTAATTATTTTACTAATATTGACGTTATACAAGAGAAAATTAAAATAATACCTATGTAAAAATCTACGGGGTCATCGCAAAAAAACTTTATAAGCATTTGCGTTATACTGCCAAATGTTTGTGGGACACTGTATATGATTTGTTTAATACAAATTGACGAAGACAAAGAAAAATAGGTTGATTTGATCGATTAAATCAATAAATACTATACGAAAAGTACATTAACGGCATGAAAAGGAAGGTGGTCTAATTTTATAAAATCAGAAATACAAATAAAAAACGTGTGATGGAATTCAATATTTGTCACGAGAATTGGACTAGTACAAGAAATATGATACAAAAAAATGGAAAAGCCTATATTTAGTCTAAATAGTTTGAAATAGAGCTATATAAAAAAAGACAAAAACAATAAATTATTAACATCCTTAAAGCAAACAATTTTTGTTATTTTATATCTATAAAATGCTAAAATTAATAATCAGTAAAAATGTGAAGTTTCTACAAAAAACAATTATTAAAATACATGTTTTTTTTTTTAAATATTTAATTTTATAACGATACAATTTCACCTTCTATTAGTTATTATATTATGGGTAACAGGTATCCATATAGTTATTCGAAAGGATTGTTTAAATATTGAACTTATGAAATAGTAAAATATTATGATATATACATTTAAACATGAGGAAATTTCAAATTATCTATATAACTACCATGTATTACCCTTATATCAGTTTATATCTATACATACCTGAAAAACGAAACACGTCATTATTGTTCAACCAGCGCATTATTCGATTTGTTTGTATTGTAAATCTCATGATTTCTATCAAATATAATAAAAAATTAAAAATACATATACTAATTCACGATAATTCAATTGAAGCTTAAAAATAAAACTCAAAAAAAAAAAAACATACCTATGTATTATAAACCTCACACATGCTTTTTCGCAACAATAATTATTCATTAGTCGTGTACTTGAATAAAAATAATCCATTAGGCAATATATCCTTCGTTCGGCATCACCTCATTCACTTAACATAATATTTATTATAATCGTTTTAATAAAAAAAAAATCGGAAAAATTATCCAATTCGGACCGTTATAAAATAATATGGAAAATCGCGTGTTTTAATTATTAATATTGCACTCTTAAAACAGTAGATTTTTCTATTGTTTTGTTCCAACTAATGAACTAACTATAAGATAGTAATAGTACGGAAAATGTAACATTATAATAATCGAACGATGTCCTAGACCTAAATAATTACTCGTGTTTCCATTGTAGTTTTATTACGCCCACAATAGTATTAATAATCGACATCATATTATTATTTTTCGTGAGAATCATCAAATCGATTTACATCCTTGATTCTGTTCATTTATATAATTTTTTTTATATATAGTATACAGGCAATTATATATTTTAGCACGCTAATTACTTAATACTTAATAGGTAGGTATGTATAATTATAATTTTCAAAATTATTACGGTTTGTTTGATGCGTACAGAATGTAAAACATAATAATTAATGTGTCTAATAATAATATCTCGTAATAGACTAATGTTAGATTTTACACTTTTGTATTTGCTTTCACAATTTTTGTTTCGGTATTGAATTCATATACAATATATGGTTATACAGAGCCGAACATTTTAGAGATATTTTCAGTGCGGAGGGATTTAGTGGATAATTATCACGAACGAAGCAACGTGAACACTGGATACGTTCCAATTCCATTATTTCACAGTATTTCTATACAGCTCCAAGACGGTTGGTGACGTAACGTGATGGAACGGAAAAAAAGCGCACACCAGTCACCAGGTACGTCTCATTCAATCTTGTTCGTATTACTATTCCAAAAAGTCGTCTGTGTGTACGTTTCGTTGTAGTTTCAAAAGTTAATTTTGGAATTTCACCATGGACTATTCTTCCGACGAAAAACTCTTTGTTATTTCTAATATTGCAGTAGAGGAAAAAAAGGAGGGATAAACGATTATGGTTTCATAATATTAATTCAAAAAGAAACAAGTACGGAGAATTTCGTCTTTCATTTTATAGAAAAAAAGTACAGAGCGTACTATGCTGCATAGCAGAACAAAGCAACTGCACGTTGCAATGCTTAATGGCTAGTGACTAGGGGTTTCCGTCGTCCGTCAATTTTGCTCTAATCAGCAACCTATCCGTCACCTTATGTCTCCAAGTGTGATGTAACATGTCGTAACCGAAGTGCGCGTGTTCATAAGAATTAATATTAAGCAAAACTTTCCGTTCGACAGAAGTCATGTTTTGACGTAACGGAACGTCTAAGAAGGCTAGCTTTAAGAAGAAGAACAGCTTCAATACTAAGCCAAATAATGCGAAGAGGAGAAATAGATTCCGTTAGAAAAGTACTGGAGTGAAAACCCCAGGGAATAAGACCTCGTAAAAGACTTAGAAAAAGGTAAATTGACGTGGTCATGGAGGAACTATGGGAGTGGATAAATTAAGAGAAATAGTTCACAACATGAACAGATGGCATGATTTTAAATTGGTGGCGAAAATTCTGAGAGTAAGAAGAAGAAACAATATCCATATTTACCAGAATACTGATTTTAAGGCTAATGTAGAGAAATGTAATTAATAATCTCCCCTTCCCTTAGCACACTACTGTACGTATACTAGCTGTCCTGCAAAGCTTTACCCGTGCATAAAAATGAACCAAAAAATAAATAGAAACGTATCTTCACGTTTCCACTCCCATCATAGTTAATTGTTGTTGCCCATTAATTTATTGTTTAAACGTGTACCCGTAACAACTAACAACCAATAATAATAGTTTTTTATCCATGTCACCAAGGTAACCCATTATCAAAAAAAAAAAAAAATCGATTTTCATAATGAATTAACCAAAAACTCTGCGTGAGCCACCATTTAGGGAGATATCCAAGATTCAACTTGAAAATTCGATTTTTAGGTGCATATAGATATAAATTCGGCTGTATATTAAATACAGACATATGACACTACTCCCTTTTATTAATAGAAATATGCATTTATTTCCGGTCTGTTCGTCAACATTTTACGTTACCATAATCACCGATAATATTATTAATTATAAACAATTATTTATGTTTACGTAAATAATTTATTAATAATAAAATAATAATCGTGTTGCAGTACTAGAAGTGTTTGCTCTTCCTTGCTTGCTTTGGACTATCGATATTAGGTAGGTGTACCTCCAACAAATAATTTTTTAAATGTTAGTATAATAGTCTGTAATTGTTTTGAAACGCACTATTGTCATTTAACTTGAAGATTGATTTAAATAATATAGTCCTAGAAAAGAAAAAACCACAAATATAGTTATGATATCGAACCCAATAAAAATACCAGGACATGACTGCAAAAAAGTATTGAATGGAATCTGAATATATAATGACGAAGAAGCTATTAGTTTTTCAAAGATATACTTTTTGCTCGAGAAGAGTATTTACAGTTAGTAATAATGTTTAAATTCTTCCATGCATTTATATTTTATAAATATGCGAATTGTTTGCTCGTTGTTGCTTTATTTAAACAAGTTTTACAAATTTAAAATACTTTTTCCTGAAAATAGCTTTTTATGTTCATTTTTTAAACACTCTTGGTTAGGCAATTAGTCCAATGGTTTCACACACTATTCAAAAAGAAGCGGAATTTCTTCCCGATGGAACTTTAATAAAACATTTCATGACATTTTCAGTAGTTGACCCCCTAGGTTCTATTTAAATTAAGAGCGTAATGAGAGTTCTTTTATTGGTTTTACTATGTATTTTTTTTTGTATTTTGTATTTTTTGTATCTAAAAACAACTTTTCAACCACGGCGTTATCGGTGACATTATTTTTTAATTTTACGAACTATATTTATTACCAGAAATTTTGCTTCAATCAAAAAATGCGAAGTAACTTTTTTTGATGGATATATTGTTTATTACATTTGGGGTCTAATTGGTAAACTCTTTTCCATAATAATTGGGAAAACCCAATGAACACGGAAAATTAAAACTGACAAACAATTATTTTAAGTGTTTAGGCTTCATAATTTCTACCAAAAATATTACTCTAATCAATAAACGACAACAGACATTTTTTGGTTACATTGTTAATCTAATAAGTGAGTAAAAAAAGTAATTTTTAGATTTTCTTTGTGCTTATTTAATAATCGAGCAAACCCAGAAAAAAAGTACAAAGTGCAAGAAAGTTTACGGAAATAATTTCAATAATTATTTTCAATTTTGTTTTTTTGTTATGATCAGTTAAAAAAGACTGTCATACATCGCACAATAGATGAGTCACTGCTGTGTGTGAGATGTTGGGAAGGTAAAATATAGAGGAGAATTAATTTATATCTGTACATCATTGTTACTGGAAAAAGATTCGTAGTGAAGTTTTTTTTATATGCGTACGTAAATTTTCTAGTTTTTCCTACGTTTTTCCCAATTATTATGAAAACCGAAAAAATCAAAAAATGACCTCTTTAAAATACTACCAAGACGAAATTTCCTTTCAGAAAAGATAAAAAAAGAAATTTGATACTGGGAATAGACACAGCTACTGTTGTAGGTCGGAAGTTGTGACAGTATAGGATACAAAAAGTTATTTTTAATTAACATCTGTACGCAAAGATAAGCCATTGCTAACGAAAACGTTAGAGCAAAGTTTGGTAAAACATATTTTGAAATGCCGGAGATTTTACGATTTTTACAATTGTCAAATTAAGTATTTTATATATAAAATATTTGTTTACAGATACGAAAAAAACACATCATAGTAAAGTCTAAAATTGTTTACACAAATTAACAAACTTTGATAGTAAAATTATTCTGGTAAAACAAATAAATATATTTTGATAGGTACCTATTTAATTGTTTAATTAATTTTCAGATAGTCTACAGTAAAGTTTAAAATGAATAATGGACGTTTCAAACATGGAATATACATTTCTCAAAAGCCTTCAAGGTGTTCTGTAGTAATAAATCACGTGTTCAAAACCTATAGAAAAAAAACCATTTTTAATGATGTCAACTTAGTTGCACACAGCGGCCAAATGTAATTACATTGTATTGTCACCAATTTTAAAATTACAATTATACTTTTAACTGTTATAAATCTCTGTAGCCTCTCTCCCTCCCTTCCATAAAAACCTAATAAAATCTTAAAATTAATAATTAGCATTGTAGTTTAAATCTATTAACTATATGAATATTTGTTTTACAGATGTGCTATACTTGGTGCAATAAAAAGTGGTAAATCCATGCTGCTTTCTTGTTTAGTTGGTGGTGCTAAAATAGATAAAGGACATATATGGGTACTTGGCGGCCAACCGGGAACAAAAAGCAGCAAAACTTTTACTAAAAACATTGGATA
Source organism: Cinara cedri (assembly GCA_902439185.1). Taxonomy (NCBI): domain Eukaryota; kingdom Metazoa; phylum Arthropoda; class Insecta; order Hemiptera; family Aphididae; genus Cinara; species Cinara cedri. Next base: position 1,568,601 of record CABPRJ010000951.1, on the reverse strand, counting down.
CATGCCGCAGGTAATACTATTATTGATACTTACTTAACAACAATTGCGTAAATAATGTACGATTTAGATAGGTCGATCGTATTATATAATTATTCATAATAATATAATACAATACCACACCAATACTAATATAATAATAATAATACTAGTAACTAGTAAGAGAAGCTATTTTATCTAATAAGTACTTACAATTAGAGTGATTTATAAATAATCTAGTATAATATATTATCTCATCTCAAGGGGGCATATTATAGTACTACGGGTTTAGTGAACGCGGGACCCCGAACTCCAATTGGTGGAAATCCCAAATCAGTAATTCCAGTAGACATATGGTATTGTTTCTGTAGGGTGGAGGAATTCATTTTATAGTTGACAATACCATTCTCTCTGTAGGAGGGGATCAGTACCACGGTACCTCTACCTGTCGTTAGAGGTAACAAATAGGGTTGCATTAGGTCGACAGCCAGTGTACAATTTTGTCAATCAGTATGAAGAGTTCTAAACAAGACTTAGGTGGATTGTGCTATTTCGAATATACACGGGAATAATGTTAGAGGAGATACCATGATGTTTTCAGATCACATAGCTTTGATAGGATGAAATGTAGAATAAGTTAATAATAAGCTTGATGAATGAAGAGTAACACTTGAAGGAAAGGAACTAAGCATAAGTAGAAGTAAATCAGAGTATGAGTTTAGAGGAACAGAATAAGACAGTTAAATAGCTAATGACAATAAGCGAGGCAAGATTGAGAGTTTCGAGTATCTAGAATATTTTGTATAAAAGAACGGTGGCTATCATGAAAATTTCAAATATGGAATTATGTGTGGCCGAATAAAGCGAAACAAATCGTCAAATGTTTTATGTGAAAAGCGAGAACTCCGATGAAACGTAGGTTCTACAAAAGTATAGTGAGACTGACTGTGTTGTATGATTCGGAGTATTGAATGGTAGACAGAAAAAAATAACAGAAAATGAGTGCAGCATTTATGAGAATGTTTAAATAATTAAGTGGAGTGACGAGAGACGATAAGATAAGAAATGAGTACATAAGAGGAAGGTTGTGGCATCGATAGTAAACAATATGAGAAAAAATATACTTAGATAGTTTGAACATGTCATAAGTAGAGAAGAATCTGAAGCAGTAAAAATTGTTATGAAAATAAATATAAGAGGAAAGAGGTGGAGAGGGAAACTGAAAAAGATATGAGTGCAGCGAGAGTAGGGGAGATGGAAGATCGGGTCAAGTGGAAGTTTAGAACGAGGGTGACCGACAACAAATATATAGGATTAAGGTAAAGGAAAAGAAAATTATTTATTATAAATATCAAATAATTATTATTTAATCTATTATTTTTTGCCCAGTGGGAGGGAGGAAAGAAGTATAAAATAAAAACAAATTTGACCTCATCAATTTGTTAAAAGTTAATTTTATTACTATTTAATATAGGTTTATCGTAAATAAAAGGAGAGCGATTTATAAACATTATTTTATAGTTCATATTATTCGGCGATAAGAATCTATAAATAAATTTAAATACTTTATGCCTGATGGCGTGGTTATAGTAGTAACTAGAGAGACTAGATAATAATTATTATGCAACGTTCGAATAAGAAAATAATTCAATAGATCATAAATTATTATTCACGTAAGAGAAAAAACTTAAATAATACATTGTTTCGTATTATAAATTACGTTTAAATGAGTTAGAAATACATAAGTTTTCTCTAATTTTATTCGGGGAGGCAGTGGATGGGGTCGGGGCAGGTGCAGTCCCCCAGGAGACATGCTTGAAATAAACAAGGATTAGGAGAAGGCCGTGATACCGGCCATATTTAAGGAGTTTTGTCTAGGCAATTTTCACGAAAAATCGCATAAATATTTAAATTAATTTTCAAATACATTTACAAGTAATCCAGTTTCTTGCGGATGAAAACCGTCATACACCTTAATAAAGACCATAAAAAAGAAGAATTTTGAATTTTATTATTCAGTTAAAGAAAAAATAACATACAAATATTGAATTGACAATGACTAATTTTAGTAAGTTATCCTTAACCTCATGAAATCGTATTCGTCCGTAAAAACGGTTGTAGGTGACCCTTCCCATTAAATGATTATCGAACATTATTTTAGTGAAAGTCTTATCATTAAAGTGATTATAATTATGTTAAAGTTATTTTTAAATATTACAAAATGAGAGAAAATTTGAAAAAATGGCCCCTAAAAAAAAAATAATTATTAAACTATTAAATAATAATTTTTTTTTTAGAAATTTTGTTTATATCAGACAATGACATTTCTTGAACTTTTAGCATATTTCGGTCAATTATATAGTATAAATTACCAATTTATTTTATGGCGAATAAACTATTATAACGAATTGTTTACCCTACCACCAGCAAATGCTATAATCAGAAATTTAAGGTTAGTGTTAATATTAATAATAAGTATTAATTGTAAACTAAAAACTTACTAAATATTGTAATATAATAATACATGTATATAATGTATGTATGTATACAGTTTCAGTGAAAAACGAATAGTATCTTTTTTAATAGCTGTATTTCACAGACCTCGATTAATAGTATTAGATGAGCCAACTGTGGGACTTGATGTTTTTAAAAGAAAACAGTACGTATACCAATCGGAGATTATTTTCAGGAACCTCACACTAATTTGTTTACATATAGAATTTGGAAATATTTGTATCACGTAATCAGAACATGGAAACCGACGCTAATAATAGCGACCAATACTACCGAAGAAGCATTTTTAGCAACTGAAGTATTTAGTTTTATTGTTCAAAAATTACTAAAATTATTAAAATTACTCTAGTTGTTTTCTATTAATTATTAGATAGCGTATCTGAAAAATGGACAAATTATATTCAAAAAAGAAGTAAAAGAATTACAACAAATGAACCCAAATAAATCAATAAATGTCATCGTAGATGATCTTTATAATATTATAATGTCCAATGTGGATGTAAATAATTTATAATACCCTATTTTAATTTTTATCGTGCTATATATATTTTTGAAAAATTGTCTGTAAGGTTTAAACAATTAACCCTAAAAAAAAAAAAGTAAATTATAATTAATTATTATTAAATTTGTTTATTTAAATTTAGTTTGACGAGTGGAACAATTCAAATCAAACTGAGATACCAGCTGATAAAAAAGTAAGTACCTAATTTTGTTATACATTAACAGGTAACTACGTAATCATGTTATTAATTTTATATTATATTAATTTTATTAACATTTTAATAATTATTATATTTTAACTAAAATGAACACTATAACTAATGAGAAGTTAAGAAATATTGAATATAGATTAATAATATTTAAAACTGATTCGTCACTTATTTATTCAAATTCCAATAGACTTATTTTAAGCTATATAAATAAAAGCAATTGTGCAAAGCTTGTTTAATAAAAAAATTAATGACGGAATGACAGTTACAAATAACTTTACTCAATAGCATATGTTTATAAGCAAACGTATTTTTATAGTTGCACATTATACAATTATTAAACATTCCATTTATAACTCAACTTTATTATAGTATGGGTGAGTGAATAATTCAAATGGAAATTATAATGGTTATAATATTTAAAACGAGACAGAATTTTATTTAGGTAATAATAAGCATCTATCAATATACATCTTTTAAACTTAACTGATTTCCATATACACTATATACACTACATACAATTTTTAAATAAATAATAATATTATACGGGATTACTATAATTGTATTACCCAATTAATAATACCCGGGTGAAAATCAATTGAGCAATAAGATAATCAGTAGTTACAAAATAATCAATGAAAAATCACGAAAACAACTTTCATCTTTTCATAATTTTTAACCTATTCGAAGTTCGAACATTTAAAAATATTATCTAAAATTTAAAATCAAGTACTTCTGTAATATGATCTAATATAATTCACACCTATTATTAATTTTATATTAATACTTACTTCAATCAAACAAAAATCTTTCATATGCGTTTTATAGTAATTATTACAAATTCTAAGTACAAAACTTTACAGCTAATGTGTTTCACAATGTAAAACATTCTTTAAAAATATTTAGATACTTAACTATCCTATCTAATCTAACCATATATATATAATTTTTTTTTTTATATATATTTCAGTTAAACCTTTATAAGCGAATCAAACCGAGGTCAACTATTTGGAAGTTAAAAACGATTACTATTCAAAATATAAAATTTTTAACGAAAAACATATGGTACGTTAACAACATAGGTAATTTTTACTTTTTTTTGTGCCAGAAAATTTAATTGGTTTTTATAATTTTATATTTAGGATGTTTATCTTGATATGCGTAATTCCAACACTTCAAGTCATATTTTATTGTAAAAATTACGGGGAACATCCCAATCTAATGTTTATTGCAGTCTATAATCAAGAAACCGTAGATTGTGTTAATAATCAATGCGAGCATATTAGAAATTGTGTTTATTTTTCTTGTAATTTCATTAATTCATTCTCCACAAACAACATTGAAACAGTAAGTTAATTGTTTGTATAAATCGTATACGGCATCCTGTTAAAACACCTACCTAAAAAAAAAAAAAATGTATTTTTGTTATGGAAAAGAAATATTATGATTCTGAATTATTGGCCAGAGATTCTTTTATCACAGGATTAACTCTGGGGTACATAAAAGTTCCTAAAAACTACACAAAAGCAATTATTAAAAGTATAACAGAAAGCACATTAGACGAGACTTATGATGTACTGGAAAAGTCGAGTATTTGTATTGAAATAGATATGTTAAGTAACTAAGATTAATTATAAAATATACCTAATAAAATATGAATCGTTAAATGCAGAAATGATACATGTTCAAATTTTTCATTTTTTATGAAAGACAAAAAACTACATTAACACCTAACCTAACCTAGATATTAATAATATTTCATAAAATTAATATGGACATTGTCCATTGGACAATTATAAAAAACATCTAGCATTATAACATAACTATCTCGAAATTTGTTTTTCATTTTTTCCTGAGAAATTCGAACATGTTTCCTTTCTGTACTTAATAATTTATACGTACTTAGTGGTAAATTTCGATAATCCTAAAATATTAGATGTTTATAGAATTCGAATTTGGGAAACTTTTAAAACAAAAGCTCATGAACGTTCACCGATTACATCTGATAAGCATATACAACCATTACAATATGTCAAACAAATATGCTGAAATCCCATTAAAGGTTTGTTTAGATTTATAAATAATTATTAAGTAGATACACAAGAATCCAAAATTATATGTTTTTTGATCAGATACACAATAAATACAATAATGAACAGCTCACCGAAAATACAGCAAGCGGAATAATATCGTGGTAATAATATTGTTCAAAATACATACATTTTACAATTTCTCTATGCAGTAACGCTAAAATTTGAACATTGTTTTCTGAATATCCTCAAGTTTACGTATTTATTATATAGATCTATCTATAATCAATAGTTTAAATATCTAATACTTGTACTTATCTCAAATATATATATATATATATATTTATAATATATAGCAAGTATAACAAAATAATAACAATTTACACCAACCGAGTAAACTATTTAAATTTTATAAATTATAAAACATAGTACCCACCACCTACTTACCTATTTTTAAATATTTTAGCATTATTGTTAACACCATATGAGATATTTTCCATTATTTATATTTATTTATTTATATTTTGATTAATTCAGTACTATATTTTTGTCGGCAATGCTCTATTCCGCCTTATTATTACAAAGTGAAATTCAAAATGGATACCTGAAGAGAAATTTAATAGCAGGTATTAAAATTGTATAAAAAATTATAATATAATGTATATAATAATAAAATATATAATTAGTTTTAATACTTCGTTAAAATAAAAAAAAAAACAGGCGTAACGATTTTTGAAATCCTATTAAGTGTTATTAGTTTGCAAATCATTGTTTCAATAATACAAGCATTTTGTTTAATTCTTTTGGTTGATTATCTTCTGTATATTAGCTGGATAACTTCCGTATTACTAATTATATTACTAGACATTGGAATTGGTATCTGTGGAATGAGCATTGGTAAGTACCTAAACAAACATGTAAGTATACAAATTAATAATTGCATGAACAGATTTTTATAATTCGCAGGTTTATTTATTGGTTCATTTGCAAACAATTCAAACAAAGTATTCCATATGTCATTGATCGTGTTCTTCATAAATATAACAATGAGTGGTAATTATCCATACTTGTTATTATAGATGCAACTAGGGGGTGCTGGGGGGGAGGTCTTTAGCACCCCCAAGTTTAAAATTAGCACTCCAATAAAACCCAGTTAGGTTTTAGTAATGACTAAATATTCTATTCATGTATTTCATAATAAATTAGCAGAACAAAATACAGACAATGCATCATGTGTGTATAAAAAACAAAATTAAAATAGTCAAGATAAATTTGTATACAAAAAATTATAAATGATAGGTGTAGTTAACTATTGTAAGAGTTGCGTAAAAAGAATTGTGGGGGCATAGACTTCATAAGTCTTTGATGTGTCCACAATTATAGCACCTCCAGAGTTAGATCTAGTTGCTCCTATGCTTGTTATACATTTAAAATAGTAATATAATTAATTTGATAATATTATATCTTAGGTGTTTTTTGGCCATTTGATTATATAACAATTTGGTTGCAACCTCTTGCAATCGCATTACCTTTGTCAACGCCAATCAGAGCAGTAAACACGGTATGGATCCAAGGATTACGCCAATTTAAATTTTCGTATATTTTGTATGCGGGCATTTCAATTACTTTTTGGACTGTATTTTCTTTTACCATATTAATTTATAGACTTAAAAAAAAAATGAACTTTATTATTTATTGAAAATAGATTCTTTCATCTATAAATAAAAACTGACATACTTCACACCAAAAATGTTTAGATTACTGATTCGTATTTAGAATCTGTAAACCCCTAAGCAAAACCTATATAGTGCGGACCCCAACTAGATGGTTTTAATACAAGTTTAAACTTAAAATGTGTACACATAGTTTCAACATTAGCCACGATTATTTTTAGATTCTTAGCATAGTAAAAGACCTATTGGTTTGACTATGATGTGTGGTTTGTACTTTTGTGTATGTGTGTGTGTATGCGTGTGTTATGAGCGCCTTTTCAAAAACTAACAAGAGACCTTTTTTATTGAATTTTGGATCTAGGTTGCAAGTAAATAAAATTATTGTTTTCCCTAATAAGACGAATCCCCGATTTTATTTCCGAACTTCCATGAACAGATTAGGCATCAACAGCAAAGAACTGAGGAATTAGAAAATGCGTTGTAAATAATTGCCAGCGGAAAATCAATCGGTTTTAGCATCAACAAAAATTTAATAAAAATTACCCTCATTTCATTTCAAAAAAATAAATAAATAGGAGTTCAAATTAGTTTACCTGCAGAAAGAGTGGAAAAAGGTCGAAAATAGTTGAAAATATTTTAAAATGTTCTAATTGATATTACTCCTTTACACAATTTGAATTTAGAATGTTTTTAGATACTATTTAGAAAAAGAAGAAACTTAGGTAGCCAAGTTTAAAGATAATCGACTATTATCTGTTTGTAAAGTTTTATTTTATTTGTTTTATTATTTAACAAAAAAAAAACATAACAACAACATTGGTACAAATGGTACATATGGTACAAATAGTACCATAAATATATTAAATATTATATACAACTGTTCTTTAAAAGTTGTCTTTTTTAAAAAATATATATATGTATTTACTTCCTTAACCTATTCACTAATTAGAAGGTTTAAATGGATTTTACTTCAATATTAATATTTTGATTTTATTCACCTCGTCAAGGGACGAATACAGTTACAACTTTAACAATCAATTTTTAAAAAAAAGTAACTGTTAAACAAATTAAAATAGTATAGACATTAGTCAAAAATTAAGTAAATTAACGTTACAACTTTATTTTTAAATTTCTAACTCAAAATTCTACGAATTTATAACCAAGAACTTTTAAAATTGACCTAAATGATCCTGTTTTACGATACTTACGCACTTACTTAGCTACGCGTCTGCCATTTCACGTATATAGACTATATTATGCACAATCAACGGTACTGTACATATAAATTGCATTGATACACAAAAGTGCACAAAAGAACGTGAAACTTACATAATTAAATTGCAATATTTCACATACATCTCATACAAATCTCAATGTTG